>CM026554.1:15847091-16431134 GCA_015143295.1 Tetracentron sinense
AGTAGGGTATCCAAAAGAAACTAAGGGTTTCTATTTCTATTCTAAGGCAGACCAAACAATAGTTGTTAGGAATCATGCCACTTTCTTGGAGGAAGAAATAGATCTTCTTAAGAAGGTTGAATTTCATGAGATGAAAGACAATTCAGCCAGTGTCCAAAATGAACCTAATTTTTCCACTATTGATTCTTCTAATTTTGTTCCACTGAGAAGGTCTGAAAAAGTTTCTATACTACTAGATAGAGTTCAGTATTACAATAATGAGGTTTATCAAGTTACCCCTGATGATGAGGATACAGATCCTAATACTTATCAAGAAGCTACATTAGATGTAGATGCATCTCAATGGAATAAAGCCATGAATGCTTAAATAGATTCCATGTATGACAATGGCATCTGGACTTTAGTAGATCCACCAGATGGTATAAGGCCAATTGGATGCAAATGGATTTATGAAAAGAAGAAGGGTGCAGATGGTAACGTGGAGACCTATAAAGCAAGACACAAATTCAAGGAACAAATTATGAGGATACCTTTTCAACTGTAGCTATGCTCAAATCTATTAGGATATTGCTAGTTATAGCTGCACACCATGACTATGAGATATGGCAAATAGATGTCAAAACTGTTTTCCTTAACGGAATGTTAGATGAAGACATCTATGTAGAGCAACCTGAAGGCTTCATTGCTCCTAACTAGGAGAACTTGGTATGTAAGCTCAGCAAGTCGATATATGGTTTAAAACAAGCTTTTAGAAGCTGGAACCAAAGATTTGATCTTTCAATCAAAGAATTTAGAGGAATCATGTATATACGAGGACAGTGGGAGAGATGTAGGGATGTAGGGATGTTGTCATTGTATATCGTGTATATACAAGAACCATAGTATTCCTAATTTTTTCTGTAGATGACATCCTACTCATTGGGAATGATGTAGGGATGTTGTCATCGGTCAAAATTTGGCTGTCTCAGCATTTCTCAATGAAAGACTTGGGAGAGGCATCCTATATTCTCGGAATAAAGATTCTAAGAGATAGGAAATGCCGAATGTTAGGATTAAGCCAAACTTCCTACATAGACAAGATTTTGTCTAGGTATAGTATGAGTGATTGTAAGATAACTCTCATTCCTTTTATACATGGTGTCACTTTGTCTAAAAAGATGGCCCCTACATCAGCTGATGAGATTAAGTAGATGAAGAGGTGCCCTTATGCTACGGTAGTTGGGAGCCTCATGTATGTCATGCTATGTACTAGACCAGATATCTATCATTCAGTGGGAGTTGTTAGTCGGTTCCAAAGCAATCCAAGTGTTAATCATTGGATTGCAGTGAAGTACATCATGAACTACTTGAAAAGGATTAGGGATTATATGCTTGCATTTCAATCAGAAGATCTAGTTGGATTGGGTTATACTGATTCCGATTTCCAATCTGATCCAGACAATAGAGCTTCCACATCTGGGTATGTGTTCACACTTGGTGGTGCAGCTGTCAGTTGGCACAACATAAAATAGAAGAGTATTGCAGACTCCACCATAGAAGCAGAATATATTGCAGCTTCTGAAGTAGTAAAAGAAGCAGTCTGGTTCAGAAGATTTTTGCAAGAGCTAGGAAATGTTCCTTCAGTACTTCAACCTATTACTCTCTTTTGTGATAGTAATGGTGCAGTAGCTCATAGCAAAGAACCTAGGAGCCACAAGAAGATGAAACATGTGGAGCAAAAGTATCATCTCATTCGTGAGATAATAGAAAGGCAAAATATTATTGTTACAAAGATTAGGTCTCAACTTAATGTTGCTAACCCGATGACTAAGGCTTTATTAGATAAAGTATTTGTAACACACTTAGATAGTATGGGATTGAAATCTATGACATAGTGACTTTTAGGGCAAGTGGGAGATTGTTAGACATGATACCCAGAAAAGTCATTTAGATTGTAAGATTCTTATTAATTAGATTAATATAGACATCTTCTTTATCTATTGTGTATTCATTATGGGTAATTGACCATGATCATGAGATGATCTATACGATATGAGATATCGATAAAGGTCCATAGGATATATTGTAGGAAAGCATGTGATGGGACTATCACAGACAGATATAGCTTTCTAGTTCCTTGTACCTTATATAGTCACAGCTATGGGTGAAGCTGAGCACTTCACTTATATAGCTGCCACTATGCTAAGATGTTCTCAATAGTTAAGATGTAGTTTTATCTCGAATTATTGTAGTTGAGACTACACATCAGCATATGGGTGGTTAAATGTACACTGATTGATTGCATATAATGAGAGACCTCTTGCATAAACATACTATCAGATAGTTGGTCTCTCATTCACATTGAACAGTTTCAATGATCCTTAGATCTGATGAGTTATTTTATAACTGAGCAGTAATCTGATTGTTTTGATTCCACCAAAGTATTCTCTATCTTATGGAATACAATACAGTGACAGTTGGATAGTCAGAAAGCTGTTTGAATCATGATGAATTTTAAACAAAAAATCCATGCTCATTAAATTGAGAGAATATCCAAGTTCCGGGTAAGACAGTTGATTAAGCTTAAATCCCGCGCAGGTGGTTTTGAAACAAAATAAGTTTGAAATATAGTTTTATTAAAATATATTATACTTACAAAAAATTTTTTCTCAAAATGTTTTACATGAGAAATTGTTTCTCATGGCTTAATCAAAAGTCTTGGAAACCGGGATGATGTACAATGCGCTATGACTTAAATAATATATTAATCTCTGTAAAGTCCATGTTTTTGTATTGGCATATTCTGGTATCAACACAAGTGAGTCTAGGTATCTAGGTGTGTGTCTTGTGTCATTACCTTCAAGCATCCACATCAAAGCGAAGTTGAAGACCAAAGAAGACCGGTTGATCCACTCGGTTGATCATTTCCTTCATAGGATGGTAAGTGACCTACATACCATGTGACCATAGGTGGGATTTGACCTAGAATAATCCTAACATGATGCCTTAGGTGGTAAGTGTCCTAATTTAATCATACGGACCCTATGTGATGAGATAAGTAGTGCAAAACAAGTTAACAATGCCGAAATTTTTAAAACAACCAAGGTTGCTTGTGAGAGGCATATCTCCCAAACCGTAACTCAGAATTCGCTCTATAATATGTCAAATCGACCGCATCGAAAGAAAATATAACCTCTTTGAAGGGATAGAGAGTGAAAAATGAAGTTTAAAAATCAGTTTTTAGCCTATGGGTCGACCCAGACCATTTTGGGTTGACCCTGAATAGGCCTTGATTTGTATGGTGAATTTGGGCAGAGAGTTGAAAAAACTTGGGTCTACCCATGAGGATCATCCGGTCGACCGAAGTGTACACTTTGGTCAACCAAACCATCTCCATGGGTCGACCCTGATATGGGAGTTTTTGCTAATGCGACTCCTTTGCTTGCCTCTTTGGTTTTCAACTTATTTTAGCAACTTCTAAACACTGTTTTTGGGTCTCTTTCGTGGAGTACAACTTAGGGAGTGTGTGGAGAGTATTTAAGTGTCTCTAGAGGTCATGAAACCCATGGAATATATTTTTCTCCTCTCCTTTTGTTAGTGCATTAAACCTAGAGATTGTAAGCCCAAAGTTTCAGTTTTGCTTGTTTTGACTTGTCCTTTGATGGAGTCCATCTAGGTATTGATTTCTATCAAACCATCAACCCATTCTGGATAGAACACCTTGGCTGGAGTATTTCGGAGCCTTTTCGAAGGAGATCGATCCGAGAAGGATCGTGATAAAGTGATTTGGTCGGTGGATTCCGAAGCCGTCATTGACGGAGATCGATCAGAAGATCGTGGACTGTTTTCGAGACGCAAAGAGAAGTACAAGCGGCTGCGGTTGATCACGAGACTTGAGAGTACATGGTGACTTTTCAAGGCGTGGAGGACTAAGAACTGAAGGATCGTGGTGTTGAGTCCGAAAGAGTCAAGTTCGAGTCTTGTAAGTTCTTGTTTACTTTGTCTTAGTGGATTCTCATGGCTGGACTAGGTCCCGTGGTTTTTCCCGGAAGGGTTTCCACGTAAAAATCCTTGTGTTGTGGTTTGCTTGGTTTTTCTTACCCCGCACTTAAATTTTATCATCCCTTAACTAAATAACTTAATTTTTAAAATCATAAAAAGGGTTGATAAACTTTTAGGGAAACCTAACCATCCCATTGAACTTGTGAGATTCTCAACTCAAACCCTAGATTTGAGGTTCACCGAATTAATTTTTTTTCAATTGTTATCAAAGCGGGTTCATTAACTTTTTAATGTGAACTTGTCTAATATTTTCGGTGAATATGAATCTCGAAAGAGAGAGAGGATCCATCTCTTGTCCCCCATTATTTGATGGGAATAATTATGCCTATTGGAAAGCTCGAATGAGAGCATTTCTAAAATCATTAGTTGAGAGAGTTTGGTTCTCCATTGAACAAGGCTGGACCCATCCAACAAAGACCATAAATGATCAGACCATCCCTAAACCTTCTTTTGAATGGACCAATGTAGAGCTTGAGAGTTGTAGATAGAACAGTAAGGGTCTAAATGCAATCTTCATTACTGTCACACTCAAAGAATTTCGACGTATTTCTACATGTGACACTTCGAAGGAGGCATGGGACATTCTTCAAATCACCCATGAAGGGACTTCAACTGACAAGATCTCCAAACTTCAATTGTTGACCTCTAAGTTTGAAAAGTTGATTATGGATGATAATGAAACTTTTGATAGTTTTTATGCAAATCTAAGTGACATTGTCAATTCTAGCTTCAATCGAGGGGAAAGAATTCTTGAGTCCAAAATTGTTAGAAAAATTTTGAGATCTCTACCTGAGAGATTTCGATCAAAGGTCGCCATCGAGGAGAGCAAAAATGTGGATGCTCTCAAACTTGAAGAGTTGGTTGGTTCTCTCTAAACCTATGAGTTAAATCTGAACCCATCTAAGAAACCAAAATCCATTGCCTTGAAGTCCGTCAAGGAATCCATAGATGGTTCAGATAGTGAATCTAAGGACGAAGAAGAAGAGTTAGATTTATTTGCAAAGAAATTTAGAAATTTTTTGAAACTTAATAAGAGATTTAATCCGAAATGACAAAAATCCCTTGAAGTCCAAGCACTTTGAAAACAAGAAACATTTTAAAAGTGAGGACAAGAAATCCCAAGGTGTTCAATACTATGAATGCCAAGGCTACAGCCATATTGCCACTGAGTGTTCTAATAAGAAAAGATTTAAGGGCAAGGCAATGGATGACAGTGAATCTGAATCTAAGGAATCAGATAGTTCTTCTTGTGAGGAGACTAGGGGTTATATGGCCTTCACTGCATCCTTATCTGAGATTGAGGCAGTCTATGATGAACTGTTTCAGGAATGCCTAAAGCTGAAAAAGGTTCAATTTTCAATGTCTAAAAAGATCAAATCTATTGATATGGAAAAAGGTGCCTTAGACCAAGTGGCTTCAAGGTTGAGAGCTCTTGTGTCACAACTTGAGGAAGAGAAGGCTTCCCTCCTTGCCAAGACTCAGCTACTTGAATCTGATTTACATGTTTGTCTTGATGAAAAGACAAGTCTTGAAATCAAGTTGGCTGGTCTTGAGCAAATTCAGAGGTGTGAAGATGAGAAGGGAACTCCATTCACCTCGAACACTGAGCCTGGTGCTAAAAGGTGCCCTCCTTCTAAAGGGAAAGACCTTTCTACTCAGAAATTCATTCCTACATGTTATAACTATGTAGTGAAGGGTCATATTAAGCCTCGATGTCCTAAACCTCAAAGAATGCTCAATCATGGTTTTGAGAACCAACAATTTTAATAGGAATCTTCAAAGGAGAGTTGAGGTCCTAGTGGAGAATTCTAGGAGTTAGTGTGAAGATGTGATGAAGATGGCTCACAACTCTGACAGTGGCATGGTCATGACACTCCTCATGCTAGATATAGAGGAGGTAACAGGGAGAACCATAATACCCGCCATAATTCTGGGACTCAATCCTGGAAAAGGAGGAACAGGAGTAAGAGGCAAAAGGTCATACCTACCTCAACTGAAAGGGTTAAAGACCAAAGGGTCAATCAAACTTCTAAACCCGTTTGGGTGAGAAAGGAAGACCTGAAGGGCTTCACTTTGCCGTGCCTGTCATAGCCTAGGATGAGCTGTTAGTGTTCTATCTTGTCCTAGTGCTATGCTATTTGTGTATACTAGTATTTTCTCTTTTTACTAGTGTTTATTTGCTTTGGTATGTTTTTCTATTTTATTTATTTTGAAAAATCCAAAAACATTGAAAACCATAAAATCCAAAAAGATTTTTTTCATGTTGCCCTTGTTTGACTTGCATGATCTGCATTCCTTGTGTGATCTTTATTTCTATACTTGTCCAGGGTTGAACATGAGTTTGTTGTTGATTGAGGATATATCACATTCATAGTCTCTTGGTTAGGCTGAAAATTAGACCGGTTTTATCTTGAGCAGTTAGAGACTTATTCATGTGTGTATGCTTCACAAATTTCACATGCACTCTGACTGATTCTATTGAGAGGTCTATTTTCCAATCTGTAGGTGTGTGGCTTATCCCAATAGTGTGACCTTGGATGATCAAACTAGAATGACCATTTTGTTAATCATCCCCATTTTGT
Organism: Tetracentron sinense; assembly: GCA_015143295.1. Lineage (NCBI taxonomy): Eukaryota > Viridiplantae > Streptophyta > Magnoliopsida > Trochodendrales > Trochodendraceae > Tetracentron > Tetracentron sinense. The sequence continues at coordinate 15,853,715 of CM026554.1, forward strand.
GTATCCTCCATGAGCTAAAATTGTTGCAATAAAAAGGGCTACCTACTGGGATAGTGTGAAAGTCACTATTGGATGCAAACAGTATGAAATGGCTACCTAGGCGGACAGTAGGTATCTATCTGGGTCACTAGAGTGAAAGCCCCTACTGCCAATAGCCAGGACTACCTACCCAGATAGTGTGAAAGCCATCATTGCATTAAAAGATATGATCAGATAAAGATCATCAAAAGAAATCTTACACTATTTGGAGGTATTTGACCAAAAATAAAAGAAGAATATTGAGACAAATAAAATAGAAAAGGAGCACCAAAATGTCAAAAATCATCATATCTGGATCTAACTAGGTTTGACTTCTAAGATGTATGTCTTCGGGAGTCCCCTTAGTGGTTAATGTCATACCCTTGGAAAGGGAAAGAAACCTTGATCTGGTATCTTGTCAGACCACCACTACACACAATGCTTCACTTTTGAACTGTTCACTAAAGGTTTCTAAGTGAATTGGCTATGCTTTAGCATTCCATGAGATTTAGTTAGATGAGTATCCTCAGTCGGACTAACTAATCATGTTCTTCATTGGATTTGTAATTTTAAATTACTACTGCTTGGAATGCTTTTGATGCATGTTTGTGTGACACGTGATATTTTTTTTGTTTTATTATTATGTGGTCTCTTATTGGTTTAGCATGAGCCTTTCTAGCATAAGTGCTCGGTTTTTGGTGGTATCCTTGATCTTAGGGGGAGAAGATCAAGTTGAGTTGTTGAGGGGGAGTTCTGTGCCTGAGTAGTTGAGGGGGAGTTTGTGCTTTATATTTCTATCTTGTTCTCTGCTCTTAAGTCCCCTCATTGTTTGCATTAGATTGGTTATACTGTGGTTGCCTTAATATTTCACATTTGCTAAATTGGTATATTATTTGTGATATTGGATTCATGACTACATTTGGAAATTGTGCCAAAAAGGGGGAGAATGTTGGGTACAATTTCTCAAGTTCAGTACATTCCTTGCTTTACTTGTGATTACTTATTTTCATATTCCACACATGCTTCACTGGGTCTTTTGTTTATGAACATGTACAGATGCAGGATTGCAGCAGACTGATTTTACTTGATAAGAGCTTAAGTATCTTAAATTAAGATGATTTGTCAATTGATGTCATGTAAGAGTGTTGAAGTCATGTAATGTCCTAATTCACCATTTTGATGTGTTTGGGTGAGTTTGTGTCAAGTCATGTACTTCAGTTTGGTTTTGCCACGAAATTGCCAAAGGGGGAGATTTTACATTCCATGTTTTTGTATTGGCAAATTCTGGTGTCAAAACAAGTGAGTCTAGGTGTCTAGGTATGTGTCTTGTGTCATTACCTTCAAGCATCCACGCCAAAGCGAAGTTGAAGACCAAAGAAGACCGGTTGATCCACTCGGTTGATCATTTCCTTCATAGGATGGTAAGTGACTTAGAAACCATGTGACCATAGATGGGATTTTACCTAGAATAATCCTAACATGATGCCTTAGGTGGTAAGTTTCATAATCTAATCATACGGACCCTAGGTGATGAGATAAACAGTGCAAAACAAGTTAACAATGCTGAATTTTTTTTAAAACTCAAGGTTACTTATGAGAGGTATATCTCCCAAACCGTAGCTCAGAATGTGCTCTATAATATGTCAAATCGACCATGTTGAAAAGAGCTACAACTTTTCTCAAGGAAACAAGAGCTAAAAATGAAGTTTAAAACAATTTTTTAGCCTCTGGGTCAACCCAGACCATTTTGGGTCGACCCTAAATAGGCCCTGATTTGTATGGTGAATTTGGGCAGAGAGTTGAAAAAACTTGGGTCAACCCATGAGGATCATCCGGTTGATTGAAGTGTACACTTTGGTCGACCGAACCATCTCCATGGGTCGACCCTGATATGGGATTTTTTGCTAATGCGACTCCTTTGCTTGCCTCTTTGGTTTTCAACCTATTTTAGCAACTTCTAAACATTGTTTTTGGGTCTCTATATATTGTGAACCGTTCCACTTCGTGGAGTACAACTTAGGGAGTGTGTGGAGAGTATTTTTAAGTATCTCTAGAGGTCATGAATCCCATGGAATATATTTTTCTACTCTCCTTTTGTTAGTGCATTAAACCTAGAGTTTGCAAGCCCAAAGTTCCAGTTTTGCTTGTTTGGACTTGTCCTTTGATGGAGTCCATCTAGGTATTAATTTCTATCAAACCATCAACCCGTTTTGGATAGAACACCTTGGCCGGAGTATTTCAGAGTCTTTCCGAAGGAGATCGATCCGAGAAGGATCATGGTAGAGTGATTTGGTCGGTAGATTCTGAAGCCGTCATTGACGGAGATCGATCGGAAGATCGTGGACTATTTTTGAGACACAAAGAGAAGTACAAGCGGCTGCGGTTGACACGGGACTTGAGAGTACGTGGTGAATTTTCGAGGCGTGGAGGACTAAGAACTGAAGGATCGTGGTGTCGAGTCCGAAGGAGTCAAGTTCGAGTCTTGTAAGTTCTTGTTTACTTTGTCTTAGTGCTCATGGCTGGACTAGGTCCCGTGGTTTTTCCTGGAGGGGTTTCCACGTAAAAATCCTTGTGTTGTGGTTTACTTGGTTTTCCTTATTCCGCACTTAAATTTTATCATCCCTTAACTAAATAACTTAATTGTTAAAATCATAAAAAGGGTTGATAGACTTTTAGGGAAACCTAACCATCCCATTGAACTTGTGAGATTCTCAACTCAAACCCTAGATTTGGGATTCACCGAATTTGATTTTTCAATCTCGAAGGCACATTAAGGATAATGTAATTGGAAGGATCAATTGAATTAAAAAGTTCATGTGGCGGGATCCTTATTGGTTAATGTTCTTACACTAGGATTCAATTACAACATGGATATCTCACGTCACTTGCAGTTCCGATGAAATTCCTATTTAGGGTCAATGGGATAACATTGGTTAAGCTAGGGTTAGAATGTCCCAGAGCAATCTGTGGAAATGCCCACATAAGAAATACGAGCTCATAAATTGATTAAGTGTTAATCAATTATTTAAATGATTAAATGTTAATCATTGATTAAATAGATTAAAAGTTAATCTATGGTTTAAATTAATTGTTGATTTAAATTAGAGGATTATATTAGTAATTATTTAATTAACCTAATGAAAGGGGAAATGAGTTTGACCCATATCCATAAACCCATAAAACATGGACCTTAATAGTGGGCCAAAGCCCATTGATTAAAACCCTAGGGCGGGGCACCCACTTTAGCTGTCCTGATTGGATTAGGATTAAGTTAATTGAATAATTATTGATTAATATCTCTTTTATTTATGGAATTAAATTCCAATGCTTGGATAGCAAGAACAAAAGAGATAAGATGGAGTTGTAATACAACAAGGAGACTCAAAAGCTCATGCCCCACTTAAGGCTCACGCCCCCCTCTTTGATGGTCTCCTAATTGGATTGGGATTCCTATTTGAGGGAGTTGGTTAATCCCAATTATTAAGGAATCCTTTTGAGAAAAGGACTCCTAAATTAGTAGGTTTACTATAACTAGAGTAGTTATAGATAAACTATGTTTTTATTTAATTAATAATAAGAGTTATTAATAATAAATAAATCCTAAGGGATAAGATCTAATTGGAGTAGGATTAGGATACAATCCAAATCCTATAAATACCCCATACCCCAAATCGTGTGGGTGTAATTTTCATTCTCCAAAATTTCTCTTTCTCCTCCTCTCCAAAACCGTGAGCCCCAAGGGAGACCCCCTTGGATTTTCGTGAGCTTCTAGTGTTGTTCCAAGTTGGGTTTTCTAACTTAAGGGTTTTTGAACCCTAGGGTTTTGGTTATTAGAAAGTCTATGCCAAAATTTCATCTTCTTCTATTTTTCTTCTTCAATACCAAGTAGAGATTTCAAAGCTTCGCGGGGATAGCAAAGAACAAGGATCGAGCTTCGAGTATTTCTTCAAGAAATCTCTACAAAGAGTTCTAATGGTTCGAGTTAGTTTTTGCTTCACCGGTGAACATCATTCACCGAGGTAATATGACTAAAACTTGTAGATAGTATTAGTTGCTTTTAATGGTGTAAAGATCCTCAGGATCTAGTTTTCCGCATAAATTTTTATTTAGATTCTCTTCACAACCACCGATTCAGGCTCCACACCTGGCAAGACAACAGTCTGGCTGAGTACAAAAGCATTTAGTGTATATAAAATCCAACCAACAATATGATATACTTGCACTTAGTTAGAACCATAACCAATAGTATAATAACATAATCAGAGTGTGAAAGAACACGTGTTCATATACATCATATCATCACCTTGACTCGTGTACTTGTTAGAACCTTAGACTTAGAAGACAACATACTGATGAGATTCGTATGCTTATGAGACCACATGCTTGTGAGATGCTTATGCACTTATTCAGCTCATACACTTATTCAGATCCCTCATTGGCTTTATTTAGCATGACAGGCGTATGCAATGCTTATGCTTATGAGTCTTGAGCAACTCAATCAGAACATGCACTTATTCAGATCCCTCATTGGGCTTATTCAGAAAATCAGGCATATGCAATGCTTATGTTTGTGGTCAATAGTCAGCTTTTGTCAAAGGTAGGAATATTATAGATAATATTTCTTTGGCTCAAGATTTGACTTCCAATATGAACAAAAAAGTCTGAGGAGGTAATGCGATTTTTAAGCTTGATATGGCGAAAGCTTATGATAGAGTTGATTGGAACTTTCTGATTTTGTCCCTTAAGAAATTTGGATTCGACAATAAGTTTGTCCAGCTTATTAAAGGGTGTATCTATGGCCCCTTCTTCTCGGTTATTCTCAATGGTAGGATGCATGGTTTCTTTCAGTCTTCGAGGGGTTTAAGACAAGGGGATCCATTATCTCTGGCTTTATTTATATTAGCAGAAGAGGTATTGAGTCGTGGTTTAAAGACTATATTTCAAGACAATAAGGTTGGGTATTTTAGAACTTTGAGACATGCTATTCCCATTACTCACCTATTGTTTGCCGATGATGCTCTCATCTTCTGTAATGGTCAGCAAAGATCTATCCTCCAGTTATTTAAGTTTCTTAAAGATTATGAAGCAGCCTCGGGTCAGAGAATAAATCTCCAGAAAAGTGCTGTGCATGTTGGCAAGAATATGTCTGTTAGGGCGAAAGAAAGATTACTTAGAACCTCAGGCATTGCAATTGGCAGTTTTCCATTCAAGTACCTTGGCATTCCCATCTTTCATGGCCATATGAAAAAGATTTATTTTGATTATATAGTTGATAAAATCAGGAAAAGGGTGGAAGGTTGGAAAGGGAAAATGTTGTCTAGTGGAGGTAAGTTGATTCTTTTAAAGCATGTTTTAGCCTCGATGCCAATACATAGCTTAATGGGAACCAATATTCCTAAAGGGGTGTTGCGTAGGATTGAAAATATTTTTGCTTCTTTCTTCTGGAATGATAGGGAAGGGAATAGTAGAGTTCACTGGATATCATGGAATAAAATATCTAGGCCTTTTGAGGAGGGAGGGCTGGGTATTCGGAAATTGGTGGATGTAGCTCACGCTTTTCAGGATGAAGATGGCATGGAAAATTATTACTGAGAAGGGGATCTGGAGTAAATATTTCCGAAGTAAATATCTGCATAATCACCATCCTTGGATGGTGGATATTTATTTCAAGGGGTCCAAAACTTGGTTAGACATTGCGCACAGGTTGAAAAAAACATTACAAAATTATAAGTGGCTGATTGGAAATGGCACTAACTGTAGAACCCCGGAACTTTTGCCACGTATTAAAAACCATGCCAAGGTATTTTGCCTTTGTAATCCTCCTATTTCTATGAAATGAGAAAATTTAAAGAAACTCTAAGTGTTAGGAAGTAGTATTCCTAAGTCGGACATATCGAAAACTCGAGTTACTGAAACCCATTTACGGATCAGTTGACTTCAAGGGTAATTTGGTCAATAAATAAAGCATAAATTGAGATTATAAAACTTCAGGAATGTTCCCCTTCGAAAGAAGAATCCAATGCAAGTTGAATCGTCCAAATCGGACAACCGAGTCACAAGTTATGGCCGAATTACCAAAGTAAGGGAAAATGGAAGAAAACAACAAAATCTGGGATGTGCGATCGATCGCAGGTTTGGTGCGATTGATTGCATGCAGGCGAAATAGGTCCCAAGGTCTCGGGACCATATGCGATAGATGGGGATCCCTGTGCGACAGATCGGAGTGATCTGCGATCGATAGCAAGAGTGTACGATCGATCGCATACAGAGGAAAATCAGACTAATGTATTCAGGTTCATGTGCGATCAATCGTAAGGACCTGCGATCGATCGTAGATAAGTGCGCGATCGATCGCATGTGGTAGCAGGTTCCGAATTTGGGGGTTTTTAACCCTTGTCTTGTTTAGGGATCCCATTTGGGGATTTTCTAAACCTAATGAGAGAAAAAAGGGAAAAAGGAGGAGGAGAGATTGAAGGCAAAAAAAATCCAAAGAGGGCTTTGGGATTGAGATCAAGGGAGCAAGCTTGAAGGATTCCAAGCTAGAACCATCCTCAATCAAAGGATTCTTCAAAGATCAAGCTTGATCTTCAAGGTTAGTACACCCTACCAACTTACCCTAGCAATAATCTAGGTTTCTATATGGAATGTGATCCTTGTTATTAGGTTTCTTCTTTATGAAATGTATTATCTCTAATGAACATCTCTAATGAACATAAATAAGATAAGGAAGAATGGTATGGATGTTTGGATGGGTATGGATTGAGGCGATTGGATGCCGAAGGAATGATGTATGATGTGTGGGGTGTGAATTGGAAAATGGAGGATGGGCATTGTACCAATAATAAACTTACTCTTGTGTGATTGAATGCAAAATATGTATAAAAAGGAAGAAGATGAACTACTAAAGAACAATGTATATTATGTGTTTGACAAAATGCCGAATCTATAAAATTATGACTTAAGGGAAGAAAATGCTTCAAATACTCAAATGTCATGTTAATTACTCAAATGCTCACATGAATATATTAGGAATGGAATTGTGATGCCATATCTCTCTTGTTATCCTCATTCCACTATTGTCACGATTGACACGTACACGAGCACGCATGATAGCATGAACCGAGATTTCAAGAGCATGCGCATATAATAACCAACAGGAAAATATTGCATGTCAAGGAGGTTAGTAGCCCAGGGAGATACGAGTACTAGCCTTTGGCTCACAAGAAAACCCCAAAACACATATTGTCAAGCAGGTTGGTAGCCCAGGGAGATTCGGGTACTAGCCTCTGACTCACAAGAAAACTAAACAAGTAATAAAAATCACATATTGTCAAGGAGGTTGGTAACCCAGGGACATTCGGGTACTAGCCTCTCACACATAAGAAAACCATATATCAAGGAGGTTGGTAGCCCAGGAAGATTCGGGTGCTAGCCTCTGGCTCACAAGTTACAAGATGCAAGGTTACAAGATGATGACAAGACATTCATGCTTGCACGCATACATGATTTCTACAAGGCATACCGAGACATGGAAACGGGTTTTCAAGCATGAGTTTTATCGGCCTTTTTGCATTCATGCACGTACATCAAGATGATAATATTGCTCCATGTTTAATATTGTTTAATTCTATGATTTTACTATTGCCTTGTATTGATGATTGGTATTGTATTTCTCTTTGCGTGTTTATTATTGTTATGATTAGCTAGTAGCTTGTACTCGCTGAGTATTCCATGCTCAGCTGTACTTTTATGTCAGCAGGTACTGAGGGAGCCCTCGACCCGGAGCCTTGGGTCGAGGAAGAGACCTTGACGTGTGGCCGTACCTCGACTACTGTTGAGTGGCGAGTACGAGAGGATTTTGTGTATTTTGACGTTTTGATAGGTGGGCCTGTCCACCTTAGACTTAGACATGTTTTGTATATATGTTAACTTGGAATACTATTTTGGAAATCTTAGAAGAAAAGAAAAAGTTAGTTTACGCTTCTGCATTTATGTTTAGCTTCCACGCTCTGATTATCATTGTTTTAGTACTGTAATTATCTTGTTCATGACAGGATGGTTTGGCACGCACGTATTGTCATACCTAAAGTATCACTAAACTCCTAGGGGGTATTTTGGGGTACGACAAAGGTGGTATCAGAGCCCTAGGCATTAGAGTCCCTAGGGTCGCTTAGTACTAGATACCATAATTGAACAAGACATTAGGTGTTAGGAAAGAGTTGTATTCTAAGTATGGACTAACAAGTTAGTCCTAGTCAAAATAGGTTGAATCTCAACCAAACTTAGAGTCCTACGTTAGGAACACGGATTGTATGTATGATATCGTGTTGTATACCATGTGTGCATTAATTGTGTTGTGCTTATTAAATATGCTTGATGAATATGTATTGAGCGAATTGTGAAATTTGTACTAAATGCGTATTCAAGTTAGACTCATGTTGTATTGTCGTTCTCAGGAGAAATCATGAGACGCGATACCCGGGGTTGCTAGTACAATACGAGGGGCAATAGAGGTGATGCTCCATCGGGTGATGATCAACCCGACTTTGCCCAAGCATTCGTATCCATAGCCGAGACTTTGGCTATGTTGGCGGCAAGGCAATCGGCTAGTCCGCCTAATGCCACACTTATACCGGCTCCTCCTAACTGAGCACAAGCCGGGATAGAAGCATTCTGGAGGATGAGGCCTCCAACTTTTTGTGGAAGCATTGATCCACTTGTTGCCGAGGGTTGGATCCGGCAATTAGAAAAGATCTTCTCCGTGTTGGCACCTACTGAGGCAGAGAGGGTTACTTGGGCCGCCCTTATGCTTGAAGGCGAGGCCGACCATTGGTGGAAATCCGCACTTCGGACCCGAGAGTTGACCCGACAAGGTCAAGACTAGACTTGGGAAGAATTCTTGGATGTTTTCAACAAGAAGTACTTCCCGGTTGGGATGAAAGAGAAGATGGAAGTTGAGTTCATTACCTTGGAGCAAGGTAATATGTCAGTAGCCGCTTATGAGGCTAAGTTTTCGGAACTATCTCGGTTTGCTCCACACATGATAGCGACCGAGGCTATGAAAGCCTGAAAATTTGAGAGGGGATTGAAGGCCTACCTCAAGGACCGAGTCTCGATGTTTAGACATGAGACATACTCAGAAGTTGTTGATAAGGCACTGTTGGCTGAGTCGAACTCTGAGGAGTTCTTCAAAAGAAGAGGAATGGAGAAAGGATAGTCAAGTAGTTCAGGGGAGAAAAGAGCAAGGACTAGCTTGTATCAGTCCGTAGGACCGGCTCAGTCACAGAGGATATATTCAGCACCATAGGCTCCTCACCCTTTTGCTCCTCCCACCTATGTACATGATATATGCACCCTTTGTGGAAGGAGACATCCCGTTGGAGAATGCCGAAGGGTTACAGGAAGTTGCTTCCATTGTGGTGACCATGGCCACATGGTTAGAGATTGTCCCCGATGTCATATGCCACCTCAGTCTCAGGGGAGCAAGCCCCCGATTAGGCAGACATCTCAGCCTAGCTCTTCTTAGGCTTCGAGGGCCTCACAGTCTACACAGCCTCCTCGCCCAGCCACCCAGGGTCAAGTTTTTGCTCTATCAGAGAGAGACGCACGTGCATCCGATGATGTCGTGCAAGGTACGTAAGAATTCTAGAGTTTAAGTTGTGAATAATTTCTATGGTTGATGAGTTGTTAATTTTACTAGGGGTTACCTATGTATGATGCTTGTTATTGTTTGAAATCTACTGATATTAGTTACTAATCGCACAGGCGCCTTATTAGTAAATGAGTGTCTCGCCCGAGTGTTGATCGACACAGGATCCACTCACTCCTTTGTTTCACCCAGTTTTGCAAAGGGCTTTTTAACTGAGGCTACCCAGTTGGAGCGGGAGTTGACTATTGCAACTCCACTCGGTAAGTCAGTTGATACGGACAAGATATTCAGAGATAGTGTGGTTCAAGTAGGGGAGAATGAACTATTGGTCGACCTTATCATTTTGGATTTCCAAGATTTAGACTTTGACGTCATTCTTGGTATGGATTGGCTAGCAACCCACCACGGCCATGTTGCATGTGTAAACACCCCAATTTTGCACCCCCTTAATCACCTTGCATACCTCTAAAAACCCTTCAAAAAATCCATTTTTAAAACCATCTTTCCATGTGCTTCGATTTCCGAGAAATGCTCCACAGGTAAAAATTGACCAAAATACCCCTCGGGTGAAAAATGCCCCTGAAAAAGTGCTGAAAGGTTTTCATTTTGTTTAAAATGATTTTATAAATTTTTTGATCAATTTTGGCTATTTTTGGAGTTGAATCGGACTTAAAACGGTTGAAAATGACCGAAATGCCCCTATAGCGTAAAATGACCAAAACGCCCCTGAAAAGTGCTGAAAAATCCATGTTTTATCTCGAACATTTTTCTGGATTTTATCAGCTCAATTTTGACTATTCATGGGCTCAGAATAGGCTTAAAACGACAAAAACAATTTCTCTGCAAATAGGAGCATAAACAAAAAAACCCAAAAAAAACTCATTTTTGAAGGCCCAAATAGGCCCTAAGGGGCAAGCTCGCCCTTTTAAAAGGCACGGGACCATGTGGGCCCCACTTGTACAGTAAACTTCATTTTCAATATCTTTATTTGCTAAATAATAAAATATTGTAAATCGTGCCTATTTAAAAGGCGCGGATTTAGAAATATTGCCTTGCCGACGTGTTGCCGACTCACTGTTCATACCGCTTTACTATTCATTAAAATATAGTAAATCGCGCCCTTTAAAAAGGCGCGGACCTCGTTTTGAAAAACTATAAATACCCCCCACCCCTTCCTTCATTCTTCATTCCTTTCCACTTGCTCTCTTCTCTCTCCTCTTTCGAAAATCTCCCTTTTGGCGTCGGCGATCCCGGGAACTCGATTTCGAAGAATCATTCTCGGGAGCACTTAATTCAGAGACACTTTTGGGTTTCCCGGAAGGTAAAATCGCCGAAACTCTGACGTTTGCTTTGTCATTTATTAGTCTAATTATTTTATTGTTTTTTAATACTTAGACTGCTTACCCTGTCGAACCCATGCCCGGTTTTACTCAAACCCGGCTTACCCTGTCAAACCCCTGCCCGGTTTTACTCAAACCCGGCTTACCCTGTCAAACCCCTGCCCGGTTTTACTCAAACCCAGCTTACCCTGTCGAACCCCTGACCGATTTTACTCAAACCCGGCTTACCCTGTCGAACCCCTGCCCGGTTTTACTCAAACCCAGCTTACTCTGTCGAACCCTTGCCCGATTTTATTTAAACCCGGCTTACCCTGTCGAACCTCTGCCCGGTCTTACTCAAACCTGGCTCACCCTGTCAAACCCCTGCCCGGTTTTATTTAAACCCGGCTTACCCTGTTGAACCTCTGTCCGAACTTCGGTTCAAACCTACCACACCCTGTCGAACCTCTGTCCGAACTGCGGTTCAAACTTAGTCTACCCTGTTGTCGAACCTCTGTCCGAATCTCGGTTCAAACCTTGATTCAAAACTCACCTACCTAAACCCTACCTAAACCCTAGTTAACCCTAGGTAAACTCTAGTTGACTCTAGTAAACCCTACCTAAACCCTAGTTACCCCTAGGTAAACCCTAGTGACCTCTAGTTAAACCTACCTAAACCCTAGGTAAACCCTGGTTCAAATCTAATCCAAACAATAACCCAACCCAACAGGCTCCTTGACATGAGCTAAAACTGTCAGAGGCTCCTTGACATGAGCTAAAACTGTCCAAGTGCTCCTTGACATGAGCCAAAACTGTCCAAACGCTCCTCAGCACGAGCTTAAAAGGCCGCCTCGCTCCTCTAACAGGAGCAAAAACCCCCGAACCATTCGAAAACACCCTAACATCCAAAGGCCAACCTCAGCTTGTCAAACACCCACAATCCAAATACCCAACAAATCAAACCATCAACTACCCATCTGGAACTACGTGTGGCTTGATTCCACTGACTGTGGATACGTAGGCAACCCTGTTCGGGTTCAGCTTACCTAGGATAGAACCCCTATCCTGTCCCAGCTTACATTAACATGTACATTACTGTTTGTACAATATTTTTCAAACATATAGATGAAATACAAGCTTCTCTTATGGTTTCCCCCACTTTAATTCAGACTTAGGGAGTAGGTAACCATCTCCGGATGGGAGTTTAGGGGTGCCTAACACCTTCCCCTAACTCAAATGAACCCTTACCTTGAACTCTATTTCCAGACCAAAGCCTTATCCAACCTTTTAAGGGACCCTATTTTCCCTCACAATCTAAATAGGTGGCGACTCTATCTTTTCAACATTTTTAGCATTATTCCTCCTCGGGTTCAATCCTGATCGGGAGTGGGGGTTAAAATCCCGGGTCTACAGCTTGGCGACTCTGCTGGGGACTCTGGTTTCGCAGACCAGTTTTCGAGCCAAAACTTAAGTCGGAACTGAACAAGGGAAACCATATCAGAGACTTTTAATTACATCTATATGTTGCTAATTTTACTAATCTGTATATATACTAACTCATTTGTTGTCATTCATTGAATCTCGGACATTTGTTTGCCAACTTAGCAACATGCCTAGGATTCTATTTTTTATTCATTGCTTGATTTTGATTATTGTATTCATATACATTCATATTTCAATGCATACCATAATAAAGACCCTCTCACCTATCTAGTTGGATCCGGTAAGCTTACAATCGAGGGATGGTTATCCCCGATGCTAGAGCCCAAAGATCTGTGGAAAGTACTGGTTGTAGACCGAGAGATGGTTATCTCCGGTTAACGCGACTGGTCTTTCCCACTTGCACCAATCGTCCCTTTTCAGGTATGTTCTATACCGGGGAGTCACATATACGGTCAAGTGCTCATCAACCTTTAGACAAAAACCTTGCATACACCAGCATAAGCATATATACTATAGGTCTTTGTTTGGGCATAAACCAAGAACACCTGTCAGGAGGGACTACCTTATCCTTATTCTGTTACTGGTTTAAGCAGCTCCTGCATTATTTGTTCAGGTATAGGGACAACCGTATCCCTATACTTAACCATTTTCGGAGTTTGTGTGAGCCTTGATTGCTAGATAGGTCTAACCCTAATCCATTCTTTAACTAGCTCAATCATGTGACGTTTAAAAGCCTAGACTCTAAAGCGAATCATATGGAGAATCCATCGATTCATTTCGATCTTGACCCATTGGGCTCTGGCTCCCAACAACCCAGATAAGTGAAATGGACCTCTGTTCACTCACCTCATTGGATCACACGTTGAGCTGACTCATCCATTTTCTGAGTATACTTGCTCAGTTCATTTGACTCAATTCAATTCATTCATTTGTTCATTCATTTCATTTGTGTGTATCAACACATTCAACATGCTAATAATTCAAATTTTGTGCATTAGACATCCATCATTCTTTGTACATATTCATATTCATGGTCAGACATGGGGCAACGTCCCATGTTAAATGCCTTTATTTGATCATATGTTTGTATCATGACTACATCCAACTTGGCATCATTCATCGAGCATCTTGTCCAAATGGCGACAGTCATGTGACCCTCCTGTACATACATTTTTTATCATCTCAATTCATAGCAAACCCTGAGCGAGTGCCAAAAAAAAACACAGCAGCCAATTGAAGCATCTCCAGAGCTTGCCAAAGGAAGGAGGTCGAGAGCCATCATGCTAAAGCAAGGTCGATCGAGACTAAGCCAAGTCTAGTCAGTCTAGCCTAGGTTTTCAAAACTGTCATTTTAACTTTGTCAAAAAAAAAAAAAACAAAAAACAAAAAAAAAACATTTCAAAACATTTTTCAGTCAAGTCTTGTACAATCATTTTTTTACAAAACCAATACTTTTCAAAAAATTTACAAAACTAATACTTTTTTTCAAAACATTAGCTTTCTCAAACTTGCAAAAATAGGCCCGTGATGATGATGATCTAGTGCTTCCAAAGAGCTCTAGTGATCAGAGGCCACCAAAAAAAAAATCAAAAAAATCAAAAAAATAATTTTCTCCTATCATGCTTACTTAATCTGCTGGTTTACAAAGGGCTCATTCAAACTGTGATTAAAATTTCAGAGTTCCCAAAGTAGCATATATCAATGAGCCGAAAGAGGAATTTCCAAAAGAAACCCTTTACTCACAGAACCAAGCGAGAAAGAGACAAAACTCAGCAATGACCCTAAGAATGCGAAAATTGGAACCTTGCTACGCTGGGGGCAGAGAGAAAATGAGCAATCTCATTAAGAAGATCCTGCAAAGTACATCAGGCCACTGTCAGAATTCAAAGTTACAAATCATTCGTACTGTTGAGCCATACGGAGCATCCACTACATATCGGGACAACATCAGCCTCACCAATACATAAGACAGGGGGCAGTACCATCCTTCAAGCAAATACAACAAAGAAGAGTGACTGATCATCCTGGAAGCATCGGTAATTCATCACAGAGCAAGCTTAGTCCATCTTTTGAAGGCCCATACGGTTGGAAATGGATTTTCTAGCAATATCTTACAACTCGGCCGTATGGAGGACAAAGACCTCCCAGAGCTAGTCAATATGTATCACAAGCATTACATTAAAGAAGGGTCTCCCTTCCCTCTCAAGGCATATCACGAAAGAAGGGTCTCCCTTCCCTCTCAAGGCATCTCACAAGCACATCTCACAAGCACATGAGCATGTTGAACTCCCAAGCAAGCACGCATGAAAAGCATGGTACACGCATGACACGCATGATACAAGCATGACACGCATGACATGACACGACACGACAAAACAAGATACATGACAAGACAAGTTTTTAAGCACGAGAAGGATGTTTTAAGTCAAGTCAAGTGCACGATGTTTTTTCAACGATTTTATCGGCTTTTACGAAATGCAAGCATGATTATCAACTGCTTTACTATCGCGTGATGATATGAATTGTTCCTACTTTGTATCTGTGAATTGCTAACTGCTTTCCATATAGTTATTGTTTGCTATGATTGTTGGTTAGTATTTGGTACACACTGAGTATTCCATACTCAGCCGTACGTTCATGTCGGCATGTTCTGAGGGAGTTGCTGCTCCATTCGATGTTTGTGATCCTGGCCCATGGGTGGAGGAGGAGTACATTGAGGAGCCTGTGGAGGAACCTCAGGGTGAGGGTTACCATTAGGTTGTGGTTGATTCTGAGTGGATAGATGTGGGTGAGTTGAGAGAGATGTATTCATGTAGTTTGGCGGGCCTGTCCGAACTTTCTCTATCTTGATTTCTTTTTTATCAAACTTGGATCACGTATGTATATACATAGAGGTTTGTTAGACTTCCGCTGTGCTTTGTTATATGTTTCCACTATTATTATCCTCTATTGTATATGCTCCAGGTCTTTTGCAGGTTATTTTAATCATGCAAGTCATGATGAGTCGTCCAAGATTCACTCTAACTCCTAGGGTGGGTTTTGGGTCGCGACAGAGGTGGTATCAGAGCTTAGGCTTTAGGTCTTTAGGATCACTTAGAATCTGGTACCACAGCTTGACAAGAGCATATGTTAGGAAGCAAGTTAGGAAGGAAGTAAGTTGGAAGAGAGTCTTGATCCAAGCTTAAGACTAAACCTTAGTCTTAGTCAAAATGGTTGCTTCAACCAAGTACGAGTCTTAGGAACGCTAGAACACCAAAGTATATATTATAAATACACCGATGGGTATGATGCAATGTATACTAATACTATACCAATAATACAAGTTGAATTATTGTGAAATGGAATTGTGATAAATGGTGGTTTCAAGTTAGACTCATGTGGTGCTATTGATCTCAGGACGTTAGTCATGAGGCAGGGCACACGGGGTCGCAGACCACACACTAGAGCTTCATATTCTTCTCGAGATGAGGGTGAGTAGTCGGACCTCTCTCAGGTTCTCAGCTCTATTGCAGAGACTTTAGCCTTGCTGGCGGCTAGGCAGGCTACTCCATCGTCTGCATCACCTACTCCACCGCCTGCAGCTCCAGTACATCGTACAGCTGGGGTTGAGGTATTCAGGAGATTGAGGCCTCCATCATTCCATGGGAGTGTGGACCCTCTTGCCACGGAGGCTTGGATCCTCCAGTTGGAGAAGATCTTTGCAGCCCTCTCGCCTTCAGAGGAGGATAGAGTAGCATGGGTAGTTTTCATGCTCGAGGGTGAGGCACACCATTGGTGGTTGTCCGCCTTGAGGACTCGAGAGTTGACTATGCAAGGTCAACCCTGGACTTGGCAAGAGTTCAAGGACACTTTCTATAAGAAGTATTTCCCATTTGGAGCTCGGAAAAAGTAAGAGAGAGAATTCATCAACCTAGAACATGGTTCGATGTCGGTGGCGCAATACGAGGCCAAGTTCTCGGAGCTATCACGCTTCACGACTCATATGATCGCTACCGAGCCGATGAAGGCGAGAAGGTTTGAGCAAGGGCTCATGGATGTTATTATGGATAAAGTATCGGTCTTCAAGCACGCCACTTTTGCTGAAGTGGTGGATAAAGCCTTGTTGGTCGAGACCAATTCTGAGGCGGTGTCCAAGAAAAGGGAATTGGCGAGAGGCCAATCTAGTAGTTCAGCACCTCCGGAGAGGCGGGTCCGGATTGGTCCTTATCAGTACACGTGGCCAGCATCACCGATGAGGCCATTTTAAGTGACTCCAGTTCCACGGTCGTACATGCCTCAGGTACCACGTCCTCAGACTCTTCCGGCTCCACGGCCTGTTGCACCTCAGATAGCAAGGCATGCTCCACCTCCGGCTCCTCCAATTTACATGTACGAGGCTTGCACTTCATGTGGGAAGAGGCACCCAGTAGGAGATTACCGAAGGGCATCAGGCGGATGTTTCCATTGCGGTCACCAGCCACGTGATCAGGGATTGTCTTAGCCAGCATTTACCAGGCCACTCTCAAGGTATTAGGACTCCAGCTCGTCCAGCAGGATCTTACCAGGTATCCTCCCAGCCTGCCCGGTCTGCACCTCCACCTCGCCAGGCGAACTAGGGGCTAGTTTTTGCCTTGATAGAGGGTGATGCACTTGCATCTGACGATGTAGTGCAAGGTACGCAGTTGGAGTTTATTTAATCATCCTTAAAAATTTTGTTATGGATTATTCGATAGTGTACGTATGTGGCGTGTTATATATCTACCTACCTATATACATATGATGTGATGCATGGATTGATGTAGCTAGTTAAAATTTCAGGAACCTTACTAGTCAATGAGTGTTTGGCTCGTGTGTTGATTGATACTGGGTCTACTCATTCATTCGTATCGCCGAGTTTCTCTCAAGGCTTTTCCTCCGAGCTTGGCCAGTTGGAACCGGATTTATCCATTTCGACTCCTCTCGGCAAAACAGTGGTGACAGATAGCGTTTTCAGAGGCAATGTGGTCCAAGTGGGAAGCCATGAATTGGCAGTCGACCTCATCGTCTTCGGATTCCAGTACTTTGACGTTATCTTGGGGATGGATTGGCTAGCAGCTCATCATGGGCATGTAGCCTGCTTCGAGAAAATGGTCCTCTTCAGGCCGGTGGAAGGGAAGCCATTTCATTTTCGAGGGATGAGGAATAAAGATATTGCTCGCTTTGCAGCACTAAGTTTAGCGAACCCCAAGGCAAAGGACTCTTCGACTATCCCGGTCGTGAGTGAATTCCTGGATGTATTTCCAGAGGGGTTGCCAGGGTTGCCTCCAGACAGGGAGATTGAGTTTGTGATTGAGCTTGCGCCAAGCACAACTCCCATCTTTCGGGCTCCGTATAGAATGGCCCCGATTGAACTCAAGGAATTGAAGGCTCAGTTGGAGAAATTGCAAGGCCTTGGTTTCATTCGACCAAGTGTCTCACCGTGGGGTGCCCGGTGTTATTTGTTAAGAAGAAGGATGGCTCGATGCGGATGTGCATCGATTACCGACAGTTGAACAAGGTCACTATAAAGAATAGGTACCCATTACCTAAGATTGATGACTTGTTCGATTAGTTGAAGGGAGCAAAATTTTTCTCTAAGATCGATCTTCGGTCTGGTTACCACTAGTTGAAGATCAAGGCCGAGGATGTGCCCAAAACTGCTTTTCAGACTCGATACGGACACTACGAGTTCTTGATGATGCCTTTCAGTCTCACAAATGCTCCGGCAGCCTTTATGGATTTAATGAACTGAGTTTCCGGCCATATCTAGATCGATGCATGATCGTGTTTGTCGACGATATCTTGGTGTACTCCTAGACACGGGAAGATCACATGCGAGACCTTCACCTTGCTTTGAAAATGCTGAGAGAGCATAAGCTGTACGCCAAACTCAGTAAGTGTGACTTTTGGTTGGAAGAGGTGGTATTCCTAGGCCACGTTGTTTCTGTGGAAGGCATCTCCGTTGATCCGAAGAAAAATAGAGACAATTATGAGTTGGGAAAGGCCTATGAGTGTCACGGAGATACACAGTTTCCTTGGGTTAGCAGGCTACTACAGGAGGTTCGTAGAGGGTTTCTCTAGCCTTGCGGCACCGCTCACTTACTTGACAAGGAAGAAGGCGAAATTTGTATGGAGTGATAAGTGTGAGATCAGTTTCACGGAACTGAAGAAGAGACTTACCACAGCTCCTGTCCTTACAGTGCCATCCGGACATGGTGGTTATGAGGTGTACAGTGATGCCTCGCACGTTGGACTTGGGTGCGTTCTCATGCAGCACAAGAAGGTCATTGCTTATGCATCAAGGCAATTGAAAGAGCATGAAAAGAGTTACCCCACGCACGACTTGGAACTTACCGCTGTCATGTTTGCACTCAAGATTTGGCGACATTACTTGTACAGGGTGGAATTCTATGTGTACACGGATCACAAGAGCCTCAAGGACCTCTTTTCCCAAAAGGAATTGAATCTAAGGCAACGGCGTTGGATGGAATCTTTGAAAGACTATGACTGCACCATCCAATACCACCCAGGCAAAGCAAACGTGGTAGCAGACACTTTGAGTAGAAGACCTTCGGGTTTATTGGCACACATGTTGGTGCAAGAATGGAAGTTATTGGAGGACTTCACTAATCTGGACATCAGTGTGACTGATACAATTCGCGGTCCTGTTTTGGCAAATGTCACGGTTCGGCCATACATTATAGATTTGATCCAAGAGTACCAAGCCACAGATGCCAAATTGTTGGCTTATCGGGACAAGGAAGTTGTCAAAGGTAGTGAAGACTTTTCTCTCACTAGTCGAGGTGCTATTACATTTAAAGGAAGGCTGTGTGTTCCGGCCAATGCAGATCTTCGACGAGAGATCATGGATGAAGCACATCGTTCGAAGTACACATTGCATCCTGGGGGTACAAAGATGTACCGGAATCTTAAGAGTCACTTTTGGTGGCAGAATATGAAGAGGGATGTTGCGGAGTATGTGGCACGGTGCTTGGTGTGCCAACAGATGAAAGCAGAACACATGCGACCCGCCGTTCTATTGCAATCTCTTCTTATTCCTGAGTGGAAATGGGAGAACATATCCATGGATTTCATAGTTGGCTTGCCAAAGACGGCAAGGGGCTCAGATGTGATATGGGTAGTAGTGGATCGTTTGACAAAGTCTGCTCATTTCCTACCCTACCAAACTACGTTCAATTCGAGCCAGTTGGCCGCTCTGTACATCAAGGAAGTTGTTAGGCTACACGGGGTGCTAGTCAGTATTGTGTCAGATCGGAATCCAAGATTCACATCAAGATTCTGGAAAATTTTTCAGGATCCTATGGGTTCCCGACTTGATTTCAGCACTGCTTTTCATCCACGGACGGATGGACAGGCCGAAAGGTTCATTGAAGACATGCTTCGGGGGTGTATGCTGGATTTCAAAGGCAGTTGGGAAGAGCACTTGCCTTTGGTAGAATTCGCCTACAATAACAGCTACCAGGCGAGCATCCAAATGGCACCATTTGAGGCATTGTATGGGCGAAGCTGCAGGTCTCCTCTCTACTAGGATGAGGTAGGAGAGAGAAAAGTACTTGGTCCGGAGTTCATCGAGCAAACTGCAAGTATAGTTAAGATCATCCGGGATCGGTTGAAAGCCGCTCAAGATCGTCAAAAGAGCTATGCGGACACGCGCCGCAGAGACTTGGAATTCCAAGTAGGGGATCAAGTCTTTGTGAAGGTATCTCCTAGCAAAGGGATTATGAGATTCGGCAGGAGAGGCAAGCTTAGTCCTCGATATGTCGGCCCGTTCGAGATTATCACGAGAGTTGGTGAAGTTGCTTACAGGGTAGCTCTTCCACCTCACATGGCCGCGGTCCATAACGTGTTCCACGTGTCTATGCTTCGAAAGTACATTGCGGACCCTTCGCATGTCATAGAGTTGGAACCGTTGGAAATCCGAGAGGATCTCACTTTAGTTGAGAAGCCGGTTCACATTCTTGATCCGAGAGATCAATCCTTCGTAACAAAACGATTCCGTTGGTTCTCCTGCAGTGGCAACATCATGATCGAAAAGAGGCTACATGGGAACGTGAGGCCGAAGTCAAAGCGAAGTACCCGGAATTGTTCGAATGAGTTTTGAATAGGCTTGTATATATGGCTTGTAATTTTGTTTTGGTTTTGTAATGCATGTCTCGTCCAAATTTCGAGGATGAAATTTTTATAAGGGGGGGAGGATGTAGAGCCCCAGAATTTTTGCTATGCATTGGAACTCGTGCCAAGGCATTTTGCCTTTGTAATCTTCCATTTCTATGAAATGAGAAATTTTGAACAACTCTAAGTGTTAAAAAGTAGTATTCCTAAGTCGAATATATCAAAAACCCGAGTTACTGAAACCCATTTGCAGATCAGTCGACTTCAGGGGTAATTTAGTCAATAAATAAATTAGAAATTATAAATTTTGAGACATCATGAATGTTCCCCTTCGAAAGAAAAATCCAACGCAAGTTGAATCGTCAAAATCGGACAAACGAGTTGAAAGTTATGGCCAAATTACCAAAGTGTGGAAAAATGGGAGAAAACAACAAAATTTGGATGGTGCGATCGTTCGCAAGTCAAGTGCGATCGATCGCATGCAGGCGAAATAGGTCCCAAACTCTCGGGGTCATATACGATAGATGGATCCCCAGGTACGATAGATCGTAGGGATCTGCGATTGATCGCAAGAGTGTGCGATCGATCGCATGCAGGGGAAAACCAGACCAGAAAAGTTCAGGTTCATGTGCGATAGATCGCATCCAGATGCGATCGATCGCAAGGACCTGCGATCGATCGTAGATAAGTGTGCGATCGATCGAATGCGGTAGCAGATTCCGGATTTAGGGTCTTAAACCCTTTTCTTGTTTAGGGATCCTCATTTGAGGTATTTCTAACCTAGAGAGGAGAGAAAGAGGGGAGAAAGGAGAAGAGGATTTTGGGGAAACCCTCCAATGTGGATTTGATTGGAGATCAAAGGGGGTTCAAACTTGAAGATCTTCAAAGAAGGATCCTTCCTCAAGCATTTAGAGTTCCTCAAACCCAAAGAGGGGTTCTTCTTCAAGGTTAGGACTCCAAATCAAGGGTGTTCTCCACTCTATTGAAGGTCGGTACCCTACACTACCCTTCTAGTTCATCGATTATCTCTATTTTCCCCTTATTTTATGTTTTTCCTAAATTTCTAAACAAGATAAGGAAATGGGATGAATGGATGGTTGTGTAGACGTTTATGGGCGATTGGATGCCGTGTATGTGTTGTGATGATTAAAATGAGAAGGGCATTTCACCTCAATAATGAACATACATGATGTGGATTTAATGAAGAATGATTCATGTAGAATAAAATGAAAGATTTAGGTATAAGCATAATACCATACCATGTGTTTGATGAAATGCCTCAATGGAGAAAATTATGATTTGTAGTGGAAATTGCATGTTTAAATGTTTATGGAATTGCTAGGGCTTATGATAGTGTGCTTACTTGCTTTCCCAAAAATTTGAATGAATGATTACTTGCTCAAATTTCGATGTTCTATGTATTATGAAATCCCCAAATTGTCATATTTAATTTCAAATGAAAGTATGCACATGATCCCACGAGCACGGCATGCATGACATGTTTTATCGGTATTCTTAAGAACAAGACTTAGAGGTGGGACATATCCTACGATATGTTTCACTTTGCCTTTGACAAGAGGACAAGAACAAGCATTTCTTAGGAGGGAGTTTACGCTTTCCTCCCTTCTACGAGGGGTCTCCCCTCACTCTCAAGTGCATTGTATTAAAGAAGGGACTCCCTTCCCTCTCAAGGCATATCATGAAAAAAGGGCCTCCCTTCCCTCTCAAGGCATCTCACAAGCACATCTCACAAGTACATGAGTATGTTGAACTCCCAAGCAAGCATGCATGACAAGCATGGTACACACATGACACGTATGATACAAGCATGACACGCATGATATGACACGACACGACAAAACAAGATACATGACAAGACAAGTTTTTAAGCACGAAAAGGATGTTTTAAGTCAAATCAAGTGCACGATGTTTTTTCAAGGATTTTATCGGCTTTTACGAAATGCAAGCATGATTATCAACTGCTTTACTATCGCGTGATGATATGAATTGTTCCTACTTTACATCTGTGAACTACTTCCTGCTTTCCATATAGTTATTGTTTGCTATGATTGTTGGTTAGTATTTGGTACACGCTGAGTATTCCATGCTCAGCTGTACGTTCATGTCGGCAGGTTCTGAGGGAGTTGCTGCTCCATTCGATGTCTATGCTCCTAGCCCATGGGTGGAGGAGTAGTACGTTGAGGATCCTGTGGAGGAACCTCAGGGTGAGGGTTACCATTAGGTTGTGGTAGATTCTGAGTGGATAGCTGTGGGTGAGTTGAGAGAGATGTATTCATGTATTTTGGCAGGCCTGTCCGCACTTTCTCTGTCTTGATTTCTTTTGTATCAAACGTGGATCACGTATGTATATACATAGAGGTTTGTTAGACTTCCGCTGTGCTTTGTTATATGTTTCCGCTATTATTATCCTCTATTGTATATGCTCCAGGCCTTTTGCAGGTTATTTTAATCATGCAAGTCATGATGAGTCGTCCAAGATTCACTCTAACTCTTAGGGTGGATTTTGGGTCGCGACATTGTCCCCGGGCTATTAAAGGTATGTTATGCACTGATAGATCTTCGATTTTTAATGTTAGAAGCTAGGCTTTTTTAGCTGGGGTTTTTGGTTTTATGTCTCCCCCATGCCATTGAAGGGGGATCCGGATAAAAAATTTATGCGGAAATTGGATCCCCTAGATCTTAGCACCATAGAAAGCATCAAAATTATCTAAGAGTTTTAGTCATATCACATCGGTGAATGTTTTTCACCGATGAAGCTTAATCCACTCGAACCGTCAGAACTCTTTGTAGAGATTTCTCCGAAAAAATACTAGAAGCTCGATCCTTGTTCTTCGCTATCTCCACGAAGCTTTAGAATCTTCTTTGAAATTATAGAAGCAAGAGGAAGAAGATGGATCAATGGTGTAGACCTTCTATCACCAATAATACTAAGGTTCAAAACCTTAGATTTGCAAAACCCAACTAGGACCACCAATATAGCTCATGAAAATCCCTAGGGGTCTCCCCTAGGGCTCACGATTTGGAGAGAGAGAGGAGAGGAGAAAAAAAATTCTGAAGAATTCTACTTAATGGTCTAGGGTGTTGGGGTATTTATAAACTAGGATCTTATCCTAATCCTACTCCAACTTGATCTTATCTAGTAGGATTTATTAATTAACAATAACTCTTATTATTAATTAAATAAACTCCTACTTAATCTATAACTACTTTAGTTATAGTAATCCTATTAATTAAAGAGTCCCTATTATAAGAGGATTCCTTAATTAAAAGGGATAAGTCAACATCCTACACCAAAGTAGGAAACCTAGTCAAACTAGGAATCCACAAGGGGGGCGTGAGCTTCTATAGGGTGTAGGATTTGAGGAGTTAAAACTCCTTATTGTAATCTAATTACAATAACATCTTAATCCTAATTGCATTCCAACACTTGGATTTTAATTCCATAATAAAAGGAATTATATTTCAATAATTATTCAATTAAACATATCCTAATCCAATTAGGATTTCTCAAGTGGACGCCCCACCCTAGGGTTTAAACCCATGGGCTTTAGCCCATATTAAAGGTCCATTTTAATGGGTTTATGGATATGGGTCAAACTCATTTTCCCTTTAATTATGTTAATCAAATAATTACTAAAATAATCTCTTAGTTTAAATTAACAATTAATTTAAACAATAGATTAACTAATAATCTATTTAATTAAATGATTAACTTTTAATCACTTAAAATAATTGATTAACTTTTAATCAATTATTGAGCTTATATTTCTTATGTGAGTACCTCCACAGATTGCTCTGGGACATTCTTACCCTGGCTTATCCAATGTTATCTCATTGACCCTAAATGAGAATTACATCGGAATTGCAAGTGACGTGAGATATCCATGTTGCAATTGAATCACAGTGTATGAACATTAACCATTACGGATCCCACCACAGGAACTTTTAAATTCAATTTATCATTCCAAATACATTATCCTTAATGGGCTTTCGGATTGACATACTATCTAACCCATAGCCCATTGCAAATCATCCGGGTTTCCTAGACTTATGATTAAACCATGAGAAACAATTTTTCATGAAAAACATTTTGAAAAAATCATTTTATAAGTATAATACCTTTTAATAAAATTATATTTCAAAACTTATTTTGTTTTCAAAATCACCTGCGTAGGATTTGAACTTAATCAACTGTCTTACCCGGAACTTGGATAATCTCTCAAATTAATGAGCATGGATTTTTTGTTTGAAATTCATCATGACTCGAACAACTTTCTGACTATCCAACTGTCACTATATTGTATTCCCTAAGTTAGAAAATACGTTGGTGGAATCAAAACAGTCAGATCACTGCCTAGTCATAGATGAACTCATCAGATCTAAGGATCATCGAAACCGTTCAATGTGAATGAGAGACCAACTATCTGATAGTATGTTTATACAAGAGGTCTCTCATTGAATGTAATCAATCAGTGTACATTTAAGCACCCATATGCTGATGTGTAGTCTCCACTACAATAGTTCGAGATAGAATTACATCTCAACTATTGAGAACATCTTAGCATTCTGGCAGTCATATAAGTGAAGTGTCCAGCTTCACCCACAGCTGTGACTATATAAGGTATAAGAACCAAAAAGTTATATCTACCTGTGATAATCTAATCACATAACTTTCCTACAATATATCCTATGGACCTTTATCGATATCTCATATCGTATAGATCATCTCATGATCATGATCAATTACCCATAATGAATACACAATAGATTAAGAAGAAGCATTTATTAATCAAATTAATAAGGTTCTAACAATCTAAATGATTTTTCTGGGCATCATGTCCAACAGCCATGTAATTGTGTCCAGGGGAAGGGTTTTGTCCTTCCTCTTTTAGTCTGGTCTTTTGTAGAGGTACGGTTTTATGTCCCCCCTATTGGATGGTCTTGTTGTAGGGGTGAGGTTTATGTCCCCCCCCCCCCATTTTTTAATTTTACTAAACAAGTAGGGGTCTGCCAAACCCCCCACTCCTTCTGAGTGGTTTTTGTTTTTTTTTTAAAAAAAAAACATTCGAGTTGGTAATTGCTTAAATTCCGATCTCCCACCATGGAAACTCCATTATACTGTCTCATACCACATAGTTATAGAATTCCCGGTTTGAGAGATTTTCGTCTAAGTTCTTACCTTCCCGAATATTAATTATCATGCCAGTAATTAGGCATAACTTAACAGACAATCACATATATATATCTTATCATGATTCTTAGCATAATTCATAATTTGTCGCGACCCAAAACCCACCCTAGGAGTTAGAGTGAACTTTGGACGACTAATCATGGCTTACATGACTTGCTTGACAAACCAACCTGCAAAAACCCACAGAGCATATACAATAGAGGATATAAACAGCGGAAACATACTCTAACATAGCACAGCCGAAGTCTAAACAAACCTCTATGTATTTACGAATCGAAGTTTACACAAAAGGAATCCAAAAGAAAGTGTGGACAGACCCGCCAAAATACATGGATATAATCACTCATGCTCACCCACAGCTAATCCACTCAGAATCTAACACCACCTACTGATAACCCTCTACGGGAGGTTCCTCCAAAGGCTCCTCGACGTACTCCTCTTCCACCCATGGACCAGGAGCACAAACATCAAATGGAGCAGCAGCTCCCTCAGAACCTGCCGACATAAGAGGTACGGCTGAGCATGGAATACTCAGCGGGTACTAAATACTAACCAACATTCATAGTATACAGATAGCATACATAAAGTAGGAAACAAATTTCATATATAGAACAGGAACAATTTATATCATACAAGGAAGTAAAGCAATTTATAATCATGCTTGTATTTCGTAGAAAGCCGATAAAACCTCTAGAAAACCTCGTGCACTTGACTTGGCTCGAAATATCTTTTCGTACTTGAAAGCTTGTCGTGTTTGTCTTACTTGATCTTGTCGTGCGTGTCGTACGTGTCATGTCATGCATGTCATGCGTGCTTGCTTGTGATCATGTAACTTGTGAGATACACTTGTGAGATATCCTTGTGAGATGCGCTTGAGAGATGCCTTGAGAGGGAAGGGAGACCCTTCTTTATGCAATGCACTTGAGAGGGAAGGGAGACCCTTCTTCATGATATGTATGTACTTGCGAGGGAATGGAGGCCCTTCTTCATGATATGCACTTGAGAGTGAGGGGAGACCCCTCATGGAATGTTGGTTCTTGTTTTCTTGTGAAAAGCGAGGTAAAACATATCGTAGGATATGTCCCACCTCTAACCATGTTCTTGAAAACCTCGATAAATCATGTCATGCATGCCGTGCTCGTGGGAACCGTGTACATACTTGCATTTAAATTTAAATATGACATTTGGGTAATTTCACAACACATATAACATCAATGATTGAGCAATGTAATATTCATATCATTTAGGGAAAGCAAGAAAACACACTATCATAGGCCCTAGCAGTATTCATAATTTATTAGGCATGCATTTTCTAATTTATAACTCACTTTATTCACCTTGGCATTTCATCAAACATGGTGTGTTCATTATTCATTACTCATTTAAACCTAAATCATGCTTTTCTAAGTGGGTTTTACTCACATCACATATGTATGTTCATTGTGGGTACAATGCCCTCCCCATTCATCCATCACATCAATACACACGGCATCCAATCGCCCACATTCATCTCCATTCACCATTCCTATTCACCATTCACAACCCATCTCAAAATACATGTGTAAATGAAGGAAAACAAAGGGAAATAAAGGGAAAGAGAAACTATAACTAGGAGGGTAGCAAGAAGTACCGACCTTGATCAAGTGAGGAAGAAATCCCCTTCCAAAAATGACCGTGAGTTGCTGCCCTAGCTTGAGGAGATGCTCCTCACGAGCTTGTGCCTTGATCTTGAACAAAAATGGGCTTGAGTGGAGTGTGGGTTCAGAAACCCCTTGATTTCTCTCCAAAATGGAAACCCTAGGTTGGAATCGCCTTCTCCCCTTTCTCCTATTCTCTCAAACTCTCTAAGTGTTGAATGATGCCCTAAAGGCTCGGGTTAAACTCTTAAGGTAAGAGTAAACCGACCAAAAGACCATAATACCCTTACTGAAATTTCTGCAAAAACGCGAGTACTGAACACGTTGTGCTGTGAACAGTGTCAAACACGTTGTCCTGTGAATAGTGCTGAACACGTTGTGCTGTGAACAGTGCCAAACACGTTGTGCTGTGAATAGTGCTGAACACGTTGTGCTGTGAACAGTGCTGAACACGTTGTGCTGTGAACAGTGCTGAACACGTTGTGCTGTGAACAGTGCCAAACACGTTGTGCTGTGAATAGTATTGAACACGTTGTGCTGTGAACAGTGCCAAACACGTTGTGCTGTGAACAGTGCTGAACACGTTGTGCTGTGAAGGGTGCCGAACCCGTTGTCACGTTGTGTTGTGCATAGTGCTGAGCTCGTTGTCCGTTGTCTTATATACAACGTACCCCTTGCGAGCTGTACAACGTACTCGTTGTTTGCTGTACAACGTACACGTTGTCTGCTGCACGACGTACCCATTGTCTGTTGCACAACGGATGCACAACGTACACGTTATCAGAGCTAGAGCTACGTCCTTAGTGCTTTCCGAGCTACGTCCTTAGTGCCTTCCGAGCTACGATTGCCTACAGGTCCAGACTGTTTTGGCCATATCTTTTGACTCGTTCGTCCGATTTTGACGATTCAACTTGCGTTGGGTTCGTACTTCGAAAAGGAATATTTCTGCTATTTCGGAATTTCCAATTTCTTCCTTATTTATTAATTATACCTCTTTATAGGCAAAATGGCAACGAAAGTGCCATGTATTAAGCATGAAAAAGTCTGGGGCTCTACATCCTCCCCCCCTTACAAAAATCTTGTCCTCGAAATTTGGACGGGACATGCATTACAGAATCAAAACAAAAATACAAGCCACATATACAAAACCTATACAAAACTCATTCAATTAATTCTGGGTACTTTGCTTTGACTTTGGCTTCACGCTCCCATGTAGCTTCTTCCCGAGCATGGTGTTGCCATTGCACAAGAACCAAAGGGATTGTCTTGTTGTGAAGCACCTGATCTCTTCGATCCAAAATCTGAACCGGCTTTTCAATCAAGGTGAGGTCCTCTCGAATCTCCAACGGTTCCAAGTCTATGACATGCGAAGGATCCGCAATGTACTTCCGAAGCATAGACAGATGGAAGACGTTGTGAACTGCGGCCATGTGAGGTAAGAGAGCTACCCTGTAAGCAACCTCACCAACTCGTGTGATAATCTCAAAAGGCCCAACATACCGAGGACTGAGCTTGCCTCGCTTTCCAAATCTCATGATCCCTTTGCTAGGAGATACTTTCACAAAAACTTGATCCCCTACTTGAAATTCCAAGTCCCTACGGCGTGTGTCCGCATAACTTTTCTGGCGATCTTGAGCGGCTTTCAATCGATCCCGAATGATCTTAACTGTGCCTGCAGTTTGCTCAATCAACTCCGGACCAAGTACTTTCCTTTCTCCTACCTCATCCCAATAGAGAGGAGACCTACAACTTCGCCCATACAAGGCCTCAAATGGTGCCATTTGGATACTTGCCTGATAGCTGTTATTATAGGCGAATTCAACCAAAGGCAAGTGCTCTTCCCAACTGCCTCTGAAATCCAACATACAAGCCCGAAGCATGTCTTCAATGACTTGGTTCACTATCTCGGTTTGTCCATCCGTCTGTGGATGAAAAGCGGTGCTGAAATCAAGTCGGGATATGTTCTCTCATTTCCACTCGGGAATCGGAAGGGACTGTAATAGACCTGCGGGCCGCATATGTTCTGCTTTTACCTGTTGACACACCAAGCACCGTGCTACATATTCCGCAACCTCCCTCTTCATATTCCGCCACCAAAAGTGACTCTTGAGGTTCCGGTACATCTTTGTACCCCCTGGATGCACTGTGTACTTCGAACGGTGTGCTTCATCCAAAATCTCTCTTCGAAGATCTGCATTAGCTGGGACGCACAGCCTTCCCTTGAATGTGATAGCACCCCGACTAGTGAGAGAAAAGTCTTCACTACCCTTGGCAACTTCCTTGTCCCGAAAAGCCAACAATTCCGCATCCATGGCTTGATATTCTTGGATCAAATCTATAATGTACGGCCGAACCGTAACATTTGCCAAGGTAGGACCGCGGACAGAGTCATTCACACTGATGTCCAGATTCGCCAAATCTTCTAGTAGCTTCCATTCTTGAACCAACATGTGTGCTAACAACCCCTGAGGTCTTCTACTCAAAGCATCAGCCACTACATTTGCTTTACCCGGGTGGTATTGAATGGTACAATCATAGTCCTTCAAAAATTTCATCCAACGCCGTTGCCTTAGATTCAATTCCTTTTGGGAAAAGAGGTACTTGAGGCTCTTGTGATCCGTAAACACATAGAACTCCACCCCATAAAGGTAATGACGCCAAATCTTGAGTGCAAACATGACCGCGGCAAGCTCTAAGTCGTGCGTGGGATAATCCTTTTCATGCTCCTTCAATTGCCTTGATGCATAGGCAATGACTTTCTTGTGCTGCATGAGTACACACCCAAGTCTAACGTGTGAGGCATCACTATACACCTCATACCCATAAGGTCCAGATGGCACAGTAAGGACAGGGGCTGTAGTAAGCCTCTTCTTCAGTTCCGTGAAACTGATCTCGCACTTATCACTCCATACAAACTTGGCGTTCTTCCTTGTCAGGTAAGTGAGCGGTGCTGCAAGGCTAGAGAAACCCTCTACGAATCTCCTGTAGTAGCCTGCCAACCCAAGAAAGCTGCGTATCTCGGTAACACTCTTGGGCCTCGCCCAACTCATAATTGCTTCAATCTTCTTTGGATCTACCGAGATACCTTCTGTAGAAACAAGGTGGCCTAGGATGCCACCTCTTCCAACCAAAACTCACACTTGCTAAGTTTGGCGTATAGCTTGTGCTCTCTTAGCATTTCCAAAGCAAGGCGTAGGTCGCGTGTGTGATCTTCCCGTGTCTGGGAATAGACCAAAATGTCATCAACAAATACAATCACGCACCTATCAAGATATGGCCGGAACACCAGGTTCATCAAATCCATAAAGGCCGCCGGCGCATTCGTGACTCCAAAAGGCATCACCAAGAACTCGTAGTGTCCATACCGAGTCCTGAAAGCAGTTTTGGGAACATCTTCCACCTTAATCTTCAACTGGTGATAACTCGATCGAAGGTCTATCTTCGAGAAAAATCTCGCTCCCTTCAACTGATCGAACAAGTCATCAATCCTAGGCAAGGGATACCTATTCTTTATAGTGACTTTGTTCAATTGCCTGTAATCGACGCACATCCGCATCGAGCCATCTTTCTTCTTAACAAACAACACCGAGGCACCCCACGGTGAGACACTTGGTCGAATGAAACCAAGACCTTGTAATTCTTCCAACTGGGTCTTTAACTCTTTGAGTTCAATAGGGGCCATTCTATACGGAGCCCTGAAAACAGGAGTTGTGCCTGGTGCAAGCTCGATCACAAACTCAATCTCCCTGTCTGGAGGCAATCCTGGCAACTCCTCTGGAAATACATCCAGGAACTCACTCACAACCGGAATAGTCGATGAGTCCTTTGCCTCGGGGTTAGCTAAGCTCAACGCCGCAAAACGAGCAATACATCTACTTTTCAACCCGCGAAAGTGGAATGATTTTCCTTCTACTGGCTTGAAGAGTGCCATTTTCTCAAAGCAAGCTACATGCCCATGATGTGCTGCTAACCAATCCATTCCCAATATAACATCAAAGTCTTGGAATCCAAGGACGATGAGATCAACCGCCAACTCGTGGCTTCCAACTTGGACCACACTATTTCTATACACTTTATCTGCCAATACTGTTTTGCCGAGAGGAGTCGAAATGGCTAACTCCGGTTCTAGCTGACTTGGCTCTACAGAAAAGCCTTCTGAAAAACTCGGCGAGACAAATGAATGAGTAGACCCGGTATCAATCAACACTCGAGCCAAATACTCATTGACTAGTAGGGTTCCTGAAATTTTAACTAGCGGAGTTAATCCATGCATCAACAGTGTATACATGTAGGTATATATACATATATAACATGCCAAGTACGTACACAATCTATTAATACTTAACAGTTTAATTTACGGATAATTAAATAAGCTACAACTGCGTACCTTGCACTACATCGTCAGAGGCAAGTGCATCACCCTCTGTTAAGGCAAAAACTCGCCCCTGATTCGCCTGGCGAGACTGAGGTGTAGACCGGGTAGTCTGAGATGACGCCTGATATGACCCTGCTGGGCGTGCTGGTGGCCTAATCCCCTGAGACTGGCCTGGTAAATGCCGACTGGGGCAATCCCTGATCATGTGGCCCTGGCGACCACAATGAAAACATCCACCCGATGCCCTTCGGCAATCTCCTGCCGAGTGCCTGTGGCCACATGAAGTGCAGACCTCGTGTGTATAAGTCGGAGGGGCCGGAAGAGCCTGAGGTCGCGGTGCCCGAGGCACATACTGCCGTGGAGCTGGAGGCACATAAGATGGCCTCATCGGTGGTGCTGGCCACGCATACTGATAAGGGCCGGTACGAGCCTGCCTCTCTAGAGGTGCTGAACTACTGGATTGGCCTCTCGTCAATTCCCTCTTCTTGTACACCGCCTCAGAGTTGGTCTCAACCAACAAGGCTTTATCCACCACTTCAGCGTAAGTGGCGTGCCTAAAGACCGATACTTTCTCCATGATGACATCCTTGAGTCCTTGCTCAAACCTCCTCGCCTTCATTGCCTCGGTGGCAATCATATGTGTAGCGAAGCGTGATAGCTCCGAGAACTTGGCCTCGTATTGAGCCACCGACATCAAACCTTGCTCGAGGTTGATGAATTCTCTCTCTTTCTTTTCCCGTGCTCCAATCGGAAAATACTTCTTATAGAACGTATCCTTAAACTCCTCCCAAGTCCACGGTTGACCTTGCATGGTCAAGTCTCGTGTCCTCAATGCGGACAACCACCAATGGTGGGCTTCACCTTCTAGCATGAAAACTGCCCATGCTACTCTATCCTCCTCTGTAGGCGAGAGGACCGCAAAGATCTTCTCCATCTGGAGGATCCATGCCTCCGCAGCAAGGGGGTCCACACTCCCATGGAAGGGTGGAGGCCTCAATCTCCTGAATGCCTCAACTCCAGCGGTACGATGTACTGGAGCTGCGGGCGGTGGAGTAGGTGCCGCCGATGATGGTATAGCCTGCCGAGCCGCCAGTATGGCGAGTTTCTCAGCAATAGAGCCTAAGACCTGAGAGAGGTCTGGCTGCTCATCCTCATCCCGTGAAGAAGATGAAGCTCTGGTATGTGGTCCACGACCCCGTGTGTTCCGTCTCATGACTAAAGTCCTGAGAATAATAACACCACATGAGTCCAACTTGAAACCACAGTTTATCGCATTTCCATTTCACAATAATTCAATTTGTATTAGTTGTATAATACTAATATACATCACATCAAGTCATCAGAGTATTCATCACATTATACTTATACTTTAGTGTTCTGGCGTACCTAGGACCGTACTTGGTTAAAGCAACCATTTTAGACTAAGACTAAAGTTTAGTCTTAAACTTGGAACCAGACTCGTTCCCGACTCACTTCCTTCCTAACCCGTTTCCCAACATATGCTCTTGTCAAGCCGTGGTATTCGATTCTAAGTGACCCTAGAGACCTAAAGCCTAAGCTCTGATACCACTTCTGTCGCGACCCAAAACCCACCCTAGGAGTTAGAGTGAACTTTGGACGACTAATCATGGCTTACATGACTTGCTTGACAAACCAACCTGCAAAAACCCACAGAGCATATACAATAGAGGATATAAACAGCGGAAACATACTCTAACATAGCACAGTGGAAGTCTAAACAAACCTCTATGTATATACGAATCCAAGTTTACACAAAAGGAATCCAAAAGAAAGTGCGGACAGACCCGCCAAAATACATGGATATAATCACTCATGCTCACCCACAGCTAATCCACTCAGAATCTAACACCACCTACTGATAACCCTCTACGGGAGGTTCCTCCAAAGGCTCCTCGACGTACTCCTCTTCCACCCATGGACCAGGAGCACAAACATCAAATGGAGCAGCAGCTCCCTCAGAACCTGCCGACATAAGAAGTACAGCTGAGCATGGAATACTCAGCGGGTACTAAATACTAACCAACAGTCATAGTATACAGATAGCATACATAAAGTAGGAAACAAATTTCATATATAGAACAGGAACAATTTATATCATACAAGGAAGTAAAGCAATTTATAATCATGCTTGTATTTCGTAGAAAGCCGATAAAACCTCTAGAAAACCTCGTGCACTTGACTTGGCTTGAAATATCTTTCCGTACTTGAAAGCTTGTCGTGTTTGTCTTACTTGATCTTGTCGTGCGTGTCGTACATGTCATGTCATGCATGTCATGCGTGCTTGCTTGTGATCATGTAACTTGTGAGATACACTTGTGAGATATCCTTGTGAGATGCGCTTGAGAGATGCCTTGAGAGGGAAGGAAGACCCTTCTTTATGCAATGCACTTGAGAGGGAAGGGAGACCCTTCTTCATGATATGTATGTACTTGCGAGGGAAGGGAGGCCCTTCTTCATGATATGCACTTGAGAGTGAGGGGAGACCCCTCATGGAATGTTGGTTCTTGTTTTCTTGTGAAAAGCGAGGTAAAACATATCGTAGGATATGTCCCACCTCTAACCATGTTCTTGAAAACCTCGATAAATCATGTCATGCATGCCGTGCTCGTGGGAACCGTGTACATACTTGCATTTAAATTTAAATATGACATTTGGGTAATTTCACAACACATATAACATCAATGATTGAGCAATGTAATATTCATATCATTTAGGGAAAGCAAGAAAACACACTATCATAGGCCCTAGCAGTATTCATAATTTATTAGGCATGCATTTCCTAATTTACAACTCACTTTATTCACCTCGGCATTTCATCAAACATGGTGTGTTCATTATTCATTACTCATTTAAACCTAAATCATGCTTTTCTAAGTGGGTTTTACTCACATCACATATGTATGTTCATTGTGGGTGCAATGCCCTCCCCGTTCATCCATCACATCAATACACACGGCATCCAATCGCCCACATTCATCTCCATTCACCATTCCCATTCACCATTCACAACACATCTCAAAATATATGTGTAAATGAAGGAAAACAAAGGGAAATAAATGGAAAGAGAAACTATAACTAGGAGGGTAGCAAGAAGTACCGACCTTGATCAAGTGAGGAAGAAATCCCCTTCCAAAAACGACTGTGAGTTGCTGCCCTAGCTTGAGGAGATGCTCCTCACGAGCTTGTGCCTTGATCTTGAACAAAAATGGGCTTAAGTGGAGAGTGGGTTCACAAACCCCTTGATTTCTCTCCAAAATGGAAACCCTAGGTTGGAATCGCCTTCTCCCCTTTCTCCTATTCTCTCAAACTCTCTAAGTGTTGAATGATGCCCTAAAGGCTCGGGTTAAACTCTTAAGGTAAGAGTAAACCGACCAAAAGACCATAATACCCTTACTGAAATTTCTGCAAAAACGCGAGTACTGAACACGTTGTGCTGTGAACAGTGCCAAACACATTGTGCTGTGAATAGTGCTGAACACGTTGTGCTGTGAATAGTGCCAAACACGTTGTGCTGTGAATAGTGCTGAACACGTTGTGCTGTGAACAGTGCCAAACACGTTGTGCTGTGAAGAGTGCTGAACACGTTGTGCTGTGAACAGTGCCAAACACGTTGTGCTGTGAACAGTGTAGAACACGTTGTACTGTGAACAGTGCCAAACACGTTGTGCTGTGAACAGTGTTGAACACGTTGTGCTGTGAACAGTGCCAAACACGTTGTGCTGTGAATAGTGCTGAACACGTTGTGCTGTGAACAGTGCCAAACACGTTGTGCTGTGAACAGTGCTGAACACATTGTGCTGTGAAGGGTGCCGAACCCGTTGTCACGTTGTGTTGTGCATAGTGCTGAGCTCGTTGTCCGATGTCTTATGTACAACGTACCCGTTGTGAGCTGTACAACGTACTCGTTGTTTGCTGTACAACGTACACGTTGTCTGCTGCACGATGTACCCGTTGTCTGTTGCACAACGGATACACAACGTACACGTTATCAGAGCTAGAGCTACGTCCTTAGTGCCTTCCGAGCTACGTCCTTAGTGCCTTCCGAGCTACGATTGTCTACAGGTCCAGACTGTTTTGGTCATATCTTTTGACTCGTTCGTCCGATTTTGACGTATCAACTTGCGTTGGGTTCGTACTTCGAAAAGAAACTTTTCTGCTGTTTCAGAATTTCCAATTTCTTCCTTATTTATTAATTATACCTCTTTAAAGGCAAAATGGCAACGAAAGTGCCGAGTATTAAGCATGAAAAAGTCTGGGGCTCTACATAATCAATTTCCAACAATTCCATAGTGTTATATTAGTATTTATCTTCTCAAACATTTCAACAAACACCTTGGGTACGTAATTTATGAATACATTGCTCTTTCCTATTTCTAACATTTCATCATATCATAATCCATCTATACAACCCAAATACAATCCACATTTATACATTCATCCCATTCTCCATAGTATTTCTCATCCTCTATATATTCAATCCATATTATTAAGTCACATTTTCAACTATAATAACTTAATTCATACAATATTGGGGAAAATATATCTACTCTCTATTTCTATCATACTAACATTCACAAAACATTATAATAGGTTTGATTTGGATTGTATATCGATCTTAGAGATCCTTCCCTTAGATCCAAATCACTCCCAAGAAGCTTTGAGGAAGATCTCCAAGCTTTCCTTATAATCCCCAAGCAGTCTCCTTCCTCTCCAAGCAATTTCTTCCTTAGAACCTTAGGTTCTCTCATCTGCTTTGCCAAATTAGGTTAGAAATTGGTAGGATACTCTAAAACCTCAAAATAGGACCCCTATTTATAGTCTCAATGGTTTAAAAACTCAAAAAAAATACAATTTTAAGAGAGAACTAGACGTGAGTGCGATCGTACTTAGACCCAAGAGATACACCCCAGAACTCGAATGAATGTGATCGATCGTACTTGCTTTGCAATCGATTGCACTTGCTTTGCGATAGATCACAACCCTTTTCCTCTGCTTTGGTATTGTGACCATAAGTTTTGACTTGTTTATCGTATTTTGACGATTCAACTTGCGTTGGATTTGTAATGTAAAGAGAAACAATTTTGTCTCTAATAGACAAATTATAATTCTAAGTTTTTAATGGTCTAAAAGGGTTATAAAGCTGACTGGTCTGGAATTTCGGCAGACAAAATATCAGAAAACCTACTTTTGACTTAGCTTAGACTCAAAATCTGAAAAAACATTAAACATAAAACTCGAAAATGGTTCCAATACCTTTCTAATGGTTCAAGAATCACTCGATTCAGATAAGCGGTGACAAAAGTAGAGCTTACTAAAGTTGAGGGTATGTTAAGGTATCCCTCTTCTTTACAACTTTGATTAAACCTTAATCATACCACACTAATTAAATATAATTACATAAACATTAAAAAAATCTTAAGGACTATTATACCCCTAATACTTGCATCAAAGGCATGAAAATGATTCAGATCTCTACAACTAGTACTACTCTTTAAAATTATGTCAGTCGCCCTAACACTCCTCTTCAAAATTATGTCATCTGTTATCAAACGATGTTAGAGATGCAACCATTATTAATTACCAATTAGTTAGAAGTTAGGATAAATTACTGGATCAAAACCCCCCCAACCTTTCCTAATCCTACTTCCTGTCGTCAACCCCACTCGTCGAGCCTAAAGCAGGAATAGCCCCTTCCCTTTTCTCGATGCAGAGTTATGACGGTAGAAAGATGATTCGATGTGACAAACGAAAAATAAATAGGGGATCTGCTGATTTGGGGCTGTTAGGTAGGAAAGTAGTTAAAGCTACTTGTCTAGGTTGTTGGCCTTGTACCGAGACAACACAAAACAAATAAAGAACCCACCTCCCTCATTGTTTCGAGAGGAATGCTGAAAGCAGACTCATTCTTTTAAGTAGTAAAAAAAGGAGCCAAGTAATAAAATAAGGAGCCAAATCCTGTACGGTTATATATGGCCCTGAGATCACCACGTGTCTCTTTTGACACCCCTTAACTGTGGTTAAGATTTACCCCCCCTGGGGTTCACCCACCCATCCTTGGTGTTTAGAAAAAAAATATTAAAAATGTTTTAGTGTTAAAAATATTTAAAGAAAAAAAAAAAAAAACAAGGATAGGTGGGTGAATCTTAGCCACAGTTAAGGAGTGTCAAAAGGGACACATGGTAACCTTAGGGTAACCGGATTGCCCAAATCCAGTTATAACAAGAGGGAATTTGGTTCCATAAAAACAAATGACTGTTTCTGTCAACCAATTATGACCCTCACACAAAGTCATTTGTTTGAGCGTGGTAGCCTATTCTCTTGCATTCCCTACTCTCACAAAAAAAAAATAACACTTGTACTTGCTCTCAGTCAAAAACACTTGCCCTAATTTGGACATGTATAATTTTTGGCTAAGTGTAGGGAATTCCTCATAATAGGACTAAGCACACCTACTGTTTTATGGATAATGCTAGTAACATTTTCTTTGTTAACACACTCTTTTTATGAGTGGTGAGACTATTAGTGCAAAACACGACAATATCAACGCATGTCTTCTCCTTAAGTAAAGGGAGTTTAAAAGAAAGTATAGTTAGCACTAATTTATTAACTAAAAAGAGTGAGATTGGGATTAGCATTATTCAATTTGATAAACTCCAAAAAGATTGAGAAGAATCATAAAACGAAAATTTTAAAATTAGTCCAAACAGGGGTATTTAGGAGGAGATTTAACTATAAACTGGATCTCTAGTTGAACAAATAACCGGAGCGACCCAAAAACAAATTTAGAATCCTCTATGGTTATAACCAGACTCCTCGGAGTCTGGTTACAACCCAAAAGCCTTTTTAAGTGCTACTTAAAAACTTTAAAGTTAATATTTGTTTCTAAAAACCAATATTAGATGGTTAAACCCTAAGGATTAGTGAATCTTAATCACAGTTAAGTGATATAAAAGGGACACTTGTTGACTTGTGGATTGTAACCGGACTCCATTCCAAATGCCTCATTGGGCTGTGGTAGTTTGGTATTTACGAATACAAAGAAGGGTATTTTTAAACACTAATTTTTTTTTTAACCACAAATAACCCCCCCCCCCCCAAGGCTTTTTTTTTGGGTTGCTCCGGTTGTCTATTAAACCGGAGTTCCTGTTCATAGCTAATCTGATTTAGGAGAAATAAATCCTCGGCTCAACAGTAACCAACCTCATGACGAAGTCACTGCCGCTCTAATTACAGTCGACCACACACACACTCTCTTTGTCCACTCACTTGCACAGGCTTTGTAAGCATCAGACCATGCAACAGCTGTCATCCAGAGAGTGAGAATGCAAATGGTTGAACTCACTCGTGATTGAAGATTGTCAAAATGAGCTTGGAATTCTGAAAAGCAAGAGAGAGCGATTGATTAAGAGATCTAACTGTATCTGGAAGGCAAGACTTTGTTGGATTGCTATAAGTAGGGGTTTAGACTTAGAAGAGATTCCGAAAAGTTATGTGATAATCTAATCGCATAACTTTCCTACAATATATCCTATGGACTTTTATCGATATCTCATATCGTATAGATCATCTCATGATCATGGTCAATTACCCATAATGAATATACAATAGATTAAGAAGAAGCATTTATTAATCAAATTAATAAGGTTCTAACAATCTAAATGATTTTTCTGGGCATCATGACCAACAGCCATGTAATTGTGTCCAGGGGAAGGGTTTTGTCCTTCCTCTTTTAGTCTGGTCTTTTGTAGAGGTACGGTTTTATGTCCCCCCTATTGGATGGTCTTGTTGTAGGGGTGAGGTTTATGTCCCCCCCCCATTTTTTAATTTTAATAAACAGGTAGGGGTCTGCCAAACCCCCCACTCCTTCGGAGTGGTTTTTGTTTTTTTTAAAAAAAAAAAACATTCGAGTTGGTAATTGCTTAGATTCTGATCTCCCACCATGGAAACTCCACTATACTGTCTCATACCACATAGTTAGAGAATTCCCGGTTTGAGAGATTTTCCTCTAAGTTCTTACCTTCCCGAATATTAATTACCATGCCAGTAATTAGGCATAACTTAACAGACAATCACATATATATATATCTTATCATGATTCTTAGCATAATTCATAATCAATTCCAACAATTCCATAGTATTATATTAGTATTTATCCTCTCAAACATTTCAACAAACACCTTGGGTACGTAATTTATGAATACATTGCTCTTTCCTATTTCTAACAACTCACCATATCATAATCCATCTATACAACCCAAATACAATCCACATTTATACATTCATCCCATTCTCCATAGTATTTCCCATCCTCTATATATTCAATCCATATTATTAAGTCACATTTTCATCTATAATAACTTAATTCATACAATATTGGGGAAAATATATCTACTCTCTATTTCTATCATACTAACATTCACAAAACATTATAATAGGTTTGATTTGGATTGTATATCAATCTTAGAGATCCTTCCCTTAAATCCAAATCACTCCCAAGAAGCTTTGAGGAAGATCTCCAAGCTTTCCTTATAATCCCCAAGCAGTCTCCTTCCTCTCCAAGCAATTTCTTCCTTAGAACGTTAGGTTCTCTCATCTGCTTTGCCAAATTAGGTTAGAAATTGGTAGGACACTCTAAAACCTCAAAATAGGACCCCTATTTATAGTCTCAATGGTTTAAAAACTCAAAAAAAATACAATTTTAAGAGAAAACTAGACGTGAGTGCGATCGCACTTAGACCCAAGAGATACACCCCAGAACTCGAATGAATGTGATCGATCGTACTTGCTTTGCAATCGATTGCACTTGCTTTGCGATAGATCACAACCCTTTTCCTCTGCTTTGGTATTTTGACCATAAGTTTTGACTTGTTTATCGCATTTTGACGATTCAACTTGCGTTGGATTCGTAATGTAAAGAGAAACAATTTTGTCTCTAATAGACAAATTATAATTCTGAGTTTTTAATGGTCTAAAAGAGTTCTAAAGCTGACTGGTCTGGAATTTCGGCAGACAAAACATCAGAAAACCTACTTTTGACTTAGCTTAGACTCAAAATCTGAAAAAACATTAAACATAAAACTCGAAAAGGGTTCCAATACCTTTCTAATGGTTCAAGAATCACTCGATTCAGAGAAACGGTGACAAAAGTAGAGCTTACTAAAGTTGAGGGTATGTTAAGGCATCCCTCTTCTTTACAACTTTGATTAAACCTTAATCATACCACACTAATTAAATATAAATACATAAACATTAAAAACATCTTAAGGACTATTATACCCCTAATACTTGCATCAAAGGCATGAAAATGATTCAGATCTCTACAACTAGTACTACTCTTTAAAATTATGTCAGTCGCCCTAACACTCCTCTTCAAAATTATGTCATCTGTTATCAAACGATGTTAGAGATGCAACCATTATTAATTACCAATTAGTTAGAAGTTAGGATAAATTACTGTATCAAACGTAATAGAGATGCAGAGAGTTATGACGGTAGAAAGATGATTCGATGTGAGGAACGAAAAATAAATAGGGGATCTGCTGATTTGGGGCTGTTGGGTAGGAAAGTAGTTAAAGCTACTAGTCTAGGTTGTTGGCCTTATACCGAGACAACACAAAACAAATAAAGAACCCACCTCCCTCATTGTTTCGAGAGGAATGCTGAAAGCAGACTCATTCTTATAAGTAGTAAAAAAAGGAGCCAAGTAATAAAATAAGGAGCCGAATCCTCTACGGTTATATATTGCCCTGAGATCACCACGTGTCTCTTTTGACACCCCTTAACTGTGGTTAAGATTTACCCCCCTAGGGTTCACCCACCCATCCTTGGTGTTTAGAAAAAAAATATTAAAAATGTTTTAGTGTTAAAAATATTTAAAGAAAAAAAAAAAAAACAAGGATAGGTGGGTGAATCTTAGCCACAGTTAAGGAGTGTCAAAAGGGACACATGGTAACCTTAGGGTAACCGGATTGCCCAAATCCAGTTATAACAAGAGGGAATTTGGTTCCATAAAAACAAATGACTGTTTCTGTCTACCAATTATGACCCTCACACAAAGTCATTTGTTTGAGCGTGGTAGCCTATTCTCTTGCATTCCTTACTCTCACAAAAAAAAAATAACACTTGTACTTGCTCTCAGTCAAAAACACTTGCCCTAATTTGGACATGTATAATTTTTGGCTAAGTGTAGGGAATTTCTCATAATAGGACTAAGCACACCTACTGTTTTATGGATAATGCTAGTAACATTTTCTTTGTTAACACACTCTTTTTATGAGTGGTGAGACTATTAGTGCAAAACACGACAATATCAACGCATGTCTTCTCCTTAAGTAAAGGGAGTTTAAAAGAAAGTATAGTTAGCACTAATTTATTAACTAAAAAGAGTGAGATTGGGATTAGCATTATTCAATTTGATAAACTCCAAAAAGATTGAGAAGAATCATAAAACGAAAATTTTAAAATTAGTCCAAACAGGGGTATTTAGGAGGAGATTTAACTATAAACTGGATCTCTAGTTGAACAAATAACCGGAGCGACCCAAAAACAGATTTAGAATCCTCTATGGTTATAACCAGACTCCTCGGAGTCTGGTTACAACCCAAAAGCCTTTTTAAGTGCTACTTAAAAACTTTAAAGTTAATATTTGTTTCTAAAAACCAATATTAGATGGTTAAACCCTAAGGATTAGTGAATCTTAATCACAGTT
Source organism: Tetracentron sinense (assembly GCA_015143295.1). NCBI lineage: Eukaryota > Viridiplantae > Streptophyta > Magnoliopsida > Trochodendrales > Trochodendraceae > Tetracentron > Tetracentron sinense. The sequence continues at coordinate 15,896,227 of CM026554.1, forward strand.
AAGTGATATAAAAGAGACACTTGTTGACTTGTGGATTGTAACCGGACTCCATTCCAAATGCCTCATTGGGCTGCGGTAGTTTGGTATTTACGAATACAAAGAAGGGTATTTTTAATTTTTTTTTTTTAACCACAAATAACACCCCCTCAGGCTTTTTTTTTGGGTTGCTCCGGTTGTCTATTAAACCGGAGTTCCTGTTCATAGCTAATCTGATTTAGGAGAAATAAATCCTCGGCTAAACAGTAACCAACCTCATGACGAAGTCACTGCCGCTCTGATTACAGTTGACCACACACACACTCTCTCTGTCCACTCACTTGCACAGGCTTTGTAAGCATCAGGCCATGCAACAGCTGTCATCCAGAGAGTGAGAATGCAAATGGTTGAACTCACTCGTGATTGAAGATTGTCAAAATGAGCTAGGAATTCCGAAAAGCAAGAGAGAGCGATTGATTAAGAGATCTAACTGTATCTGGAAGGCAAGACTTTGTTGGATTGCTATAAGTAGGGGTTTAGACTTAGAAGAGATACTGAACAAGGAGACTTCCTAATCCTCTTTTCATTTTCTATCTATTGGAGATCTACTGGGGTTTAATTTTCCTTTTTAACTTATTTTCTTGGTAATTTCAATTTTTTTTTTTTTTTGTGTGTTCATCTTCTTTACTTCTGAACTACTATATTATTGAATTTAGACAAAGATTGGAGTGTTGTTTTGGTAGGGAAAATGGTCGCCCCTTTGTCAGCTTGGCCATGGGAGAATTTGGGTACCTTAAAGGCAAGGACAAAACTCTTAGGAACTACAATTATAATCCATTCTTTCATGCATTTTTCTTGATTCATGGGTGTTGTTATTTATTAAATTAGTATCAATTTATGGTTCTCTTTTCTCCAATTCTGATATGGGTTTGATGATTTTTGTATGGGATAGTATCTGTTGTATGGACCTTTTCTTGCAAAAGTCCTCTATTCAATGGTTTCTGAGGACACCCAAAAGGATAGCTGGTGCTTGCATATGCTCATCATATGTGCTCTTAGAGGCCTAATTTATCAGCTTTGGAGTTCTTACAGTAACATGCTTTTCCTTACCCGAAATCGCCGGGTTTTCCAGCAAGGCATCGATTTCAAGCAAATCGACAGAGAATGGGACTGGTATATTTTTTTTATTTGTGTTTGTTTTTACCCCTTTTTTCATGAATAAAGAAAGGTTTTCTTTATAACAGTTTTTTTTTTTTTTGGGCAGGGATAATTTCATAATTCTTCAAGCTTTCTTGGCTTCCATGGCATGTTACAGCTTCCCATTCATTGGCAATCTTCCTCTATGGAATACAAGAGGGTTTATCTATGCTCTGGTACTCCACATGGGAGTTTCAGAGCCTCTCTATTATTGGATACATCGATATTTCCACGCAGACTCTCTCTTTAACCATTACCACTCACTCCACCATGCCTCTGTAGTGCCACAAACTTCTACTGGTAAAAAGCAATTAAAATTTAAAACCCATCTCTCCATTTAATTTCTTGTTTCTCTCTCCTCTGCTAGATCTATTGAAGTAAATTTATTGCAGAATGAGTTATTTTAAACAGTTTATTTGTTACTCTTTCTCTTCGTTGCTGCAGCTGGGATTGCTACGTTTTTGGAGCATTTAATTTTGAGTTTGCTAATAGGAATCCCAATACTGGGGCCTTCTTTGATTGGATCTGGATCGACAAGCATGATCTATGTCTATGTTTTGAGCTTTGATTTTCTCAGATGCTTGGGACATAGCAACGTAGAAGTTGTTCCACATCAGATCTTTGAGGCCTTCCCGGTCCTGAAATATCTTCTTTACACCCCAACGTAAGTGATTATCTAGTACTACTGTTCTTACATATTGTGTTTGAGTCGAAATTTTCTCGGTTGTAACCGGACTCCCGGTTATGCTCCTTGAGGTCGTCATGTGTCCCTATTGACACCGCTTAACTGTGGTTTAGATTCACTACTCCTGGGGCTCACCCACCTACCATTCATTTATTTGTTAAATATATTGAAATTTTTCTAACCCTAAGAGTTGGTTAATTTTAACTAGGGTTAAAAAAATTGATATTTTTCTAAAAGAATTTGAAGTCCTTCCGCTTTTCCCTAAATATGTTGGCAAAATCTAGAGATTAGTTTCTCTTCTTTAGATTTATTTAAGGGTCTTGTTTGGTAATTATTTGTCGAGTTCTGATTAGAAGACCCAAGGTCTAAGCTGAGCGCAACAAATAAATTTCAAAATATTAGGAAAGAGAAATAAAGTTAGAATAAAATATTAGTAGGACTGTCACATGTCAATTTAATTTGTGTACGTTTTCCATTTCTCTTATTTATTTGTTTTAGTACTAAGATCTCATTTTGATTTTGACTCATTCCATAATTACTCTTTTTACCCATAAAAGAAATACTTTTTAGCAGGCGTCCTAGATTGACCAGACGGTTGTAGGGCGTCCAACGTTTGACCTCCCATGAGAATAAACTTCCCTTTTCTTTAAATAAAAAAAGGTTAGAGAATGGCTTTTTTTTTTTTTTTTTTTGGTGAAGAGATATTGAATTAATCACATAGGAGATGAAGACATAGGATGCTCACTAATGTCCACATCTCCCTTTTAACACCCTTTTATTCGCAAAAACTAAGGTTAAATTATTTAATCTTAAGACTGAGTGAATCTTAACCACAGTAGTATTAAAAAGGAGGTATGGATAAACCAAATTTGATGAGTAATAATTTCAAATCCTTAGATATTTATGCCCTATGTTAACTTGTTCTAAGGCAAGGTTTTGGTTGCATTGTCCCAAAAGCTTAATCAAACACCTTCAAAAAACAAAATAAAAATAAAATATAAGTAAGAAAATTTTAAAATATGAAGCTTGAATCGCACCTTTTACTGCTTCAAGGGATCCTTTATGAAAGTTACATGATTTTCTTCTCTAATCTTTCTAGACTTGCTTTGACATGAGTAATAAATTTCGTTATGCAGAGACTCTTTAACAAATTACATTAGATCTCTTCATATATGTGTGTTTTAACCTAAGTGGCATAAACCCTTTTATGTTTCATTACTATGCAGATACCACAGCCTACATCACACAGAGATGGGCACTAATTTCTGCCTCTTTATGCCTCTCTATGACTCCTTAGGGAAGACACTAAACAACAAGTCATGGGAGCTACACAAGAAGATAAGTTCAGCTGCAGGTGGGTCTGAAGCCCAAGCTCCATCAATCGTATTTTAGGAGACTGTTCGGAGGTTCTTGGTTACGCCGTATTCTGAAGCTATCTTGACCATCTGATCAAGATTAGAACATGGATGGTCAATTAGAAAAGTCCATGCATTGGATGGTCAGAATAATGCAATCAACGGCACAGTATATTGGGCTACAGCATCATCTAAGGACTTGCCTTTAGGAAGTGGAAAATCCGAATTGGTTGGCATTCATTAGCACATATGTATTGTGCATGACATAACAGATACAGCTATTTTGATTAAATGCATAGAGGTGACCACTTTCTAAGTGTAGTATAGCACCACAGCAATTAGGGGTGTCAATGGGTCGGGACGGCCGATGACCCGGCCCGAAAAAATCCTACCTATTACCCATATTTTAGGCCCTATGGCTAAGGCTGGACTCAGATTTTTAGGCCCATTTTAATATGGGTTAGGCTAGGGCTTGGCTACTTAAAGCCTGAGCCCGGCCCGATATATTTATCCATATATATTTTTTGTTTATTATTTAAATACTTACCATTACTAAGTTATATATGTGTATGTATATATATACATATAATATATAATATAATACATATATAGTGCAAAACATCTAATACTTATATATCAATCTTATTTTTAATAGTATCATAACTCATTTGTCATATTGTTATAATTATTTTTTTATTATATTTTAATAATAAATAATAAAAAAAATAGAGAAGCAAATATAGTACAAACTGTTATGCAAGTTTGATTTTGTTTTCCTAATTTTTTTATCATTCTATAATTAGTATATTATATAATACTTATAATTTACGCGCTCTCTCTCTCTCACACACACACATATATATATATATATACTTATATATTTATTTGGATGAACTTTATGGTTATCTACTCTCCCCTAAGAAGACAAAATAGTATGACATTTTTTTGCGGTCCCATCACTTTTATTTTGTATTTTTGTTTAAAATTAGAAAAAACAACTAAAGAGTACTGGACAACTAGAAAGTGGACGTAGCATTGCTCATATTAAATAGAGATGGGTCGGCCCGAGCCCGGCCTGGTATAACCCTATTAATTATAAAGCCCGATCCAGCCCGATCCGACTAAAAAATGGGTAGGGCTTGGGCTTATATATCTCGAGCCCATTAAAAATAGGCCCGAGCCCGAGCCTTGTCCGAGCCCGGCCTAGCCCGGCCCATTGACAACCCTAACAACAACCCCTCTAGTATGCCTATTGTCGAAAACGGCAGCCTGATGCATTCTACATAACTCAAGGTGACGTATGGATAGTTATATATATATAGGGGTGTATTCAAGCTAAGCAAGTTCGGCGGCTTGATCAAGCCCAGCTCAAGACAAGTATTTGGGTTATCAGGTCGGGTCGGGTGAGCCGAGCCGAGCTCAAACCAGGCCCAACTTGATTTAGCTTGGCTCGAAGCTCGACTTTTAGCTTGGCTCGAAGCTCGACTTCATTGTGGTTCGGTTCGGCTTGACATATTTATAATATAATAATATTATTATTATCAATTAATAATATTTTAATATTAATCTATTATTCAAAATGTGTTTGTTTTTAATATATATATATATCATATATGTTTTAAGCCAAACAGAGCAAGTCAAGCTCGGCTCAAGCTTGAATCAATTCAAGCTCAAGCCAAGCCAATTTTAAAACCAAGTTTCAAGCCTGGATATTCGAGCTTGAATCGAGCTCAAGCTCGGCCCAACTGGGAGCAAATACACCCCTAGTAATATATATATATATATATATATATCAATTTAAACATGAATAATCTAAGAAACGAAAGATGTGTTTTATATATATATATATATGTTTTAAGCCAAACTTGAGCAAGTCAAGCGCAGCTCAAGCTTGAATCAATTCGAGCTCAAGCCAAGCCAATTTTAAAGTTGAGTTTCACCCCTGGATATTCGATCCCGAGGTTGGCCCAACTTGGAGCGAATACACCCCAGTAATATATATATCAATTTACACATGAATAATCTAAGAAACAAAAGATTATATATATATATATGTGTGTATGTGTGTGTGCGCGTGCACGCGCACGCGGGAAAGCTAACTACATACCAAACAAGGCATATATTCTTTAATGACCATACAAGACATATTTAGTGGCATTCTTGTATTTATAAAGAGAATGCGAAACATTTTTATAATATTAATTTCTCTCCAAAATTACAGAAATGCCACTTATGTCACAAAAAGTCCGAGTGAACTCGATAACGCCCTCACACACACACACACACACATATATATATATATATATATGTGCGCGCGCGCGTATGTGAGTGAGGTTATTACTATAAAGTGGGCAATCTTGGCATTTGTTTGTATCCTTATTGGTACACTGACATGAAAAGCAGAGCTCAAGTATTAGGATATGCTGGGGTCAAGGATAGCTCAATCAACAAACTTGACCTATGAGCAGACTTGACCTTAGAAGTAGGAGAAAGAGGGGTTTCTTTCTTTAACTGGACCCAGTCCCCCCTTCTTCCCGAAGGGGCGGGGGTACTCCTTTCTTTAGCTCTCCAAGCTGGAGCTGCACGCTTTGGAGCTCCCTAAACCCGAGCAACAGGTTGAAGTTGAGTTATATGTATACATATATATAATAAAAAGTTATTATAACTTATGGTCATGTGGGCAATCTTGGCACTTGTTTGTATCCTTATTGGTATATTAACATAAAAAAGGTGTAAACTATATTCTTAGTTTAGCATAATATATAATCATGTACCATCCATAATAATCTTGTAGGCCAAAATGGGAGAGCACCAGATTTCGTCTTCCTCGCCCATGGTGTGGACATGATATCAGCTATGCATGCGCCATTTGTGTTTCGATCATTCAACTCGTTGCCATTCACAACAAAGCTCTTCTTGTTGCCTATGTGGCCTTGTTGTTTCCTAGTGATGCTAGCCATGTGGGCTTGGTCCAAGACCTTCTTGATGACTTTCTACAACCTTAGAGGTCGTCTGCTACAGACATGGGCTGTTCCTAGGTTTGGCTTTCAGGTGCGGCTTTGATAGGCTTTTTTAAATTTTACTCTACCACCGCTAAAGTTAGCCAGACTGCGTAATGTTCCAACCTATTTTTGGCAGTACTTCATACCATTTGCTAGAGAAGGCATAAATAACCACATAGAAGAAGCCATCCTCAAGGCTGATAGATTGGGCGTCAAGGTCCTTAGCCTAGCTGCATTGAATAAGGTCGGTTTGCGTTTCTCTCTCTTTTTATTTTATTTGTTTATTTAATTATTAAGGACCATAGTAGTTGTTTGAGAAATTAGAACAAGGATCTGCTGTAAGAGGCATCCTGCAAATGAACGTTGCAAATGAATGGAAACCCTAACCTTAGGTTACTTTTTGAGTACCGTGTCACCATTCTCTAAAACCTAAAGAGGGGACCATGAACCCCTATGATGTTAATTCTGACATGTCAGAGCGAAAGAGTGTTTTAAGGTTAGGTTGAGGGTTCAAACTCTAAAACGCCCTTTGTGTTACGAGTACTAACTATTAAGGATTCATGCTTTCATCCTTAAATTTTAGAAGCATCCTAAATTTTAGAAAATACTGACATGACACCCAAAAAGTAACCTAGGGTTAAGGTTTCTGTTGCCTCGTGCAGAGAATCCATGTTGGAGAAATGAAGAACCGGAGAAAGTTGAAATAACATCAATAGGGGGGGGGGAACCTTTAGGTGTACTATTTTGACACTTGTGTTGTCACCATTACTGATTGAAACTAGTTTGTCGCCATTTTCTTAACAGTGCACTCTACTTAAGTAGAATAGTAGGGTTGAACATGTTAAGGTCCTGTTATAGTACCTACCAATCCTTCAAAATTGCCTATCTTCTTCAATGGTCAGTATAAGCCATTGATAAAGACACTGATAAGATTTAACACTTCTGTAATTTTTATACAGAATGAAGCTCTAAACGGAGGCGGAACATTGTTTGTTGAGAAGCACCCGGATCTCCGAGTTCAAGTTGTCCATGGAAACACCTTGACAGCTGCAGTTATTCTCAATGAGATCCCTAGGGATGTGAAAGAGGTCTTTTTGACAGGGGCTACTTCTAAGCTAGGAAGGGCCATTGCCCTCTACCTTTGTCGACGGAAAGTTCAGGTCCTGGTAAGCATCCCCTTAATGATCTTCTTAATTAATATAAGAAAGCCAACTTATGGTCTAGGTCAAAGATTTGATCTTATTGATCACTGACTATGATATGATGCTAAATGGTTGATTACAAAATGGAAAGTGATTAAAAACTCTCCATTGTAGAGCTTGACTATTGGATTGGACATCCCATGGTATCAAGCAGTAAGTGTGGCTCATCATTTAAAGCATGTTTGTGGAATAAATGGGGTCCATTATTTAAAGCATGTGCAATCCAGCAGTCTAGCTCTTGATAGTATGTACTTTTCAGAGTTAATTAAATCACTTCCCATACAAAATATAGGGTTTTTATCTTCAAGTTTTATGAGTTTAATTGTAATGAGTTGATGAAAAATGCAGATGCTGACACAATCCAGAGAGAGATTCCAAAATATTCAAAAGGAAGTCCCTATGGAGTGCCAGAATTTCCTAGTCCATGTGACAAAGTACCAAGCTGCCCAAAACTGCAAGGTATTATTCGTTAAATATGAGGATGGATAAAGTGTAATTAATGTGTCATATGTTTCAAATAAAGTTATATTCAAGCTGAGCCGATCTTGGCTAGATCATTCTCCAGCTTAGCTTGAGTTTGGCATGAGCTTGATATGAGCTCGAATGCTTAGGCTTGAGCTTGGTTTAAACAAGCTTGGTCGAGGTGGAGCTCCGTTCAAGCTTAAACTTTATTCAAGCCAAGCCGAATTCGGGTTGGCTAAAAAAATTGATTTAAGAATTTTTTTTTTAAAATTTTACATGATTTTAAAATTTTTATAAAATTTCTCTTGATTGTCTAAATAATTAGAGGAGTGTCATTCATTTATGCCTACCGTAAAGGATACCGATTTCACACATTGCAATGCATAAACTCTAACATCTCTCTCTCTCTCTCTCTCTCTCTCTCTATCTATTGATATCTATAGATATTTATGGTTGCATGTTGTAACATTCCCTCAGTGTGTGAACTTGTTCACATTCACATAGACATTTTTACCCTATGTTAATTATCTTGAATTCATCAAAATTAAGAGTGATTTAATCTTTTTATAGTGGACCAATCATTGAATACAAAGAGAAAAAAATACAATTTGACTCTTCTTATACTTTTCACTCTCTTATTTAATGAATAGTCCCTTATTAAAATAGCATTTTATTTAATACATAAGCATTAAAAAAAATAATAAAGGTTAATAAATTCACTAGAATGAGGTATTTTTTAACACTAATAATTTTCCTTAACTATCTTTCTCAATGCATTTTTTGGGTTGCTCCCATTGACTGTGTAACCGGGGCTCCTATAATCTCTCCATATATATTGGTGGGTTTTTTAAGTCAGTTTTACTAACTTCCAAGTATGCTTTGTGCATGGTTAGACCTGGATAGTTGGCAAGTGGATTAAAACAAGAGACCAAAGCTGGGCTCCCCCTGGAACCCATTTCCATCAATTTGTGATCCCATCCATTTTCGCCTTGAGAAGCGACTGTACTTACGGTAACCTTGCAGCAATGAAACTGCCTGACGACGTTGAAGGGCTAGGATCATGTGAGGTACATCATCTCCTTATTTTTAGAACTACTCTTACAAAGAAGCACAATACCAGTCCCGATTCTTGACGTCTCCAATGAAAATAAGCAAATTTTTTCTCCTTCGAATAGATCAATCTTCATTGACTTTTTAGGTTGTAAATTAATATTAATCAAACATTTATGGACCATCTGATTGAAAAAGAGAAGATCAATCATATCTATGTTAGAGGTAGGGTATACTAAACCCTAAGTGGTTAATATTACAAACTAGAGTCTAATTGGACAGTCTAAAAATATCCTATTAGAATGATGTTTTTTGACACGTCTCCAATGGACCCAAACTTAACATCCAACTATCATATTCAAAATAAGAATGGCACGTGTCATCTTTCTATAAGGACGGTTCATTACAAGATTCAATTAGCATAACTCATTAGTACTTCTACACACACATATATATATATATATAGATATATTAATTTATTTTATTTTATTTGTTGGAACAGTTCATCTTGGAAAGAGGAGTAGTACATGCCTGCCATGCAGGCGGGGTGGTTCATCTTCTTGAAGGTTGGACCCACCATGAGCTCGGGGCTATCGACGTGGATAGGATCGATCTGGTATGGGAAGCTGCAATAAAGCACGGTTTTAAACTATTAGTGTAGAGCAGAAAACCGTTGAAGCAAATATCTATATGTTTTCATGAAAGAAGTCAAGCACATCACTATAATAAGCTCACTGATATATCTACAGTTAAAATCCCAAGCTTGTAATTCACATAAGGTGTTCAGCTATACCCACCACTCATTTGAGTTAGACTTCTATATTGTCTCTCTTCTGTCCCTTTAAGTAATGGAGAAACATTTATGCAGAAATCAGCTTGATTGCTTTTATTCGAGTCTTATAAAGAAAAGGAACGCTAAGCATACTCTCATTTCTATACTTGCCCCCTCCACCTCTTGTTAGGATAAAGCTTATGAGGCCGTCTTAGGGCCGAGATCATTGAGACCGTGTTCTAAGAGCACAGAATTTTAGGTAGGGCCTACCTTGTAAAATGGGTCTCACCTGAAATCCCGTGCTCTTAGAGAGCACACTACGGTTCGGCCCTAAGACGGTCTTAATAACAAAATCAATAAAACAAGGGTATTGCTATGCGCAGATCAACAAATGCTGAACAAACACCAATATACAATTCATACACCAAAATAAATGAAAAGCCATGCATTAAAGCACATTTCTTCTTTTCTTCTCAAATCTCTAGTAACCACACAGACACAAATAGTTCGCCAACATAACCAATCCAAAATAAAATAAAAATCAAACAATCATATTGTCCCCTGAAGTAATTGAAACCCTGACCACCCCATTGACAATTGCAACCTGAATGCAAATGTCACTAACATACTACATAATCATAGAGGGGCAAAGCCAAGATTTATTAGTAGGGGTCATGCGATGGTCGATTGAAAATAGCAGTAATCTTCGATGGATTTTGTGGAGAATGATTAGACAAATATGAAATATTTTGGGTTCTAGGAGATGAGGGTTTGGGGGGCTAGCCCTCAATTTTTTTTTGACGACTAAATTCTTTATTTTTGTTCCCAAGATATGTCCCCCAACTCTGAATCAATTACCTTCCATGTGTGTTGCCGGGCTTTTGGTTTGAGACGACATTAAAAGCGAAGGGCATTGTTATATTTTCTTTATTTTTTTATTATGACTAAAATTTTACACTGTATTGGAGTTTATTAAGCATTAGTTGGTCTTCACCTAACATACGCTAAAATTAATGACATTTTGGGGGCCCAAGCTGGCTGACACAAAATCCTTTTTTTATTATCAAAAGAGGTTAGAGTACGATTTTTTTTAAAACAGTAAGAGTATGTTAATTGTTCCTATATAAAGAAATAGATATTTTTTGTAGGCTTCATCACAAAAATAACTAGCTAGTTGGTTAATATCATCTGATTAGGCCAATGAATCTTTAATCTAGGACCCACAAATCGAAGACTATTAAATTGAAAGAAGGAGAATGCTAGCTCTAATTTCTCTCTTCCCCAATTTCTCTACAGGGAGGAACATATGTCCTCGCTGTTAGCCTTTAAGTTTTCTATCTAAGGTAACACAATTGATTTTGATGATAACACACCAATAGAATATGATATGTGCTACTAATACACCTCTATTTAGTTTATGCGAAAATTAGAATACAAAGAGTATTACCAAAGCCATTCAAGGAAAAAACATGAAAGTGACACCATCTATGAGATGATCCTTCATCAAGTCAAGTCAAGTCATTTGGATCAAATTGAAGATCAATGAAGATTAAAGATGAAGAAGGGTGATCTTGAATCTAAAGAAGTCAAATCAGAAGATCCAAAATCAAGTTGAAGACCAACTTTCAAGAAGATTTAGAGAATCATTTTTTATCTTTTAAGAGGGTTTAAGACTTGTGTAAAACGTCTTCAAAGTTTGGTTGTTGAAAAGCTCATAAACTTATATTGACCACTAGGTTCCTTAGGATCAAATTGAAAATTACTTAAAGGACCTAAAAGGTTGTTAATCATCTTGTTTAAGATTAGAGAGAAGACCTTGAAATCAAATCCTATCATTAAAGTCTCAAAAATGGATTATGTGCAAAAATTGCACTATCCAGTCTACTAGATGGGGTCATTTAGTCGACTATATAGGCCACTTTTTTTTCTGGCCATTTTTTCCAAAATCCAGTTATCTTTGGAACTCATTTTAACCATGAATAAAGCCAAATTAGGATTTGATCATTAGCCACAAAATTGTTCCCCTTTGAATTTTAAGTCGAATGGGAAGTTGAATCACCTAATTCCATTAAGCCTTTCAAAAGTTATGGTCGAAATACTAAAGGAGACAAAAACATAGCACCATCTAGTCGCTTGGATGGAGCAATCAAAGTTGAGACTCACTTAGAATAAAAATAAAGCAGAATTAGGATTTTTACATTAAACACGAAATTGTTCCCATTTGAATTTTGAGTCTAATGGAAATTGAATGACCTAATTCAGATAAGCCAATAAAAAGTTATGGTCCAAACACTGAGAGGAAAAAATAGAGCATCATCCAGTCGACTGGATGGACTCATCCAGACGATTGGATGGGTCAGGTTAGAGTATTTTCACTCTGTAACAACTATTTTTTAACGGATCTTTTTGCATTAAATGCTACTCCAATGGCAATAAAACTTATTGAGCTATAAAATGAGATGATTTACAAATAAAATAAGAACTCCTATCATTCTAGATCATTCAATCAATCACTCATAAGCTTAGATTTTCAAATATATTGAGCATACCCTAGAAATCCCAAAATCTCATATCTTGAGCTATTCAACTCGTAGATTTTTAGAGAGCTTTAAAGTGATCATCCAGCTCATATTAAGGAGTATTTTATGATTATAAAAACACTTCTATACAAAGAATGTATGAAATCAAGAATTGGTGGATTCTTGTACTTGAACTGAGGAGCTTCATTGTAAGGTTGGATCTTCACCCGGAAAACGATCGTAGAAGTCAAGAGAGGGGATTCTCTTGCAAGTGTAACGGTTTGGTCTTCATCCGTAAGAAGACTTGCGATTGGGAATATATGGGGTGAATTCTCTAGTGGAGCTTGAGGCGGAACGTAGGCGGGATTGCCTGAACCTCGTGAACAAAGTTTTTGAGTTTGAATTCCTTAACTCTTTCCTTATTTCTCTCTATTGCTTTCATTTTAGAATTGCTAGTTGCATTCCTTTGATTAATTTAAATTGCGCAAAAGGGACTAAGTTAGAACTTTAAATTTGCCAATACCCTATTCACCCCCCCTCTAGGGTCAATACTTGAGCAACAATTGGTATCAGAGCCTAGGTCTGTATACTTTGATTTAACCATCTTAGAGAAAAGACATTTTGGCAAAAATGAATGATATATATGCAACTTTCTTAGGAAAAGGCCAATCCACCCTCAGACCTCCATTGTTTGATGGAAAAAATTATAACTATTGGAAAGTTAGAATGATATATTTCATTCAAGCTTTGGACTATAAATGTTGGAGAGTTATAGTTAATGGTCCCCACATCCCCTCCAAAATTGTTAATAATATTGAAATACCTATAGAGGAGGATGAGTGGTCGGAAGCCGATGTAAAACTTGTGCAACTTAATGTCAAAGCAATAAACTACTTATATTGTGCAATAAGCTCACAAGAGTTTAATAGAGTCTCGGCTAAGAAAATTTGGGATAAACTCCAAATTATTTATGAGGGAACTAACCAAGTGAAAGAACAAAAAATTAGCATGTTAGTTCATAAATATGAATTATTTAAAATGGAGCAAAATGAACCTCTTGCCTTTATGTTTGATAAATTTACTAACATTATTAATGAGCTAAAATCTCTTGGCAAGATTTATTCTAATGCAGAAAATGTAAGAAAGATTCTCTGATCTTTACCAAAGGAATGGGCTCCTAAAGTGACGGCCATCCAAGAAGCTAAAGATCTCACAAGTTTATTCATGGATGAGCTATTTGGATCTCTAATGACTCATGAAGTCATTATGAGGGAGTGTAAGCAGCAAAATTTGTTCTTTGCTTATCAAATTTTCTCCATTGTTGTATGGAGTTTATTGTTTGTTGTGGGGGGCTATCATTCCAATTTGAGTAAACTCAGACTGTTAAATTATCTTCCCTACTTGAGGAAGAACCTCTGATTAATAAGAAAAATTAAAGAAGAACAAATATATTGAATAAAATATTTTATGTATTCAATGGGGTTGCCTAGATCCTATGTAGGCGTTACAATTGCCTTATTGAGCTCTTCATATTTACAGAAAAGAAAGGGAATGGTGGTGACATTTTTATGAGGCTCACCTGATATTCTCCATAGCAGGGGAGATCTTCTTCTTCTTTGCTGTTTGCTGTTGGTTTGCTGTTACTTGAAAGAGAGGAGAGAGTTTACTCTTATTTTTTTCTATCTTTCTTCGTGTGGGTTTCTTGTGAGAAACCCTCATTTTATAGGTTTGAGAGAGTCCTTTTTGGTCTCTCTCTTTGACTCTCCTATTTTAGGGAAGTCAATCTTGGGCTCTACTCTTAGAGGGTGCCAGCTCACGAGTCTCCCTTATTTGGAAGACTCCTCAAGCTCAAGAGAATCCTCTTCTTTTGAGGACTCTTATACCAGATTTCTCTTTTTTGGGGGAAATCCAAGTACCTTTTGAAAAGGAGGATGTTTAATCACATCATTTCCTAAGATGTAAGACATAGTCCTAATCTCATCATAATTATGGGGTGTCGTGTGGCATCCCATGGGATTTTAAAAGAGGGGATCCTTATCTTGGGATCCCCATAACTTGACAGAGAATCTTTTTTATCATGAAGTCTCTGCCCTAAGACAATCAGATACTAACTGTCAGCTGAGGACAGACTGACCAAGGTCTTGCACACGGACTTAAGGGGTGAGACCATGGGTCTTACCCACAGACCACGGGATGAGACCATAGGTCTTGCACACAGACCAAAGGCTGAGACCATAGGTTTTACCGACGGACCAGAGGGTGAGATCATAGGTCTTGCCCACGGACCAAAGGGTGGGACCATAGGTCTTGCCCACGGACCAGAAGGTGAGACCATAAGTCTTGCCCACAGACTAAAGGGTGAGACCATAGGTCTTACCCATAAACCAGAGGGTGAGACCATAAGTCTTGCCCACGGACCAAAGGGTGAGATCATAGGTCTTGACCACGGACCAAAGGGTGAGACCATAGGTCTTGCCCACGGATCACAGAGTGAGATCATAGGTCTTGCCCGTGGTCTAGGTTAGGTGCAGGACCAAATGTGATGATAGTTGATCCGTGAGGTTTTATCCTCACAGATTGGACACATGTTAGCCTCTTGGAGGTTAGCACCCAAGGTTATCCATGGGGTTTTAACCCTCACAGATGGGATACTTGTCAACCTCTCGAAGGCTAGCACTCAAAGGTTATCCATGGGGTTTTAATCCTCACAGATGCGATACATGTCAGCCTCTCAAAGGCTAACACTTAGGGTTCATCCATGATGTTTTAGTTCTCACGGATCATACACATGTCAGCCTCATGGAGGCTAGCACTTAGGGTTGAATCCATGAGGCTTATGCTCATGGATCAAACCCTTTCTTGCCTTGCTGGGTGGCAAAAAGGCCAGCCATCAGTATTTAATGCTGACAGCTAAAGGCCTGTGCATGCTGTAGGCACGTGGAAATTTTGAACCATCTCTCTTAGAGTTGGTGATCTGGTGTGTGCCATTCCACATATACCTGGGCAATGGACGGTGAGATTTCACTGCCCACAAATGCCCCTCAGGATCTGAATGGTTGGAAATGATTCATCCATCTGGATCTTGACATCGGACAGTGACAGTGGAGAGGAGTAACTGCCCTTCACTTAGGGTGTTAGTGGGAAACCCATGATGGGTTCTCCTGATCGAGGCACCCTCATGATGAGGTCACCTCTGCCATTAAGGCAGAACGGCGGGGAGTATCCCTGCCATCCGGACAGTCCATTTCGAAATGGATGGTCAAAATTGACCCAGAGGTAGCTTTTATAGGGATGCCTTAGACTTGGGGAAGACACTTTGTCTCCCCAATCTTCCAAACCCTGAAATTTCTGAATTCAAGAACTTTCTTTCAAGAAAAATTTTCTTCTTCTTCGCTTCTGTCAAATCTTTCCTTCTTCATTCCGAGGTGAGGATTAATCCTATTAGAGATTCTTAGAAGGGAAGAACCTGTGTTCTTCCCTAATTTCATACCCAATAGACGGGAGTGAGGGTTTGAGACCTCACTCAGAATGGGCATCCTCTTGAATCTTTTTGCAACTGGGACTCCTTGAAATGCATTCTTTTACATTTCTTGGGTTTTCCTAGGTTAGGGAGAGCTTGGGATGCCCTTTTGGGCTTCCTGCACTTTCCGATAGGAATTCCGGTTCAATTGCCGGAACCCTTGAGTTCTTCGATAATGGGAAACTTGACTATGACTCACTGCCCGTGGTTTATGGCCACGGATAGCTTGACCACAAGACTTCTGTCTGTGAGCTCAACTATTGTCTGTGGATTTTATCTACGGATGCTTTTATTATTCATGGACTTTTTTCCTTGAATATTTTGAGTATTCGTGGATATTATCCATGGACATACTGCCCACAGGACTTTCGTCTGTGAGCCTAAAAATCTATCCATGGAGCTTGTCCACGGATACGCTTAATTTTCACGGACTTTTGTCCATGGATATTTCTCACAGATGGGCTATCCACAGGACCTTAATCCTTGAATCAGAAACTGTCCATCCGTGGACTTGTCCACGAATATACCTAACTTTCAAGGAATTTTTGTCCTTGGAAATTTTGAGTATCCGTGGATATTTCTCACGGATGGGCTATCTACAGGAACTTAATCCTAGAATCAAAAACTGTTTGTCTATGGACTTGTCCACGGATACACCTAACCCTTAGCATCTGTCCTTAGACGTTTGCTATGATAAGTCACTCGCGAATATTTGCCTTAGCAAAATTTTGGGTAATTTCTCTAGGCAATTTTATCCTTAGATGCATGCCTTAAGTGAAGCATTCAAATTTCACAGACTCGGGTTTTAAACCTAAGTTTGGAATTGATAAATCTTTTAATCGCATATTAATCATTTCAAATTATCAGGATAGCTGTATACCCCCATCTAAAGACCCACTTTTGCACATTTTAATATGAAATTTATAATTTGGTTTAATTTCCTTGAACTAAATCATTTTGCGTGTCTTGTCTTTTTCTTTTGCAAAATGGCTGGAGCACCGAGATATTTTCACGGAACTAAAAACCTTTGTCAAGTTGATATCGACGAAGATGACAAAAATGGGGCGAGTCTGATTCACAAACTTGAGAACATGGCAGCATTCGGAGTAGAAGATGTTGAGCCACTTCAAGTTACAAATCCAAGAGAGTGGGTACTTCGTGGAAGAATACCCGTATGCATTTATGATGCTGAAAGGGGTTTGATAGGCAATAGATCAGTTTCCGAAGGAAGCTACCTGATACCTTCTCGCGCTGTAGTAGACCCACCAGGCGAAGATCCAGAGAGGGTATTGAAAGAAGATTTTCCCATTTTGTTGACTCGGACTGATGATGTTTGCTAGGACACATCCATGGTCATCAGGAGTTGCTCCACAGTTGATGGCAGAACTTTATGGCCATCGTGGATCCATGATGTGTATGTGCGCTTCCATGACAAGCTGATAGCTCTTAGCATCCGGGGAGCGGTTGGACATGCCAGATACGAATACAAGAGGGATCATTTTCTATTTCGCAGCCTTCTCAACTGTTGGTGTGCTAAGACCAACACTTTTCACATGGCCTGGGGAGCAGTCGGACTTTCAATTGATGCAATGAACCATATCTTAGGGCTACCGGTTAGCGGAGCCTTTTATGATGAATTCAACCCTTTCAATAACGTTCTATATCTAGAGAACGTTCTTGCTTGTACCCGAGAATTGTATAGGGTTTACAATACCCTTCTGAAAGCAAATGCGGATAGAGCGACACCCCCTACTGATAAGGGCAAGGCTCCCACTGTTGAAGAGGAAACCGAAGAACTAGTGGCAAGCAAAGGTGTAAAGGTGCGAAGGCGCGTAAAGTGAGCGGAGTCACCCTAAGGCAATGGCTGGAATATTTTTTCAAGGGAGAAGTATATGAATATTCCAAGCCAATTTACATTACTCCATCAAATGAAGAAATCTAGAATTTGGAGATCAAGACTAGTGACAGAGTCAGAAGAGAAGGTTATCTGGCTGTTTTCTTATCCTGTTGGCTATGAAGTTTTGTCCTGCTTTGGCACAGAGGAGAAGTAATCTACCCTGAGACATTTGTGGTGGCTGGACGGATGGCGACTGGTGTAAGGCATTCTCTACTTATCCCAATGATGGCATCATGGTATAGAGAGATGTGAGTTATCACCTAGAGTAAATACCTGGGTCAACAACTAGCGCAAGGTCCCTTCCAATACCTTTTTGGCTGGATCGGTCAATATTTTCATTCTTCTTATCCAAGGAGGATAACTACTGAAGCTGAGATGGATCTACCATACTTGGTCTACATAGCAGGTTAAACACCAACCAAGTACAGCTCCTAGGAGGCAATTAAAAACATGTTCGCTGCTCCTAGTCTTTACAAGGCCCGTCCTTTCAAGGGAGCTTCTGAGCTACTTGGGAACGACTATTTGGTAGACGACATGAATTTGGGCTATACCAGTAGAGACTTTTTGATGATAATGAGTCTTCGTCTAGCCAAGCTGCTGTGGTGTCTTGGTAAAGAATGTTTTATGGAACCTTACTACTCGAGCAAATTTGGTCGACAATTTGGGTATGACTAAGCGAAACCACCAGCATTAGAGGCTATTGATCGTACTTTGATCGATTTTCATCGGATTAAACAAGAGTGGAATCACTTGGTGTGTGTTGATACTCCATTCAGATTCTTTATTCCATCTCAAGCACAAGAAGGTCGACCCTCATGAAGATTTTTTATGTGGTGGTTAAATTGTACTTCCGCTTACTTGAAGTATGGTGGCCGTGATATTCCGGTCATGATCATGAAGGAACATTTGGCGAGGATTGCTGCTGCTACTGCTGAGGCAGGTGGACCCGCTCCTACTCAAGCAGTTGATGCTATGAAAAGGAAAGAACCGTCAAGGGCCAAAGCACCCACCAAAAGACAAAAGACAACTGTCACTACCCATAAGCGTCCAAGAACTAGACCAACTTCTAAGGGGAAAGGCAAGCGTGCCCAGAGAAGCTCATCTTCCGTTATAGAATTAACCGAGGAAGAGATCCAGATGGCCAAGATAGCTTCCCTTATGGCCGAGCATAACATACCAATTTATGCTGACGCTGGCAATTTTGAGGAAATGTATAAAGGACCTCATGGTATTGCAAAATTTATTATTCATCCAGAAGACCCTTCGGCTGTGACCACTGTCAGGGTAGCTATTCGGCCACGTATTTTGGAGGTGTGAGCACGGATTTTGGTACCCACATTATTTATGTTATGAGTCGCCACTTATTAGTTTAGTAGAGATAAGTCCCAGGTAACGGATAAAGTCTTAAGTATGCTTAGAGTTCTGAGTAAGAGGTTCAGTTAAGCCCGAGGAAGGTGTTAGGCACCCCGACATTTCTGTTTTACAACGGTTCCCTACTTACTAGGTTTAAGCCAAATTAATGTCAAGTTGTTAACCAAATGCCTTAGGTTTAGTTTATACTAATCCAAGAAGGGAAAAGCTAAACTAGGGTCAAACCCGGGTTGGGTTGCTTACGTACTCACATCGGGGTAAGTTAGACCGAGCATAGTTCTGGCACATGAGCCCGTGCCAAGGCTTAGGGAGTGTTGTGTGTGCACAAGGATAGCTTAGGGTCTAGCTAGAGGCTAGTGGTGGTTGACCGGGTTGGTCATGTAGAACCCCGGAACTTTTGTATGTGTCTCGGGATGCATGTTAAGGCATGAAGCCTTTGTAATGTTCAAAATTTAATAAAAGAAAATATTGAAATCATGTATATGTTATGTCATAATATATAAGTATTTAGAAGATAATAGGTGTTCATTTTATGATGGAAATGGCATAAAGTTTTTTCATAACCCTATAAGAGCGAAAAACAAAAGGAAAAAGGAAAAATGGTGAGAATAGAAGTGAGATAAGTCCAAGTAGTGGAATTGAGTGAAAAATGGACTCAGTGTCAAAATTTGCAGAGCACCGATCGCTCGGTCCAAAGTAGCGATCACTCGGTTAAAAACCGAGCAATTGGTATCTATCAACTGGTCCAAAAATTCATATATGGAAAAATTCCAGAGAGGGTGTTTTCAACTGATCGCTTGCTCAAAAACACAAATCACTCGGTAGGCCACCGATCATTCAGTCATAAGTACTGATCGCTCGGTCTTTCATGTTTTTGTAGATTTTCATTAAGGGTAAATGAGTCTTTTGACCTCCCTTTTTCTATAGAAGCCCCAATTTGTGGGGTTTGGGGTTTCATAAACCCTCAAGCATATATTTTGGAGATTTTAGAGAAGGAAGAGATGGAAGAAGCTAGGGTTTGGTGCAAGAGTTGTTGGAGGACCCATTGGAGCTTGGATCACTTCTTTCAAGCCAAGATCCTTATTTATTGAAGCTTGGATCCCATTTCTCTCAAGATCTCCTTCAAGTCTTCAAGGTTAGTACACTCTTATAGTTTAACCTAGTATTACCCTATATTTTGAGTTCTTTTCATGAAGTAAATCACATGAGCTACAAGAATAAGATTAATGGAAATGGGATGAATGTGTGATGAATGTGTAGAGGTTAAGGCGAATAGATGCCAAGTAGGATGTGATGATGTTGTGTGATGGAAAGAATGGATGGGCATTGAACAAATAACGAATACACCTATGATGTTTGATGAAAAGTGAATATGAAATCATATGTTAAAAAGGCCTAAGAAAGGGTTGAACACTACATGTTTGATGAAATGCATGAATGAGGACTAGATCAAGAAAATGAGGATATGATTTAGGGGATTTTCCTCATTTGGCAAATATTAAGTGAAATGTTATATATATATGTTTTTCCTTCAATAATTCACGTGTCTATGAAATTGTAGAAATGCTATATGATGTTGATTATTCTTACGATCACGATAGCGCCTAATGTCACGTGCAAGCACGCACACTTGCATGAACCGAGGTTTTTCTCATAAGCATGTATTTCAAAAAGCATAAGAAAGGATTTCAAGACAATTCATAAGAAAGAAGCATAAGCATTGACAAACCCAAACTTTGGGTTGGTATTCTAAGATCGGTTAACTCATGCTCACAAGGATCAAGTCTAAGATCTTGCATAAACTCCATGGATCATAAGTCTCGTAAGGCTTTTCAAGAACTCATAAGAAACTCACAAGTCTAAGATCTTGCATATGTCTCTACGGATCATAAGCTCACAAGGACTTATAAGCTCACAAGAACTCTAAGCTCACAAGAAAAAGTCATAAGAACTCGTAAGCTTACAAGAAATCATAAGAAAACACAAGGCTCACAAGCATTCATAAGTACTCATAAGCATGCATAAGATGGTTTAATTTCCAAGAAAAGTATAAGTTTTTATGAAAGGTTTTCCATGACGGGCTTTTTAAGCATGAATGTTGTGATTATTATTCTTTAAGCACTTGCATGTGGTATCTCGTTATTATAATATGGTTAGCTATTAGTTTGTGCTCGCTGAGTATTCCATGATCAACCGTACATGTTATGTCGGCAGGTCCGTTTAACATCTGCAACCCGGAGTCATGGGTTGAAGAAGAATATGTAGAAGAAAGGGATCCACCTATCCCATTACAGCTATAGGAGGAGAGAGACTTGGATGTGTGGCCATATCTAGACCATTGCTGAGCGGAGTGACAACGAGAGGTCATTTTATATTTTGATAGGTGGGCTTGTCCATCTTTACTTTTGGATTATGTATGTGCAAACTTGGAATACAGTTTATATACATAGAAAGAAATTTTTGGGTTACATTTCCGTACTTTGATTTAAGCTTCCGCATTATTTAAGATTCTGTTATGTCATACGTTGAGTATTATTACAGGATGGTTTGGTATCAGTTATGGCGCATCACGAGCCAAAGTATCCCTAACTCCCAGGGGGTATTTTAGGTTGCGACAAGTCAAGTGCTTGATTATGTTTGATTGGGCCCGTTAGGCCAAAGGATAGTCTAGTTGATTAAAGGTTTGGACCCGGTAGGCCAAGATTGGGCCCAATAGGTCAAGGGTGCAAGCCCGGAGACTAGGGTTTAGTTCGGTAGACTAGGGTTTGGGCTCGGTAGGCCATGAGGTGAACCCGAAGGTCAAGAGTAAGCCTGGTAGGCTTTGGATTAGGTCCGGTAGGCCAAGGATAAGCCTGATAGACTTGAGTTGGACCCGGTAGGTCAAGATTGGGCCCGATAGGCCAAAAGGGTTTAACCGGAGTTAAATGGGTCTAATCGTAGTTAGGTATGTTAACCAGGGTTGGGTAAGATCCAAAGTATGTTTGTAGTCCTTAAATGTGATTTAAACATTTTTAGAGATTTTTTTCCAAATGTTCCTAAAGTTAAATGGGGCTAACCGTGGTTAAAACATGGGTTTAACCATGGTTAGTCCGATTAACCAAGGTTAAGCAGTGTATAAAGCTGGATTTTGACTGATACTATCATTTTAAATTTTCCTGATATTTTGAGATTTTTCAAGGTTTAAATGGGCTTAACCATGTTTAAACCAAGTGTTAACCATGGTTAAGCTCATCTAATCGTGGTTAAACATGTTTGCACAATCCAAATTTAACATTTTCTAAAGTTTCAAAATATTTTAGATTTTTTAAGAATTTTTGGGATTTTTCCATTTGGTGAGGCCAACTAACCATGGTTAACCATTAACCATGGTTGAGTTAACCATGGGTTAAGGCAACGTAATGCCTGAAAATGCTTGGGATGAGCCCCAAGGGCCAGGTCAGGTCTGGTGGTGGGGCCTCCCATGTGTTGTGGGCCACTGTAAGGCCCATAAGTTCAAAAATCAAAACTGTCGACAAATTGATTACCGACAGTTCTGGCACATTTTATCCAGAGTTTGCTCCCCTGTAACTGGGGTTGGGGGTGGAGTTAGGGGGTCCATGACCCATGATTTTGAATCTCAGGATGAGGGGAGTGCCCTGGGGAAGGCCAAGTGTGGGCCTGGTGATGGCCCAAAGTCAGTTCATATAAAATGACAGAGTGTCGGCACTGTGTTTACCGACACTCTGCAAGGTATTGGTTTTTTACACTTTAACCATGATTAAGTTAATGAGGATGTACTGTAACTCTGAAGTTAAGCTCCAGAGGGTCTCAGGGTTCTAACTCATGCCTTTAAGTGGCCCAGGGGATGCTTAGGTGGGGTCCACAGGCTTTGGAACAGAAAGCTCATGGGTGTCGGCACTGTGTTTACCAACACCCTGCAAATTTTTCAGAAATTTAAAATTAGCCTACGGGCTACTACCAGGGTGAACCCAGGGGTTCCCTCATGACTTGAGGGACCCTCAGGGACCACTAAAGCTACTGGAGTGATGTTCCACCATTATGGGGTTTCTCCACACCATGATGAAGGTGGGAGAGACCCCCACAGTAGATGCACCTGTAAAACAAGAGAATAAGGTCCCCTGGCTAGACCAGGGGCTCACAAGGGTATCAAAGATTGTATAAAAAGGGGTAGGGGGAACCCCTACCCTGCTTTTACTTCCCCTCGCCGAGATGGGGGTGTGGAAATGATGGGTGGTGGTCAACGGTGGTGGTGCGTGGTGCTGTTGCTGCACAGGAGTTAAGGATGAGGAAGGGAGCTGCTTGGGCTTCGTTTGGACGCCTGGGAATAGGGCAGAGCTTTGAAAATGATCAAGGATTCGAGGTGGGGGTTTGCCAGTGGTTTGAAGTTGTGGGGGTGAGTTGCCATTTATAGGCTAGGGGTTGGGGAGACCCCTGGCCTTAGGACGGTGGTTAGCAAGGGCTACAAGGGGGCATGATGGTGTTACAGGTCGAAGAGGGGTGGTATAGGCATGCCTGACCTTCGCAGGGGGTGGGTGTGCTACAGGATTTGAATACAAGGAATGGTGGTAATGCCTTCACCGCCATTCCCTAACCTTTGAGAATGAGTAATGTCGGTGAAGACATTACCGCCAACAATGGTTTTTGCCCACAGGCTGCTGGCCCAGGCAGGCACGTGGTATGGGGCTTATGTTTTTGAATTTTTGGGCATGGGCTTAGGCCCAGGCCGAGGCTTTGGACTTCCTAAGGGTTTATGGACCTAGGGTTTAAGCCCTAAGGGCTTAGTGCTAGACTAAGGCTAGGCTAGGATAGGGCTAGGCTAGGGCTAGGGCTAGGCTAGGGCTAGGGTATACCTAGGGTTTGGCTAGGGCTTGGTTTTTCTAGGTCTTTTGATCAGGGTTTATCTAGGTTTTTTGCTAGGGTTTAGTCCTAGGGTTAGTCTAGGGTTTACCTGGGGTTTGGTTCTAGGGTTAGGCTAGGGCTTGCTTAGGGTTAGGGCTTAGCTATGGTTAAATCCTAGGGTTTGAATAGGGTGATACCTAGGATTTGACTAGGGTGCATCTAAGGTCAACTTAGGATTTATCCTAGGGTTAAGGGACTCGACTGGGGGTAACAATGGTTAAAAGGACCTAACCACGGTTAGGATAGGGGTGTAAAAATTTGGTGCTTACAGGATGGATTGGGTAAGACCGTTGCAGTTGATCCAACTGATAATGTTGATGATGGAACTGATTCATTGGCATACAGTGATTATCAATTCACTCCTGATCGACTTTCAGATGAATTTGCTGATAATAGTCAGGATGCTTCTATGGGCCCAAATATTTATGGAGATCGCTTGGCGACTGCTCTAGAAGAAGCTCATAGAGCCAATGAATTAAAAGCACAACTACTTTTTGAAGCTCAAATAGCTGAAGCGGTTCTGCTCTCTCTCCAATCCCAGTGGGCTATCAGAAAAGCTAAGAAGTGTGCTCTTAAAACTGGATAATCTTCCGGTTTAAAGATTGATGGAGAATTCATCCAACATGTGGGAATTATTTCTGAGGCCGTACTAATTGATATTGATTCTGGTTCTACAAGAACAGAGATAGTGGTGACAGTGAATACAGCAAGTATTAACCCTATCAATGAAATTCCTGATATAGAACAGGCCACATCAGCTAAACTTGCAAGGTCAATCATAGCTGAAGTGACACAAGAGCAAGCGAACATTGTCATTGAAGTTGAGAAAAGGGCTGACATGAGGTCTGAAGAAAGGGCTGAGATAGAGATGAAGTTCGAACTATAGGCTGAAACAAAGCTGGGGGCCGAAGTAATCACCGAAGCAAGGCCAGAGGTTGGGATGGATGTTGAGGTCGATATGGGACCTGAAGTTGAAGCTAATGTTGAACTTGATGTCGAGCCTGATGCGGAGATTGAGCTTGAAGCCAGAATCAATGTTGAGGCTGCTCAAGAGCTTGAATTAAGAGCTTCTGAACTCCATATCCAAGGAGAAGACCAGGATACCAATGTGATCGGAATGGAAATAATTCCTTATTCTGCACCATTTACTGGTGAAGGGTCTACTTCCGAAGACTTACCTTTTCTTACCAGGACTCAATCACCTGAGTACAGGCCATCTACTCCCCCGCTTGACCGATCCGAAGAAGGACCTCATGGATTCAGGGATCTCCCGTCTAATAGATGGTTAAAGAATAAGATTGATTTTAATTCCCTTCTTGGGAGAATTTATGGACTTCCCAGTATGTAGTTTTTAATTCTACTATTCTTTTCCATCACTGGTTTTCATATTTGGTAACTCCCACACTTTTTTATAGGTATTATCAGAGGGATCATTGATGCTCCAAAGTTTACTTTTGGAGTACCCAGACATGCTCCAGTTCCTCCTCCTTCCAAGTTGCTTACCGATGCTTATACAGAGAGTGCTAAACACGTACTCGAAGGCTTGAAGATCTCACTACTTAACAGAAATTTCAAGGATTTTGATCAGATGAAAGATGATTGTGTTTCAACTTTCAACATTCTTGATAGTCTGGGTATCAAAAATCCTATCATGCAGCAAGAAGTTGAAGCCTGGATCAACTCAGTTGAGAAAGTCTACCGACTGAATAACATAGACCCAATTAGCAGTCTTGAAGTAGAAGTAAGAGGGTGTGTCAGTAACACATCTTTTAGAATAAAAGAGTTGACTGAAGCGGCCAATGATCTACGCAATAGAGTTTATCGAACAACAGAGCATCAGCGGGCTGCAGACGCTAAAGTAGATAGTCTTCGTCAACAATTACAAGAAGCCTTAGTCAGAGCTTCTAAAATAAAAAGCGCTCGTGAATCAATGGAATCAGAGCTTGCGACAGTCAATTCTGACTTATCAGAGGGACATTCTGTGAAGACTCAAGGTCAAAAAACTCTGGAACAAATCATTAGATTAAAAGAGGGTTTGGCAGACGCTTGTCAAGAAGCTGCACGTCTCCATAAACAACAACACGTTATAATGGAGATATGAGCACAAATGTTTTTACTCACTGGTTTATGTTAAGAGTTGCCACTTATTAATTCAGTAGGGATAAGTTCTGGGTAATGGATAAGGTCTTAGTTTGTTTGGAGGTCTAGGTAAGAGGTTCGGTTAAGTCCAGGGAAGGTGTTAGGCAGTCCGGCACTTCTAGTTTACAATGGTTCCCTACTTACTAGGTATAAGCCACATTAATGTCAAATTGATAGTCAAATACCTTAGGTTTAGTTTATACTAATCTAAGAAGGGAAAAGTTAAGCTATGGTTGAACTCGAGATAGGTTGCCTACGTACTCACATTGGGGTGAGATCAGACCGAGCATAATTCTGGCACATAAGCCCGTGCAAGGCTAGGGGTAGTGTTGTGTGTGCATCAAGGGTGGCTAATGGGCCTAGTCTAGTAGACTAAGGTTTTGTTGACCAGGGTCAGTCAAGTGCATGGTATTAGGCCCAGTAGGTCAAGGGTTTGGGCCCGATAGACCAAAATGATAAACCCGATAGGCTAGGGTTTAGTCCCGTAGACTAAAGGATTGGGCCCGGTACGCCAAAGATTGGACCCAGAGGTCAAGGGTTAGCTCGATAGGCTTTGGATTGGGCTTGGTAGGCCAAGAGGTGAGCCTGGTAGGCTTGGATTGGGCCTGGTAGGCCGAGAATGGGCCCGGTAGGCCAAGGGTGTATTAACCAAATGTTAAATAGACTTAATCATGGTTAAAGGTGCTAACTATGGTTAAGTAGGGTCCAAATCAGTTTTATTGTCGTCAAAAGTGATTAATGAATTTTATGGGGTTTTTCCCAAATTTCTCAAAGTTAAATGATGCTAACTATGGTTAAAACATGGGTTTAATCATGGTTAGTCTGTTTAACCATGATTAGGGAGTATATGAAGTCTGATTTAGATACTCATTGTCATTTTAGATTTTTCATGATTTTTTAAGATTTTTCAGGGTTTAAATGGGCTTAACCATGGTTAACCCAAGTGTTAACCATGGTTAGGCTCATTTAACCGTGGTTAGGCAAGCTTGCACAGTCCGAAATAGACCTTTTCTATAATCTCAGATTATTTTGGATTTTCAAAGATTTTTTGAGATTTTTCCATATGGTTAGGCTAACTAACCATGGTTAATTCTTAACCAAGGTTAGGTTAACCTGTGGTTAAGACAGGGAGGGGTTTGGAATGGGCCCAGGGGGCCAAGTCAGGTCTGGTGGAGTCCTCCCATGAGTTCTGGGCTCCTATAAAGTCTATAAAAATCCTAAACCAAGATTGGCGGTAAATGGATAACCGCCAATCTGGCATATTTTTAACCAGGGTTTGCACCCCTATAACTTGGGTTAGGGGAGGAGTTAGGGGTTCTTGGACCCATGGTTATGAAGACCAGACTTCAAGAAAGGCCTTGAACCTGTAGTGGGTCCAGGGGTACTTTATGTGGACTTGGTGTGGGCCCAAAGTCCACTGCACATAAAATAACACACTGTTAGTAATGGGATTACCGACACTCTGGTAGTCTCTACTTTTTTTATAATTTAACCATGGTTAGGTTAAAGGTTAAGGGTTGCAAACATCAGGTTTGATTAGGGGAAGGTCTGGGGACCCATTTTGGGCCCTAAAATTGACCAGGGCATGCTTAGGTGGGGCCCAGAGCCATTAGAACAGAGACCTCCAAGAGTGTCGGTACTGAATTTATCGACACTCCTAAAATTTTTCCAGAAATAAAATCTGTCCTATGGGGCTGCAATGGGGGTTTTTCCAGGGGTTCTCCCATTAAATGAGGGACCCCCAAAACCCCTGAGATGGGCCTAAGGCTGGGGATGTAATCTATACCGGTGAGGGATCCCCTACACCTAGGAAGAAGGTGAGGGGAACCCCTGTTGTAGGTTTTTGAACAAAATAGGAACTTAAAGTCCCCTAGAAGGACCAGGGGCTCACAATATGGTCAAATGAAAAGAAATGGGTTAAGGGAGAGCCCTGCCTTGCTGTTCAGTTACTGGAGACGCTGGTGGCCTGCGATAGTAGTTCAAGGGGCGGTGGAGCTTAGTGGTGCTGCATAGGAGATGAGGGGAAAGTTGGGGAATCTGCCTAGGGCTTCGAGGAGCTACTGGGGGGGCTTGAAGGGGGCTGGGACTCCGAAATTGAGCAATGGTTCGAAATGGGGGATTTGTTGGTCTGAAGGCCATAGGGGTGTCCCATTTATAGGTGGAGGCATTGGGGACACTCCTGGTATTAGTACCAGGATAGACGAGATTGTAGAGGGTTGGAGAGGCCTCCCTAGAAGCGTGCCTAAGCTCGCAGGAGGGTGGGTGTACTACTGATTTACGTTATAGGGAATGGCGGTAATGTATTTACCGCCATTCCCAAACTTCGGTAAAAGATAATGTCGGTGAAGACATTACTGACAAAATTGGGTTTTAACCAAGGGGCCCCTGGCCCATTGTAGGCACACAGTACTGGTAAAGACATTTGATATTTGGGCCTGGGCCTTGGGCCCAGGTCGAGGTTTGAACTTCTAGGGGGGTTTGGGCTTTAGGTCTTAAGCCCTAATGGCCTAGGGCTTAGCTAGGGTTAACTAGGGTTCACCTAGGGTTAACTAGGGTTAGGCTAGGTTTTACCTAGGGTTAGGCTAGGGTTACACCTAGGGTTAAGTTAGGGTTTACCTATGATTAGGGCTTAACTAGGGTTTGTCCTAGGGTTCGATTAGGGTTTATCCTAGGGTTTAAGCCACGGTTTAGGGATTCGGCTGAGGGTAACCATGGTTAAAAATCCTTAACCATGGTTAGGATAGGGGTGTAAAAATTGGGTGCTTACTGGAGGAATTATCTTTTTCAGATTTCACTCCATTAATTGATGAAAACCCTCTTGATATACATCATATCAATGAAGATATTCCTGATGTAAATCATCCGGATGCAAATCCCGTTAATGAATGAAAAGTCTCTTATTTTGTCATTCAGTCTATGCCATTTTTATTTTCATGACATAAATTCATCTTCTTTTTTTTATAGGGAAATGGTGTTCTTTTAGAAGAACCGGCTGAACCCAAGTTAACTTTCTCAAGCTGTCTACGTAGCCATGATAGGATCAAGCCAAATGTAGTTCAAGATGGCGATTTTAGACTCGTAATTTATGAGTAGGTAGTTTCTGTTCGTACCTAGGAAGGTTTAGACTTGTATCTTTGGGGCAAGCCTTTGAAAATGATGAATCTTTTTAGCTCATATTCAGGAGCCTGTTAGATTGCTCTAATTTTTGCCTAAACCAACTCTTATAGTGTTAGTTTAGCGAGCTGTTTGTTGCCCTAATTTTTGCCTAGATCCTCTCCTTGAAGTTTTGGGCTAGCGGGTATTTCATTTTGACTCAATTTCGCTTAAGTTGTCTTTTCAGATTTTCAACTTAACGAGTCATGATACCCTAACTTTTGCCTAAGCCGTCCTTTCGGATTTTCAACTTAGCTGGTATTTTGGTGCCCTAATTTTTGCCTAGACCATCTTTTGAGATTTCGGTCTAGCGGGCTTTGAGAATCTTACATTGCTCGGGGGAGATACTCCTTTGTCCATCCATTGCAATCAGCAGATATGCTTCTAATGGTGAGAAGTCCTTCCTTAGAATTGTGGTTTCTTCCTGGTGCATCAGATAGCATCTTTCTTCATTTTACCCATATTGAGGGGCAATAACAATGATTTTGTATCCTAGGGGGATAGTGTTCTTTTAAAATAATTGACTGAACCCAAGTTGATTTTCTCAGGCTACCTATGTACCCATGATAGGATCAAGCCAAACGTAGTTCAAAAGGGGTGTTTGGATTCACATTTTGAGAGTGAATAGGTAGTTTCTGTTCATTCCTAGGAAGGTTTTGACTTTGGCCTTGTATTTGGAGGGCTTTTGAATCGTTGATTCACATTTTGATAGCGAATAGGCAATTTTCATTCATGCCTAGGAAGGTTTAGACTTCAGTCTTTGTATTTTGGAGACTTTTGAAGCATCGTGAACCTTTTTTTGCTTAGATTGACTCTTAGAGTGTTAGTTTAATGAGCTAATTGTTGCTCTAATTTTTGCTTAGACCTTCTTCCTGAAGTTTTGGTCTAGCAGGCCTTTTATCTTGACCCAATTTTTTGTCTAAGCTGCCCCTTAGGGTTTTCAACTTAGTGAGTCACTTACGCTCTAATTTCTGCCTAAGCCACCCCTTAGGGTTTTTGACTTAGCGAGTATGATTTCGACTCTAATTTTTGCCTAAGCCTCCCCTTGGGGTTTTCAACTTAGCGAGTCTTTTTGTGCTCTAAATTTTACCTAGACCGTCTTTTAAAGTTTTGGTCTAGCAAGCTTTTTAATTCGTAGGAGTAATATCGCTTGAGGAATCTTACATTGGTTGAAGGGATGATTCGCTCTCCATCCATTGAAGTCAACAGGTACGCTCCGTTGGAATATACCTTCTTGATGACATAGAGCCCTTCCCACTTTGGTTCGATCTTTCCCTTGATTCGTCAAGTGACGATGATTGGAGTCTTAACCATTAAGACCAAATCTCCTATTTTGAAAGACCTTAGTCTTGCTCTTTTATTGAAGGCACTAGTTAGCCTTTGTCGGTACATCTCTAAGCTCTGTTGGGCCTGGAGTCGACGTTCATCAAGAGTTTTGAGCTCTGCGAGACAAACCTTAGCTGAGTCTTCTTTTGTGATAGACTGCTGAATTGCCACCCGTAGGAAGGGAATTTGAATTTCTAGGGTGAGAACAGGTTCATCGCTGAAGACCAGGGAATACGGTGTGACTTGTGTTGGAGTCCAGTGAGTCGTTCTGTATGCCCAGAGGACTTCAGCTAGGTGTTCATGCTAGTCCCGTTTGCTTTTATCCACAATTTTCTTGAGGATTTTGTACAAAGTCTTGTTGAAGGCTTCGGCGAGACCATTCACGGCTAGATAGTACCAGGTAGAATGGTCCTCTCGGATACCAAATTTGGCATATAACTTGTGTATAGGGATGCTTTAAAAAAGTTGCCCATTATCTGTGATGATGCCTTCTGGGATCCCAAACCGATATATAATGTTGGTCTGCATGAAATCTGTCACTAAGTGGTGTTTGACTTCTTTAAGAGTGACGGCTTCGGCCCATTTTGTGAAGTAGTCCATTGCAGCTTGGATTTATTGATGCCCAGCAAATGGTGGTGGGGTGAATGGTCCTATGACATCCATTCCCTATACCACGAAGGATCATGAACATGTTGTCGTATGAAGAGGCTCGGAAGCCCGATGTATGAAATCAGCATGCAGCTGACAAACTTTACATTTTCTTGCATAGTTGAGACAATCAGTGATCATCGTAGGCCAGTAGTAACCTAATCTTTTCAACAGCATTTGTAGCTTGGGCCCAGCTTGGTGGGCACCGCAGATCCCGGCATGAGTTTCTTTCATGGCCTGCTCGATTTCATTTCCTGAGATGCACCTCATTAAGATACCATACAGGGATCGTTCATATAATGTATCTTCTAGCATCACAAACTTTGTGACACATCGATGGAGTTCAACGCGTTTGGCACGGTATCCTGGTAATTGACCATGTTGGAGATAGTCGATGAAGGGTTGTTGCCAGTCTTCATCTTTTTCTTTGATTGTCACGGTAAAAACTGTTTCTAGAAAATCTATCTCTGGAAGGGGTTTGGGAGTTCTTCTTTCCCCTACTGTGATAGTCAGCATCCTGTCTATAGGCAAAGTTAGAGATGCTGCAAGACCAGCAAGAGCATCAGCTTGATTGTTAAGTCTTCTATGGTCGTGGAAGAGGTTGCTTCTTGGAATTTGAGCAAGTAGCTAGTCCACTCTCTTCTGATAGGGAAGGAGGCTGACTCTTCGCACGACATATTCTTCTCGGACTTATTTGATGACAAGTTCTGAATCCCTGTAGATGGTTAATTCACCCACCGGGATCTTGAGAGCAAATTCAAGACCTGCTATCAGAGTTTCATATTCAGCTTCGTTATTTGAACATCCGTCTATTAGGGCGAAAGAATAGGATAGTATTGCGTTGTCTAGTGTGGCAAAAAAAATACCAACACCTGATTTGTTCTCCTTCGGGTTGATGTGTTTGATTCCATCTGGGCTTCTTGAAGAGCTATCAAAATACATCTTCCAGCCTGGTTTGATCTGAACTTGCATAACTTCTTCGTCAGGGAGGTCGATGACCAAAGGCGAGTCCACGGGCATCGGATGTGCTATAAGGAAGTCAGCAAAGGTTGCGTTTTTATTGCCTTTTGGGGCACAAATTTGATTTCAGATAGGAGTATCATCCATTTTTCTATTCTGCCTGAGAGAGTGAAGTGAGACATTATATATTTGACAGGATTGGCTCTGGATATCAGTTTCACCGAATGCTCAAGCATATAATGCCTTAATTTCTTCAGAGCAAAGATGAGGGTCAGACAAACTTTTTCTATCAGTGTATATCTGCATTCTGCTCCAACTAGAATCCTGCTCAGGTAATACAGTGCATTTTATTTTCCTTGGGCATTATGCTGAGCAAGGAGAGCTCCAAGAGATCCTTCGAGCGCTGTGATATAGAGGATAAGTGGCTTTCTTCTAATGGGACCCATAAGGACTGGTGGAATATCCATGCATGAAGGATAAAGTTTCGAAGCCGGTTGTGGCATTGACTATCATTTTTGTTATGGGCAATGGAAATTCATTCTTAGGGTAGGCTTCATTCAAATCCTGGAAGTCTATGCAAACCCGGATCTGTCCGTTCTTCTTCTTTACAGGAACCATGTTAGCATGCCAAGTAGGGTATTAAACCTCTCTTATAAACTTGGCTTTGAGGAGTTTATCTACCTCAGTTTTAATTTGAGCGACCAGTTCTGGGCGAGCTCATCTTTGTCCTTGCTTGATCGGTCTGACATCTTCTCGAGTTGTGAGATGATGAACTGCAATTTTTGGATCTAAGCCAAACATTTCGATGTAAAAGACATCCTTGTACTCTTTCAGGAGACAAAGATATTACTCTTTTTCCATTTGAGAGAGAGATGCACTGATGAAGGTTGGCTTTAGGTCTTGTTTTGAGCCGAGTTTAACTTCAAGAAGATCATCAACTGTTGCTTGACCTCCTGCTTCAAATCCTGGGGGAGTCGGACGGACTTTTGTTTCTTCTAGTGATTCTTTCATGATCATTTCTTCTCTTGAAGAGGATTCTTCATCGACCATAATAGTATTTACGGTCTAGATTCAGATCTTCATCTGGTGAAGGATCAGAATTTCCTAACTCAGATTTTCACAAGCTGGAGCCAACCTGTTTATAGGTTGTCAAAGTCCTGAGTGCTGGCATAATTTCGTGCTCGGCTTGCTTTTCTTCTTCAGTTTTAAATCCATGTTTCTTAAGCATTTTCTTGATTACTGGATTAAACATGTGCTTCATTTGATAAGGGTTCATTCTTCTATCCCTTCTATTATTCCAGGGAATGGCCTTACCTGCTTGCCCTGTGGAGTGAAAAACAATGGGCTTTTTTCCTATTCTTCTAGATAAGATAATGACACTGGGAATGACTTCTGTTGTCGGCCATTTTTATCATGCACTGAGACAAACCTTAGCCAAGCTATCAATCATATCTTGATGTGCTGCTTCAACCCATGGGGATGCTTGTCGGGATTCTGATTCTCCTGGGAGCCATTCCATGGAGACTTCCTCTAATGCTTGGTCTTCTTTACTTGTGATCATATTAACGATACTGACCTTATTTTTGTCTGACAAGCCATCAAAATCAGATGAGGACTTGGAATCAGGGAAACCTTGTCCATGATTGTTACGCCAAATTTGTTTACCGGTTGCCAAAGCCTTCCTCTGTTTAGGAGTGAATGCTGACTCATAAGCGGGCATTGGTTCACCTTTGACCTGCTCATTTTCTTTGGGATTGAACCATTGACCTTCGAGCAATCTTTTGATTGCTGGTTCATACACAATCTTTTTCTGATACCGGTTTATTTCCCTGTTTCGATCGGAGTCATGGGAAGTAGTAGCCTCGCTTGATTGCTTTACAGGACCAAAGACAATAGACTTTCCCCCTTTTTTTCTTAGCGGAAGTGTAAAGGTAGGGCTATCTCCAACCACTGACCATCCTCACCACATATTGGGACCGACTCTTATCAAGTTACCAGTCATTTCTCGATGAACCACTTCACCCATAAGGGCTCTTGTGGAGGCTGTGCTTCTTCTTCTGAGGACCACCCTATGGCATCTTCTTCTTCCCTAATCGTGACTATATTTATAGTCCGATGGTGGTTTTCTCCAAACACGAAGACTGGGGGCTCATATCCTAGTCCTGGCGTATCTGTATCAACATATTCGCCGATGTCTAGGGCTTTATGTTGCTCCATCATGAGCAAGGCTTCATAAGTCGGTAGGAGAGCTTCATTGATTTGCTCTCCTTTATGATCAAACCCTGGACCTTTGAGGAACTATGTAGTTGATTTACCAAAGCTTAATTTCTTCCTATAAGGATTGGTGACCCTACTCTTTTCATTAGTCCATAAAGAGTTTATCCTGTCATATGCACCAAGGAATTGAAGAGTGTCGGCTTCTGTCCTCTTTTCTTGACCGGGAGAGTAAAAATGGAGGTAGTTTCCACCATTGTACAGTCCATCCTCCTCAAAGGGACTAAATTATCATCTTTCAGAGCTTGAAGAGGGTCAACTTCTTTAAACTCACAAGTCTGGGAGAGGTTAGCTGACTTGTCCTTCTCAAGATTCTGAGAAGATTCAACCAAAGCCAAGGTTGGTTCTCCGTTTCTTTGAGACTTTGGGGTGTATTTGAACACCCTTTTTGGAATTGCAATTTGGGCAGGTCCATGATTGCTTTTCGGGCCACTCTCAACCTTTTCCCCTTTGGGCTTCTATTGAATGTTTCTTTGGATACTTTTGACATAAAATTGAGCATCTGGGTAATATGCATCTGTATTGTTAAACGGATCATCATCGGCATCGATCCTTGCTTGTCTGTTCCCTTGAGGATATTTGAGGCATTGGTGATAGGTGGATGACACAACTAGATGGTTGTACATCCATTGACGTCCCAATAAAGCGTTGTATGATGTATCAACATCGATCACCAGAAAGGTGTAGTTTCAGCGATATCCCAAAATCTGATTTTGAGGTTGACCATGCCCATGGGATTTTGCTCATTTTGATTAAAACCTTGGATGATCAAGTTGCTTTCATGTGCCTATTTGTACGTTAAGCTTGGACACCATCCTTCTTAGGAGGATAATGACAGCTGAACTCCCGTCTATCATTACTCTGGAGATACTAGTTTCATTAACTAGACCTGAGATGAATAGTGGCTGATTATGTTGGAGAGTCTCGGCTCGCATATCTTCATCATCAAAGGTGATCGTAAAGAGGCATGAAGTTCCTGTTTGAGGAGGCTGCGATGGCTGACTTATGACTTCTTCAAAATAGTCATCCGGATTAGAAATGGCATATATAAGGGACATTCTTAATTCCAGAGACATCTTGAGAGCATCATAGACGCTTAGCAAGGAAGGAATTTTCTTTAGATGGGCCAGAATATTGTACTTGACTCTCTCATTACTGGGAGCTATTTGGGCTTGGGCCAGTTGGGCTCTAGTCCAATTTTTATGTTGGATTGGTACAAACCTTAGTTGTAGCTTTCTTTCTGAGTGGAGGTTAAGTTGATAGACTTTGGCAATCGTCTGATCTATTGGTCTAGATGACTCTTCTTCCAAGAATTGAACCATGTTCACGAAACTGAAGTCCAGCTTTCCTTTCTTCCTTTAAAAGGATGACTGATTTCTTCTTTCATATTGCCCTGTTGGACTTCTAGGCTGAGATAGAATTTGTTTAGGTGCCAGTGAATTGTCAGCTGGCCCTGAGTTTGGGATTGCTTATTCTGTTGGAGGGTCCTCGTCCAAACCGATTGCAGCAGGTGAATCTTGATTCTTGGGCTGAGTTGAGGTTTGCACTAATCGTCGTATCTGACGATGATTTGGATTTGGGACCTCAGGTGTACTTAACCTTTCTTGAGGGGAATCAGATTGTACTTGTTCATCATCTACCTCTAGTTCTCCTTCGGATGAGAATCCTTCAGAGAGATCTGAGAGTCCCGTAGGAGTCCGTCCTGGTGTAGATGGTCTCCTTTCTGGGAGTTCAATATCTTCAGACTGATCTAGCCAATCTTGAAATGTCTGACGTTTTTCTGGAGTATAGGCTACAACCTGTCTTGGCATATTCAACCAGGAAGGGTCTTCATTTAGGACCGCATCGATGGCATAGCAAGAAAAGATATTGGACTCATCTCTTGAGTCTATTAACTAGAGGCTGTCATAGTCGTAGTCGGAGTAGAAGCTTGGCGGGATAAGATCCATCAAGGTGATTGCCATTAATGGCTTTTGTTCCAAAAGAGTGTCTTGGGTAGGGCCATTTTTCTTGGCTTTCCTTGCTCTTTCCTTTTTCTTCTTCTTTTCAGCTTTGGTATGCGCTTCCCTTATTTTCTTTGGGCTTGAGCCTACCTTGTAGCTTGAGCTTGCCTTTTAGCATCAGTATTTTGAGTCAACTACTTTTTCTTCTTGGCTTCTTTACTTTCAAAGAGAGTTCAATTTTCTTCGTCTGACGGTTTATTGTCAGGAAGTTTGCCGTTTGAAGATGCTTCATCTTTATCAACTGGTTCTGAAGCCACCACCATAACGTGGCCGCCTGTTGGAGATCTTGACCAATGATAATTTCTTTGTTGGCCAAAAGTCGCTAGATGATGTCCTTCTATACAAAGCAGTCACTTATCTTATGACTGATTATATGATGATAAGGACAGTATTTGGGATCATTCTTCATCCTGATCTCTTGAGGTCTCCTGCTTTCTGGGAGAGTGATGAGTTCGTTGGTGAGGAGGTCTTCAAATAGATCTTCGACAATGTCTTCTGAGAATGAATATGTTTTATTCATCATTTTTTCAATAGTGATCTTCTTTGGTGGGTCCCATTTATCTTGTCATTGTGGCCTTCTGGCTCCACCCTGATCGAGTTTAGTACCAACTTTAACCGGTAATTTGTCATTGCTTATTCGACTAGTTGATCTATTGGCACTTGGTGCTGGTTGCACATTCTTTTCGGCTTCAACTACTGCAGTTGTTGAGGATTCAAGGCGATCAGTGCCTCTGCCTCGCCTTCTCTTTCCTATGTGGCTCTCCATGTCATGTGCTTTTGTGCACAAGTCTTCAAAACCAGTAAATATTTGAGCCATGAGAAAGTTGAAAGATCATGCCTGAAGTTGTTGAGGCACATCCAGATGATTTCCAACTGATCGAGTAAACTTTTGAGGACAGGAGAAAGTCAATGCTCTCCATCGGGCAATGAACTCTGTTACGGTCTCATTGTCTCTCTGCCTGCTTTCAATCAATTTTGGAACACCCACTCTTCTTTGGGTGATGTAGAATTGTTTGTTGAATTTAATCACCATCGTACTCCAATCAGGGATCAAAGCTTTGGGGAGGTTGGCATACCATGTGAAAACAGTACCCTCTAAGGATTGCACGAAGAGTTGGAGGCAAAGAGCTTTGGTTTTGGACCCCAATCCGTATCTTAAAAGAAAATGAGACAAATGTTGTCTCGGATATCTGGTACCGTCGAACATCTTAAATGTTGGTTGAACGAAACCTGACGGGAATGTAACCACATCCATGATAGCTAGATAAGGCTTTACAATCATCTGAATATCTTCTTCCTTTTCTTTGGCCTGTCGCATCTGATTACGAACGGTCTCTTCGATCACAGCCAGAAGAGACGGTGACACCCCTCCTACGAGTGATGCTTGGTCCGGGACTGGCCCTGTACTTGGTACAACTGGACGATTCGAAGGCACAGGAGCTGTGCCTTGATTACTACTATATCCTTGGTACAAGAAGTGCAGTCTTGGTGCTGATGCAAATTTGAGAGCTATCAATTGGGTAGCCAACTCTTACATCTGAGATATGATGGCTGTAATTTCATCATCTTTGTACTGGAGCTGGACCTGTAAGGTGGCTGTTTGACCTTCTTGTCTTCGACCGATAACTGTACACTTTCTTTGGTAGAGCCGATGGGTATTTTCGATTTATGAGTTGAAGGATTTCCTCAGGAGTTTTCTTCCTAGGCATCTCAAAAGAGGAAGTGCTTTTGTTAAGAACTTTAACCCTAGGGTCATATGGTGCTCTAGTTCTTCTTTCTAGTTCAA
The DNA here is from genome assembly GCA_015143295.1 of Tetracentron sinense. Lineage (NCBI taxonomy): Eukaryota > Viridiplantae > Streptophyta > Magnoliopsida > Trochodendrales > Trochodendraceae > Tetracentron > Tetracentron sinense. Next base: position 15,934,423 of record CM026554.1, read on the forward strand.
TACCTACTCTGCCCCAGAATGGGCTCACATCTCTGGATAGAGGCCGTTGGTGTTGATGACGAACAGATGTTATCATTGATGTGAAAGTTGCAAGGTTAATGCCTTGGAAAGCATGCGGACCTACCCTAAGCAGTAAATTCCTGTCTGCCTGCTCTGAATTTAAATTATTTCTTGCATTAACAGTTGGATGATCTTGATTATGGCTATTAATGCCCCTTGTGTTGTTTGCGGACACTTGCAAGCCTGCTTGTTCTTGCCTTGACTTGATAACATCATCAAGCAATGAACTTTCTTTAGAGAACTCTTCTTTTGTTGGTTGTATACTGCCAACTCTTCTCCTTTTTGGAGAGGGAATTGTACTCGGATGGCAGAGTGCCTGTCCGGGGATCTCCCCCTTTGTTGAGGAACCTCTGTCCATGGACCATATCCACAGATTGGTTCAGACTTGTATCCGTGAAGGGGCCATGCTGCCAACCCTTAGACTGGCTTAGGCCTTTGTTTCGAGCGGTTGGCTCTTCGGTCCGTGGACCAGGCTTGGGCATGTCCACGGATGGTCTTGAGTATCCGTCCGTGGACGGTCTTGAATTTCTGTTCATGGACAGTCTTGGAATTTTTTCCGTGGACAGTCTTGATTGTCTGTCTGTGGACAGTGCTGTTATTCTGTCCTTGGATAGTGCTGGTATTCTATTCGTAGACAGTTCTGATCTCCCGTTCGTGGATGGTCTTGATTGTCTATCCATGGACAGTGCTAGTATTCTATCCATGGATAGTGTCGATCTCCCATCCATGGACGGTCTTGATTGTCTGTCCGTGAACAGTGCTGGACAGTGCCAATGGACAGTGCCAATCTCTCGTCCATTGATGGTCTTAATTGTCTGTCCATGGACAGTCTTGATCTTCTATCCGTGGACGGTCTTAATCTTCCATCCGTCGACGGTGCTGATCTTTCGTCCGTGGACAGTGCTGGTATTCTGTCCGTGGACATTCTTGAACTTCTGTCTGTGGACAGTCTTCTGTTCCCATTCGTGGGATGTTTTGGACCTTGGTCCATGAATTCTGTCGTGGACGTTTCTTGTTCACGGATGAGTGCCTTAAGGCATCTTCTCCAATTTCTTTGTATTTTCTAAAGTTATTATAGGGATTGTTCCTTAAGTCCTTGAGGCCCTTGGCCTTGTCCTTTCGCCCTGGTGAAAATTGGGCAGCATCTCCCCCTCTTGAAGAATTTTTTAATGGGGAAATTCCAACAGTCAACTTGGACTAAAGGGGCTCATATCCAACAAGTCCTATAGTCGGCCACAGCGATTGCAGTGTTTTCATCATAGACTGTTGGGATTTGGGACAGCCTGTTAGGCTTGGCCCAGGGTTTGACATAGGTCTGCCTTTTGGGCTGACCTGTCGTAGAGTGATTGAACCACCTTGCAATGTGTGTACCCGATTGGGTATACTCTCCGTGGTTGAATCCAATTGAGATACACTCTGCCTAGAATGCATCATGTGGGATGCATTCTGTCTGTGGGGCATCCAATTGGATGCACCCAATCCGTGGCACATCCTAAGGGATGTGCCTGCTCCATGGCGCATCCTCTTGGGTGCAGACTCTCCGTAGGACATCCTGGTGGATACCCCCTATCCATGGTGCATCTATGGGGATGCAACTGCTCTGTGGTGCATCCTGAGGGATGCACCTCTCCGGGGTGTATCCTTGGAGATACACCTACTCTGTGGTGCACCCTTAGGGATGCACCCTGTCAGTGGATCTGGCAGAGGTGACTCCTCCGTGGAGGGGCAGCAAAACCCTCATTGAGGGTTCGGCAAGTAGACCGAGACCTCATGATTGGGGCAGCTGCCACTTTAGCCCAAGTGAGGGGGTGAGTTGCTGGAATTGGCATTGGAGGGACATAGACCCTCCTCTTGATGGTCAAGACATATGCTGGTCGGACGTACACGGTCTCGATTATCCTGCACCAACACCGAAGAGAAATAGAGGAAAGGATTACTCACTTTTTTTTTTGTTCTTCTTTTATTTTTTAATTTTTCGTCAAAGATGAGAGGAGAAGAAAGTCCCTTCGAGCGTGCCATTAATTTGTAAGCAACAAAATTTATTCTTTGCTTATCAAATTTTCTCCATTGTTGTATGATGTTTATTGTTAGTTGTGGGGGACTATCCTTCTAATCTGAGTAAACTCAGACTGTTAAATTACCTTCCCTATTTGGGGAAGAACCTTTGATTAATAAGAATAATTAAAGAAAAACAAATATATTGAATAAAATATTTTATTTATTTAATGGGGTTGCCCAGATCTCATCTAGGCGTTACAATTGCCTCATTGAGGTCTTCATTGAAGAAAAGAAAGGGAATGGTGGTGACCATTTTATGAGGCTCACTTGATATTCTCCATGGCATAAGAGATCTTCTTCCTTGCTGTTTGCTACTGGTTTGCTGTTACTTAAAAGGGAGGAGAGAGTTTTCTCTTTTTTTTATATATCTTTCCTTCTTGTGGGTTTCTTGTGAGAAACCCTCCTTTTATAGGTTTGAGAGAGTCTTTTTTGGTCTCTCTCTTTGACTCCCCTATTTTAGGTAAGTCAATCTTGGGCTCTCCTCTTAGAGGGTACCAACTTATGGGTCTCCCTTATCTGGGAGACTCCTCAAGCTCAAGAGAATCCTCTTCTTTTAAGGACTCTTGTATCAGGTTTCCCCTTTTTAGGTGGAAATCCTAATACCTTTCGAAAAGGAGGATGTTTAATAACATGCTTTCCTACGATATAGGACATAATCCTAATCCTATCGTAATTATGGGGTTCCGTGTGGCATCCTATGGTATTTTAAAAGAGGGGATCCTTATCTTGGGATCCCCACAACTTGACAGAGAATCTTTTTTATCAAGGAGTCTCTGCCCTAAAGACAGTCAGATACTGACTGTCAGTTGGGGACAGACTGACCTAGGTCAGTCCACAGACTTAAGGGGTAAGACCATGGGTCTTGCCCACGGACCATAGGGTGAGACTATAAGTCTTGCACACGAACCAAAGGGTGAGACCATAGGTCTTACCAACGGACCAGAGGGTGAGACCATAGCTCTTACCCATGGACCAAATGGTGACGGACCACAGAGTGAGACCATAGGTCTTGCCCACGGACCAAAGGGTGAGACCATAGGTCTTGCCTATGGACCACAGGGTGAGACCATAGGTCTTGCCTATGGACCACAGGGTGAGACCATAGGTCTTGCCCACGGACCAAATGGTGACACCATAGGTCTTGCCCATGGACCAGAGGGTGAGACCATAGGTCTAACCCACGAACCAGAGGGTGAGAGCATAAGTCTTGCCCATGGACCAAAGGGTGAGAACATAGGTCTTATCCATGGACCATAGGGTGAGACCATAGGTCTCGACCACGGACCACAAGGTGAGACCATAGGTCTTGACCACGGACTAGAGGGTGAGACCATAGGTCTTGCCTACGAATCACAGGGTGAGACCATAGGTCTTGCCTGTGGTCTGGGTTCGATCCAGGACCAAATGTGATGATGGTTGATCCATGAGGTTTTATCCTTTCAGATTAGACACGTGTTAGCCTCTTGATCGGATGGGATACGTGTCAGCCTATCGGAGGCTAGCACTTAAAGGTTATCGTGGGGTTTTAATCCTCATGGATGCAATACATGTTAGCCTCTCGGAGGCTGGCACTCAAAGGTTATCTGTGAGGTTTTAATCCTCACGGATGCGATACGTGTCAGTCTCTCAGAGGCTGACACCTAGGGTTGATCCGTGAGGTTTTAGTCCTCATGGATCATACACGTGTCAGCCTTATAGAGGCTGGCACTTAGGATTGAATCCATGAGATTTATCCTCACAGATCCAACCCTTTCTTGCCTTACTGGGTGGCATAAAGGCCAGCCATCAACATTTAATGCTGACAGTTAAAGGCCTGTGCATGCAAATTTTGAACCATCTCTCTGAGAGATGGTGATCTGGTGTGTGCCAATACACATAAACTTGGGCAATGGGCGGTGAGATTTCAACGCCCACTGAGAGCAAATGGATGAAGAACCTATATCCAAGAAGAGTCACGCCTTGAAATCCTCCTACAACTATAAAGAAGAGGATGAGGATGTAAGTGAAGAAGAGATTGAGCTATTAACAAGGAAATTCAAGAAATTCTTGAAGTACAAAAAAACCTGAAAAAGAGAGCTTACAAGAAGGAATTTGAAAAAGAACTCATGAAGGGCAAAGCAAGAAAAGAAGAGGACATAGTGTGCTACAAATTCAAAAAGCCCGGACATATCAAGTCGGAGTGCCCCCTACTCAAGAAAAGTCAAACATACAAGAAGAGGGCAATGAAGGCTATATGGAACAATTCAAGTGAAACCGATGCAAGCTCAACCTTTGCCTAATGGCTCATAAAGATGAGGATGAGGTAAACTCTTCCAGAGATGAATCTTTATCTTATAATGAACTTAGAGATGCATTTGATGAAATTTATGAAGAATGTAAAAAATTTGCATCTAAGAACTTAAAATTCAAGAAAGAAAATTCCTCTCTTTCAAATAAAAATGAGTTTTTACAAAATGAAAATAAGATTTTAAAAGAGGAAAATGAGAAGCTTAAAAAGGAAAAAACATCTATCTCAAGTGAAAATGATGTTTTGCAAAATAAGAATGATGTTTTGCTTAAAGAGACTGAGATTTTGAAGAAGAAGAATTTATTTCTATACCTCAAGTATCACCAATTAAATGCTAAAATTGATGACTTTACTAAAATTGTGTCTAAGTTCACAAATGGTAAAAAAAAATTTCGATACTATATTAGGACAACAAAAATGTATATTTGATAAAGCTATATAGTATTGGTTATAATGTTAATATCAAACAAAAGTCCTATCAAAACTTCTTTACCTCTAGCTCTTCAAATACTATTTATACTTATATTGGCAAGAAGAGAATGAAGCAAGTTTGGGTTCCTAAAGGAATAACCTCTCCCAAGTCCAATGTTTGTGGACCCAACATGGTTTGGGTACCAAAGGGAACTACTTGATCTTTTTTTTTTTTTTTTTTTTTTTTTTTTTTAGAAAAGCCACTCAGAATGAGTGGGGGGTTTGGCAGACCCCTACCAGTTTTATTATAAAAATGAAGAAGGGGGGACATAAACCTTACCCCGAACAAACAACCAACTGAGAGGGGGGTCAAAACCTAACCCCTCCCAAGACAAACCACACTCAAAGATGGCATTTCCACCTCTGACAAAAAACACAAAATTACATAGACCCCTGAAACCAGCAAAAAGACCTGCACGCGTTAGGGAGGACAAAAACCAAAAACTCCAACCTGAGAAAATAGTCCCTATTAAGGAGAAAATGCTCAATACCCAACCACAACACTGATCAATCTGTGCAAACATTTCGGACATTAAGAATCGAAGAACGATCAGTGCATAGCATACCCTTAATAATCTGAGGACAATCATTTATACCTCTGAGAATTTTACTGTCTTGAGTCTTGCAAGCTTCTTTAGAAAGAAAGTCCTCTATCTGATTATTTTCACGGTAGGTATGCTGAAATATTAAGTTGCATCTAGTCTTCAAGCTGATAATTTTCTTCCACCAGTTCCACGTTTTCCATGGAGGAATCAAGACACCATTTAACACATCAATAATAATTTGAGAATCACTTTCCACTATGATATTTGTTAATCCCATTTTATCACACAGAAGACAACCATCCCATAGAGCCCTGATTTCGGCTATAGTGTTTGTTTCCAATTCATAAAACTCATAGTAAGCATGATATGTATTGAAAACATTTGGATATTTGATCCTTGATCATGCTTGATGGATGCTCAATTTAATCAAATTTGAAAAGTATGTTTTGGATGATTTATATCATATATATGCGATTGATTTTAATGAATAATTGAAATGGTTTGATATATGTGTATATATTGAAAATACTTGATGCTATTGTTTATATGGAATGACTTGAAATGATATACCATGCTTTGATATGATCATCACGTGAAAATGTATTTGATACATGTATGATTGATTGATTGTTTGAATACTAAATTTAAGATGATATGTTGATATATGATTGATGATTGATTAATGGTGCTTAAATGAAGTGTTTGAATGGTTAATAAATGAAAAATTCATAAGGTGATTGGATTTAGAAGAAAACAGAAAGTTTTTTGATTTTTTCTTCTATACAGTCGACTGGATGAAGTCATCTAGATGACTAGATAAGAGGAAAATTTGCCTAAATTGGTTTTAGAACCAAACAAAATTTTTTTCAGATTTTTTCTTCTATCCAGTTGACAAGATGGAGTCATCCAGTCGACTGGATAGTTGAACTTTAAAAAAAAGTTGAAATTTAGGATATCTTAAAAAAATTTTGTCCATCCAGTCGACTAAATAGATTGGGCCTATCAAAATAACCTCCAAAACTGAATTCTTTTATATATTTGATTGTGATAAGTTATGAATGATGAAATGCTTAAATGTGATGACTATATACTATAATATGTATTTAGTATCAAGTGTGAATAGTATTTAACATATGCTTATGTGATATTTTACTAAAGGGGAGAAGTATGTAATGCCTTGATGAAAATCTATTTAGTATCATGCTTGAAATGTTTGTTCATGCTTTTTGATGATGCCAGAGGGAGAAATAAGATAATGGAATGATAAATTATCTAAAACCCTTAAAATGGCTAATTAGACTTATGTGCTTTAAAAGACATATTCAAAGTAACGACTATATTCAAATGAATTAAAAATGGTATGATGACTAATGAATGGTAAACTAAACTATATGCAAATGAATTGAAATTCCATCTTCAAATTAATATGCATGTGTTTCAGGGGAGCTTACCTCAAAATTTTTATTAAAATTATATATTGAGGGGGAGCTTGCTCCCATCCATTCCATTATTATGTCATCATCAAAAAAGGGGAAATGGTTAGCCTATAGGTTTTCTACCTAAGGTAACATCATTGGTTTTGATGATAACACACCAATGGAATAGGATATGTGCTACTAATGCCACTATTGATTTTATGTGAAAATCAGAATACAAAGAGCATTAGCAAAGCCATTCAAGGAAAAATCATGAAAGGAACACCATCTATGAGAATATCCTTCATCAAGTCAAGTCATTTGGATAAAATTAAAGATCAATGAAAATTAAAGAACGGTGATCTTGAAGCTAAAGAAGTCAAATTAGGAGATCGAAGATCAAGTTGAAGACCAACTCTCAAGAAGGTTTAGAGTAAAAATTTTTATCTTTTAAGATAGTTTAAGACTTGTGTAAAAAGTCCTCAAAGTTTGGTTGTTGAAAAGCTCATAAACTTAGATTGACCACTAGATTTCTTAGGATCAAATTGAAAATCACTTAAAGGACCTAAAAAGTTGGTAATCATCTTGTTTAAGATGAGGGAGAAGACCTTGGAATCAAATCATCATTAAAGTCTCAAAAAATGGATTCTGTGTAAAAATTGCACTATCCAGTCGACTAGATGGGGTCATCCCACTACAAAATTCAAGATTTCTTGTAGCGGCTGAAAACCGTCGCAATAAATACGAAAACCGTCATTATAAACATATAACGGCAGTTCATATAAACGCCGTTACAGGTCTTTTCACAATGGATGTTACGGCGGTTTGTGATGACAGTTATTATCTCCGCAGCTACAGAGCACATTTATAACGGTGGTTTTTTTATACTTGTAACGGCGATTAAAAAGGGTAATTCGGTCATTCAAATTCCTCATGTTGTGACGGTTTTTACCGCCATTATATATTGCATCTGCAACGGCATTACAGAGTCATCGTACTAAATCGATTTACAACGGCGATTTAAATCGTCGTTATATAGTAAATATATAACAGCATTTCCAACCGTTGTTGATATTCTGTATCTGTAACGGTGCTTCCAAACCGCCGCAAGTAATTAAAAAGAAAAATTAATTAAAATATTTTTTTACCTGTATTAATTGTTTATAATGACGGTTATTGAACCTACCGCCGCTATAATCAAGACGGGAAGTGACAAGGTGGGAAACTGAAAACGTGGTGGGAACTATTTGTCACAGTGGTTATTAATAAAATGTCGTGGGAATTAAGGTTATCACTGCGTTTATTAAACAACCGTCGTGACAATCATGTCTGTAACTGTGGTTATTAAAATAGCGCCGTTATAAAGAGGCGGCAACCATGCTTCTACTGTGGTTGTAGTAAATTGCCATTACAAGTAACCTGCTACTGTGGTTATTTAGAATCGCCCTTAGAAAACCCCCCTTATAGACATGTAGTTTAGTAGTGTCCAATCGACCGGATAGGCCAATTTTTTTCTGGCTACTTTTTTTCAAAATTCAGTTATCTTTGGAACCCATTTTGACCATGAATAAAGCAGAATTAGGATTTGATCATTAGACACTGTAGCACCCCAGAATTTTCTATACCTAATGAACAGTGTTTTGTAGCCACTTGGCCTTTCACGTAGTCCAATTAACAAATAAAGAAGAATTGGAAGATTCTAAAACACCAGATATGTTCCTTTTCGAATGACTAGTCCAACGCAAGTTGAATCGTCAAATCTGACGAACGAGTCAAAAGTTATGGCTGAAATACCCCAAGGGGGATCTGCAAGTGAAAAAGATGAAAAACTGGGATTGGAGATCGATTGCTACATGGCGACGATCGATCGTCGCGAGCCCAGAAACCTGGGCAACCTACTAGAACTTGGACGATCGATAGTCCAAAACTCGACGATTGATCGCCTTGAACCCAGCAATTTGATGGCTTTCGGGAAGTTGGGCGATCGATCGCCCAACACCAACGATCGATTGTCTAGAGATAGAAATCTAGGCAAGCTTACGGGATCGTGGACGATCGATCGCCCAAGACCGACGATCGATTGTCATCACGGAATTTTGTTTTAAAAAACACGTGAAATCAAGGGTTTCAACGCTTGGCTTATAAATAGAAAGCATTTGGGGATTTTGGGGGTTTAACCTAAACCTAAGAGAGAAGAAAGGAGAGAAAGAAAAGAGGAGAAATTGGGAAAACCTTCAAGGGAGATAGCATCCAAGATCAAGAAGGGATCAAGATCTCCCCCAAAATCAAGCAAGCTTCTTCATCTTCAAGGATCGAGTCCTCCTCTCCCAAGTAGGAGTTTAAATCAAGGATTTTCTTCCAAGATCAAGGTTGATCTCAAGGTTAGTACACCCTACTAACTTCCTTAGCAATAACTAGGGTTTTCTCTAGAAAATGATGATGTTAATATTGTGTTCTTCCCTTTTCTTTGCAATATGCTACTTTCCCAAATATGAACAAGATAAATGGAATTAATGGTGGGATGTGTGAATGGATGAGGAGTTAGGGCGATTGGATGCCATGATGTGTGATGTAAGGTGTGTAATGGAAAAATGGTGGAAGAGCTTGGTGTACATAATAAACACACAAATGATGTTTGATGAAATGTACGAACTAAGAACTCGAACAAATGATTATGAATAAGTGCTCACTCAGTGTTTGATGAAATGTCCAAATGAGAAATTAACAAGTTAAAATAGAACAATGCAAGTATAAATTGACTAATCCTTCCCAATATGTTAACCTCGATTTCATGCTTTATAAAACTGTCCAACTTTCCTCAATTGTGATTATATTGAAAATTGAATGCCATGCGCCTTTTCCTAAATTGTTCATGTCATCATGGTTGTTACTATTGACACGCACACTTGCATGCATGAACTAGGTTTTCCAGAGTATATGTATATGATAAAATCAAACAAGAAAACAAGTACATGTCAAGGAGGTTGGTAGCCCAAGTGAAGGTGCTAGCCTGTGGCTCATAAGTAAATGAAACAAGACAAGGAGGTTGGTAGCTCAAGTGAAGGGTGCTAGATTCTGGCTCACAAGTAAATGAAATATCAAGGAGGTTGGTAGCCCAAGGATGTGCGGGTGCTAACCTCTGGCTCACAAGTATACAAGTCAAGAACAAGTCAAGACCAAGCAAGACATGTGATTCCAAACAAGACAAGACACGCATGCATGATTTTCACAAGCAAGACCAAGATAAGAAACGGGTTTTTAATTATGATAAGTAAGTTTTAAAAGAAACACGAAAGGCTATTTCAAGAGTAAGACATGATTTTAAAGTACGAGTTTTATCGGGGTTTTAACAATCATACAAGCATGTCACGACTATTACCTTGCTTTACTTGAATGATACCAATGTCTTATATTGCTATTACTGTTTCAATTGATGTGGTGAATTATATCTTATTACTGTTGTGTGATTGTTATTGCTATGGCTAGCTAGAAGCTTGTACTCGCTGAGTATTCCATACTCAATCGTACTTTTATGTCGGCAGGTACCGAGGAAGCTCTCAATCCTGAGCCCTGGGTTGAGGAAGAGTATGTTGAGGAGAAAGAGCCTCCCATCCCGATCCAGTTGCAGGAGGATAGGGATCGTGACGTCTGGCCATATTTGGATTACTATTGAGCATAGTGGGCTCAATAGTGTTTTTGTATTTTAGTATATTTGATAGGTGGGCATGTCCACCTTTAACTCGATATGTTTTGTATATGCTTACTTGGAATACAAACCACCTTCTATGGAAAGGAAAAAAAAATTTGGTTTACTCTTCCGCCCTCATGTTTAGCTTCCGCACTCTGATTTTGGTTGTCATTATATCATTATTAGCCGGGTTCATTATAAGATGGTTTGGCAGGTACGAACAGTCACCTCTAAAGTATCCCTTAACTCTTAGGGGGTATTTTGGGGCTCAACAGAAGTGGTATCAGAGCCCTAGGCATTAGAGTCCCTAGGGTCACTTAGTATTCGATACCATGATTAAGCAAGGCATTGTTGTCATACGAGAGAGTTTTATTCCAAGTATAGACTAACAAGTTAGTCTTGGTTAAAACTGGTTGAACTTCAACCAAACTTAGAGTCCTATGCTAGGAACATGGATTGTATGTTATGCCATAGTTATGTATACCTTGTGTGCACTGTTCTATGCTTAGTGAATATGTTTTGAACAAAGGGTGAAATTGTTACTAAATGCGTGTCAGAGTTAGATTCATGTTGTATTTTCGTTTTTAGGAGTAATCATGAGACGCAATACTTGGGGTCACGAATACAACACAAGGAGCAATGGAAGTGATGCTCCATCGGGTGATGATCAACCCGACTTTGCCCAAGCTTTCACTTCAATAGCCAAGACCTTGGCTATGTTAGCGGCGAGGCAATCGGCTACTCCTCCTAATGCCGCACTTATAACGGCTCCTCCTAATCGAGCACAAGCCGGAATAGAGGCTTTCTGGAGGATGAGACCTCCAACATTTTGTGGAAGCATTGATCCACTTGTGGCCAAATGATGGATTCGGAAATTAGAAAAGATATTCTCCGTACTGGCGCCTACGGAGGTAAAAAGGGTTACTTGGGCCACCTTCATGCTTGAAGGTGAGGCCGATCGTTGGTGGAAGTTCGCACTTAGGACCTGGGAGTTGAACCAACAGGGTCAAGACTAGACTTGGGGAGCGTTCTTGGACGTCTTCAATAAGAAATACTTCCAAATAGGGATGAAAGAGAAAAATGAAGTTGAGTTTATTACCTTGGAGCAAGGTAATATGTCAGTAGCTGCCTATGAGGCTAAGTTCTCGAAGCTATCTCGATTTGCTCCACATATGATAGCTACCGAGGCCATGAAAGCCTGGAAATTTGAGACGGGGTTGAAGGCCTACCTCAAGGATCGTGTCTCAATGTTTAGACATGAGACATATGCCGAAGTTGTGGATAAGGCACTATTAGCAGAGGCTAATTCTGAAGAGTTCTTCAAGAGAAGAGGAATGGAGAAGGGCTAGTCTAGTAGCTCGGCAGAAAAGAGAGCTAGAACTACGTTGTATCAATCCATAGGACCAGCTCAATCACAGAGGATGTACTCTACACCTCAGTCTCTTCGCCCTTTTGCTCCACCGACTTTTCACCGGGTTCTCACTCAGGTTCCTCACCCCGCAGTGCCTCAGGCTACGAGGTATGCTCCTCCCACCTATTCACATGATGTCTACACCAATTGTAGAAGAAGGCATCCAGTAGGGGAATGCCAGAAGGCTACCAGAGGTTGTTTCCATTGTGGTGACTGAGGCCACATTATTAGGGATTGCCCCTGACATCATCTACCAGCTCAGACTCAGGGGAGTAGGCCCCCTGTTAGGCAGACATCTCAGCAGAGCTCTTCTCAGGCTTCGAGGGCCTCACCATCTACTCGGCCACCTCGCCAGATGACCCAGGGCTGAGTTTTCACCCTATCCGAGAGAGACGCACGTACATCTGACGATGTCATGCAAGGTATGCAAAAATTCTAGAGTTTTAAGTTGTGAATAATTTCTATTATGTGATGAGTAGTTATTTATACTAGGGGTTACATAAGTATGATGTATATTCTTGTCTGAAATCTATTGATATCAATTATTTAACCACACAGGCGCTTTATTAGTGAACGAGTGTCTCGCCCGAGTGTTGATCGATACAAGATCCACTCACTCCTTTGTCTCGCCCAGTTTCGGAAAGGGCTTTTCGATTGAGGCTACTCCGTTGGAGCGAGAGTTGGCCATTGTAATTCCACTTGGCTAGTCAGTTGATATGGATAAATTATTTTGGAGATTGTGTGGTTCAAGTGGGGGAGAATGAACTATTAACCGACCTCATCATCCTAGATTTGCAAGACTTGGATTTCGATGTCATCTTAGGGATGGATTGGTTCTCAAACCACCACAGCCATATTGCATGCTTTGAAAAGATAGTGAACTTTAGGCTGGAAGGAGTTAAGCCATTTCACTTTCAAGGATTGAGGGAAAGGGACATTGCCCGCCTCGCAGCTTTGAGCATAGTAAACCCAGAGGCATCAAACTCCTCAGCCATTCCAGTTGTGAGTGAGTTCTTGGATGTATTTCTGGAAGAACTTCCCAGATTACCTCCTGATAAAGAGATCGAGTTCGCTATTGAGCTTACTCTAGGCACTGCTCCAGTTTCAAGGGCACCGTATAGAATGGCCCCAATGGAGCTTGAGAAACTGAAAAACCAAATCAAGGAGTTACAAAAATTTGGTTTTATACGACCAAGTGTGTCTCCATGGAGAGCTCTGGTTCTATTTGTGAAGAAGAAGGACGGGTCGATGAGAATGTGCATCGACTACAGACAGTTGAATAAAGTCACTATCAAGAACCGTTATCCTTTGCCAAGGATAGACGACTTGTTTGATCAAGTTAAGGGAGCGAGATTCTTCTCTAAAATTGATCTAAAGTCGGGGTATCATCAATTGAAGATCAAGGAGGGAGATATTTCGAAGACAGCTTTTAGGACTCGGTATGGGCACTACGAGTTCCTTATTATGCCTTTTGGTTTGACGAATGCACCCGCGACGTTCATGGATTTGATGAACCAGGTGCTCAGACAGTATCTCGATAAATGTATCATGGTGTTCGTAGACAACATTTTGGTGTACTTCCCGATACGGGAGGATCATGATCGAGATCTTCGCCTTACTCTTGAGACGCTTTGAGAGCACAAGTTGTATGCAAAGCTAAGTAAGTGCGAATTTTGATTAGAAAATGTGGCTTTTCTTGGCCATACAGTATCGACCGAAGGCATTTCAGTTGACCCAGCAAAGATTGAGACAGTGATGAGTTGGGAGAGGCCCAAGTGTCATCGAGATTCGGAGTTTCCTCGGGTTGGCTGGCTACTACCAGAGATTTGTGGAGGGAATCTCCAGTCTAGCTGCCATGCTCACTTATCGCACAAGAAAGAACGCCAAGTTTAGTTGGAGTGACAGATGTGAAGTGAGCTTCCAGGAGTTGAAGAAATGCCTTACTACAGCTCCCATCCTCACAGTGCCTTCAAGGAGTGGTGGTTTTGTCGTTTACAGCGACGCCTCCCATGTGGGATTTGGGATCTGTGCTCATGCAGCACGTAAAGGTCATTGCCTATGCCTCAAGGCAATTGAAGGAGCATGAGAAGAATTATCCCACTCATGACTTAGAGCTCACCGTAGTTGTCTTTGCCTTGAAGATCTGGCGACATTATCTCTACGGGGAACAGTTTGAGGCGTTCACAGTCACAAGAGCTTGAAGTATCTGTTTTTCCAGAATGAGCTGAATCTGAGGCAAAGAAGATGGGTAGAGTTTTTGAAAGACTATGAGTGCTCCATCCAATACCACCCGGGTAAAGCAAATGTGGTGGCGGATGCATTGAGTAGGAAGTCACGTGGATTTGTTGCATACATGATGGTTCAAGAATGGAAGTTGTTGGAGGATGCCTCCAACTTCGACATTAGCTTCGGTCATCTTGCTTATGGGCCATTGATGGCAAATCTTACGGTGAAACCGTGCATCATTGATCGGATTCGGGAGTTGCAAGTAGCGGATGCCAAATTGATTGCTTTCCATGATAAGGCAGTTAGCAAGGGGAGTGATGACTTTGCTACGAAGGGAGATGGAACTATCACATTCAAAGGGAGGACATGTGTGAAGGGAGGACATGTGTCCCCGCCAATGAAGAGCTTAAAAGAGATATCTTGGATGAGGCACACTGGACCAAGTATACCGTTCACCTTGGGGGTACGAAAATGTATAGAAACTTGAAGGGGGCACTTTTGGTGGCGAAACATGAAGAGAGAAGTGGCCGAATACGTGTCCCGATGCTTGGTGTGTCAGCAAGTTAAAGCTGAGCACAGGAGACCGGCAGGTCTCTTACAGTCCCTCCCATTCCTGAGTAGAAATGGGAACACATATCCATGGTCTTCATTGTGGGGTTACCACGGACGGCAAGAAACTCTGATGCTATATGGGTTGTAGTTGACAGACTAACTAAGTCCGCCTATTTCTTACTATATCAGACTACATTCAACTCACATTAGTTAGCGGCACTGTACAACAAGGAAATCGTTCGGTTGCAAGGAGTTATAGTAAGCATTATGTCAGACAGAGATCCTTGATTCACTTCCAGGTTTTGGAAGAGCTTTCAGAGTGCCATGGGTTCCCAACTAGACTTTAGCACGGCTTTCCATCCGCAGACTGATGGGTAAACCAAGAGAGTAAATTAGGTGATAGAAGACATACTCTGAGCTTGTATGCTAGATTTCAAGGGTAGCTGGGAAGACCACTTGCCTTTGGTGGAATTCGCCTACAATAACAGTTATCAGGCAAGCATATAGATGACACCATTTGAGGCTTTGTACGGAAAGAGTTGTAGATTCCCTTTATATTGGAATGAAGTTGGGGAAAGGAAGGTGTTGGGCCCCGAATTAATTGAATAGACTGCGGATAGGGTTAAGCTTATCCGGGAGAGGTTGAAGACTGCACAAGATAGACAGAAGAGCTATGCCAACACCCACAGGCGGGACCCTGAGTTTTAAGTTGGTGATTTTGTATTTGTTAGGATTTCACCAACAAAGGGTATCACGAGGTTCGGGAAGCGAGGAAAGCTCAATCTGAGAAATGTGGGTCCGTTCGAGATCATCACTAGAGTTGGTGAGGTGGCTTACCGTGTTGCCTTACCCGCTCACATGGCGGCGGTCCACAACATGTTTCACATCTCCATGCTCCGGAAGTACATCCCGGACCCTTCCCATGTCATTGATCTTGATCCGGTAGAAATCCGGGAGGATCTCAGTCTAATTGAGCAACCAGTGCAGATCTTGGATAGGCGAGATCAAGTCTTGTGCAACAAGACCATTCCTTTGGTCCTTGTAAGATGGCAACACTACTCAGTAGAAGAAGCTAATTTGGAGCGTGAGGCCGAAGTGAAGGAAAAATATCCTCAATTGTTCAGTTAGATCTTTGACATTCTCCTTGTATTTCGTCATTGTTTGTACATGTATGTCCTGTCCAAATTTCGAGGAAGAAATTTATGTACAGGAGGCAGGATGTAGCGCCCCGGAACTTTTCGTACCCAATGAACAGTGTTTTGTAGCCACTTGGCCTTTCACGTAGTCCAACTAACAAATAAAGAAGAATTGGAAGATTCTAAAACACCAGAAATGTTCCTTTTCGAATGACGAGTCCAACGCAAGTTGAATCATCAAATCCGATGAACGAGTCAAAAGTTATGGCCGAAATACCCCAAGGGAGGTCTGCAGGTGAAAATGATGAAAGACTAGGATTGGCGATCGATCGCTAAATGGCGATCGATCGATCGTCACGAGCCTAGAAACTTGGGCAACCTACTGGAACTTGGATGATCGATCGTCCAAAACTCGACGATCGATTGCCCTGAACCCAGAAATTTGATGGCTTTCGGTAAGCTGGGCGATCGATCACCCAACACCGATAATCGATGGTCTGGAGACAGAAATCTAGGCATACTTATGGGATCGTGGACGATCGATTCCCCAAGACCGACAATTGATCGTCATCGCGGAATTTTGTTTTTAAAAACACGTGAAATCAAGAGTTTCAACCCTTGGCTTATAAATAGAAAACATTTGGGGCTTTTGGGGATTTAACCTAAACCTAAGAGAGAAGAAAGGAGAGAAAGAAAAGAGGAGAAATTGGGAAAACCTTCAAGGGAGATAGCATCCAAGATCAAGAAGGGATCAAGATCTCCCCCAAAATCAAGCAATCTTCTTCATCTTCAAGGATTGAGTCCTCCTCTCCCAAGTAGGAGTTTAAATCAAGGATTTTCTTCAAAGATCAAGCTTGATCTCAAGGTTAGTACACCTTACTAACTTCCTTAGCAATAACTAGGGTTTTCTCTAGAAAATGATGATGTTAATATTGTGTTCTCCCTTTTCTTTGCAATATGCTACTTTCCCAAATATGAACAAGATAAATGGAATTAATGGTGAGATGTATGAATGGATGAGGAGTTGGGACGATTGGATGCCATGATGTGTGTTGTAAGGTGTGTAATGGAAAAATGGTGGAAGGGCTTGGGGTACATAATAAACACATAAATGATGTTTGATGAAATGCACGAACTAAGAACTCGAACAAATGATTATGAATAAGTGCTCACTAAGTGTTTGATGAAATGTCCAAATGAGAAATTAATAAGTTAAAATACAACAATGCAAGTATAAATTGAGTAATCATTCCCAATATGTTAACCTCGATTTCATGCTTTATATAATTGTCCAACTTTCCTCACTTGTGATTATATTGAAAATTGAATGTCATGCGCCTTTTCCTAAATTGTTCATGACATCATGGTTGTTACTATTGGCACGCACACATGCATGAATCGGGTTTTCCAGAGTATATGTATATGATAAAATCAAACAAGAAAACAAGTACATGTCAAGGAGGTTGGTAGCCCAAGAGAAGGGTGCTAACCTCTGGCTCACAAGTAAATGATACAAGACAAGGAGGTTGGTAGCCCAAGTGAAGGGTGCTAGCCTCTGGCTCACAAGTAAATGAAACAAGATGAGGAGGTTAGCAGCCCAAGTGAAGGGTGCTAGCCTCTGGTTCACAAGTAAATAAAACAAGACAAGGAGGTTGGTAGCCCAAGTGAAGGGTGCTAGCCTCTGGCTCAACAATAAATGAAGCTAGTACATGTCAAGAAGGCTGGTAGCCCAAGTGAAGGGTGCTAGCCTCTGGCTCACAAGTAAATGAAATATCAAGGAGGTTGGTAGCTCAGGGATGTGCAGGTGCTAACCTCTAGCTCACAAGTATACAAGTCAAGACCAAGCAAGACATGTGATTCTAAACAAGAGAAGAGATGCATGCATGATTTTCACAAGCAAGACCAAGACAAGAAACAGGTTTTAATTATGATAAATAATTTTTGAAAGAAACACGAAAGGCTATTTCAAGAGTAAGACATGATTTTAAAGTACGAGTTTTACCGGGGTTTTCGCATTCATACAAGCATGTCACAACTATTACCTTGCTTTACTTCAATGATACATATGTCTTATATTGCTATTACTATTTCAAGTCTTGTGATGAATTATATCTTGTTGCTGTTTTGTGATTGTTGTTGCTATGGTTAGCTAGTACCTTGTACTCGCTAAGTATTCCATACTCAGCCATACTTTTATGTCGGCAGGTATCAGGGAAGCTCTCAACCCTGAGCCCTGGGTTGAGGAAGAGTATGTTGAGGAGAAAGAGCCTCCCATCCCGAACCAGTCGCAAGAGGATAGGGATCGCGACGTTTGGCCATATTTAGATTACTGTTGAGCATAGTGGGCTCAATAGTCTTTTTGTATTTTGGTATATTTGATAGGTGAGCATGTCCACCTTTGACTCGATATGTTTTGTATATGCTTACTTGGAATACAGACCACCTTATATGGAAAGGAAAAAAAAAATTGGTTTACTCTTCCGCACTCATGTTTAGCTTTCGCACTCTGATTTTGGTTGTCATTATATCATTATTAGCCGAGTTCATTACAGGATGGTTTGGCAGGTACGAACAATCACCTCTAAAGTATCCCTTAACTGGTAGGGGGTATTTTGGGGTGCGACAGACACAAAATTGTTCTCCCTTGCATTTTAAGTCAAATAGGAAGTTGAATCACTTAATTTCATTAATTCATTCAAAAGTTATGGTCAAAATACTAAAGGAGACAAAAATGTAGCACCATCCAGTCGCCTGGATGGACCAGTGAAAGTTGGGACCCACTTAGACTAATAATAAAGCTGAATTAGGATTTTTATATTAGACATAAAATTGTTCTCATTTAAATTTTGAGTCTAATGAAAGTTGAATCACCTAATTCCGATAAGCCAATCAAAAGTTATGATTGAAACATCGAGACGCAAAAACGGAGCACCATCCAGTCGACAGGATGGACTCATCCAAATAGTCCATCCAGACGACTGGATGGGTCGGGACAGAGCATTTTCACTCTGTAATGACTATTTTTTAACGACTCTCTTTGCATTAAATGTTACTCCAATGACCATAAAATTTCTTGGGCTATAAAATGAGATGATTTATAAAAAAAATAAGAACTCCTATATATCATTCTAGATCATTCAATCAATCACTTACAAGTTTAGATTTTCAAATCTATTGAGTATTCCCTAGAAATTTCAAAATCCCATATCTTGAGCTATTTAACTCCAATCTTTGGGAGATTTTTAGATAACTTTACAATGATCATCGAACTCATATTAAGGGGCATTTTATGATTGTAAAAACACTTCTATACAAAGAGTGTATGAAATACGAATCGGTGGATTCTTGTACTTTAAATGAGGAGCTTCATTATAAGGTTGGATCTTCACTCAGGAAAAAATTGTGGAAGTTAAGAGAGGGGATTCTCTTACAAGTGTAACGGTTTGGTCTTCATCCATAAGAATACTTGCGATTGGAAATAAATCGTGGTGAATCCTCTAACTGGTATAGTTTGAGGCGGGGACGTAGGCGGGATTGCCGAACCTTGTAAATAAAGTCTTTGAGTTTGAATTCTTTAACTCTTTCCTTATTTGTTTCTATTACTTTCATTTTAGAATTGCTAGTTGCATTCCCTTGATTAATTTAAATTCTACAAAAGGAACTAAGTTAGAATTTCAAATTTGCCAATACCCTAATCACTCCCCCCTCTAGGGTCAAACTTGGGCAACAAGATATGTCCCCCGACTCTAAATCAATTACCTTCCATGTGTGTTGCCGGGCTTTTGGATTGAGACGACATTAAAAGAGAAGTGCATTCTTATATTTTCTTTATTTTTTTATTATAACTAAACTTTTACACTGTATTGGAGTTTAATAAGCATTAGTTGGTCTTCACCTAACATACCCTAAAATAAATGACTTTTTCGGGGCACAAGCGAGCTGACACAAAATCTTTTTTTATTATCTAAAGTGGTAGGAGTACGATTTTAAAAATATATATATATTTAGAGTATGCTAATTGTTCCTATATAAAGAAATTGATTTTTTTTTTATGCTTCATCACAAAAATAACTAGCTAGTTGGTTAATATCATCTGCACCAATGAATCTTTCATCTAGGACCCACAAAACGAAGACTATTAAATTGATAGAAGGAGAATGCTAGCTCCAATTTCTCTCTTCCCCAATTTCTCTACAGGGAGGAACATATGTCCTCGCTTTTTCTGGCTGTTTTTGTAGCCAGTTAAAACTTATATTTTCTCTTTGACATTGGTGCATTTAAGAGGAGAGTTAGCCCTACTCTCAAGCCTTTTCTACTACTCTTAGCTTGAGCCAACCACCTGTCCAATATTTTCATCATTAAAGCACAAACTTTTTAATTGGTTGCAATGCTTAATTATAAACATGTGGTTGCTTCAGGCTGGGAGTAGCTAGGGCTAGCACTATTCTGCATTTAATTATGCCAACCATATGTTAGGTATCTATCACTCAAGAAAAGATAAGCATAATCACGCTAAGTCACCATCCAAATTAGAGAACCAATGAGATATATTGAACATGGGATTCTAGAAGTATTAGTAATATATAAATCTTAATATGAGCCGAAGCTTGCTTCAATGCATTAAAGTGGAGCTCCTCTTTTCCACTCAACTGATGGTATTTTGTAATTATGGGAGAACAAAACTACCACTGTCTTTTTCCGTAATTATTGCACTGCTACCAAGCTTTGCATTGAAATGGGGAGTTCCACTTCAGCATTGAAGTGGAGCTCCGGCTCAATAAAACACTAATATTGAAGTGTGATAGGTGTACCCATGAATTTTATTTCCAAACCTAAGGCACCACCTCATTGGTGGATGTCTCCCCTCTTAAATACTCACCACAGTTGTTGAGTATTTAAGAGGGGAGAATTCCACCAATGAGGTGGTGCCATGGTGAGTATTTAAGAAAGGAGACATCCACCAATGAGGTGGAGCCTTAGATTTAGAAATGGAATTCATGGGTACGTTAACTATTTCACATCTCTTAATAACAACATATGAAAACAGAAAAGAAAATGAACAAACATAAAAAGAAATAAAATATATTTAAATATCAGTATATTCCAATTTTTTATGCAAAAAAATCGTAAGTTTCATTTGAAGCACCAATGCTGATCCATCATCTTAAATAGACCCCCAACCAAAACCAAAATTTCAAAAAATTCAGAAAATTTGAATTTTTTTTTAACATTGTAGTGGATGAAATATCTCTTGAAATATTCAAAAAATTCATAAAATTTTGAACCGAAAATTTCGCAAAATTTAAATTTTGACCAAAATAAATCAACATTTTTTTTCATAATCTTCTTTTGTAATTATTTTCTAATATATTTTTATATTTTACATGAAGTTATTGGAGAGGTTAGTAGGTTAGAAGTTTAAATAAGTTAGTAGATGTATTTATGGGTGTTAAGTATCCTAATAAGAGGTGTTCTATTATAAACGTAGTATTTGATATTAAAAGTTTAAGATTATCTTTATAAAAATTAAATAATCATAATTATCAAGTGTCAAATAGGTTAGTAGAAGTGTTTAAGGATCCTAAGTATCCTAAATTATTAGGGATCTTATATAATGATGGATACACATGTAATTAAATTTGTAAGGTAGTAAAAAAAAATTAATAATTTATTTTAAAACAAAATCTTTGATTTTTTTAAAAAATTACAAAATTTGTCAAATATAATGCAAATATTTGGTATATTTTGGTAAATATCAATATTTTTATTATAATTTAGTTTAAAAGAGCTATAAATCTAAATCACCAATATTTTGGCCAAATTTTTGAAAATCTTAAATTTCAGAATTTCAGCCATAATAGTGTAACTCGAAATAATAGAGACATCGGTTGCGAACGGGGACCTAGACCAAAATTTTGCAATTTTTTTTAAAAATTAATTACCATGGGTGCCAATTATCGAATTGTCAATCCTGTAGGCCGTCAATCCTAAAGACTACTTGACTTTGGATTTGGAGTCACACACATGAACTGAGGAAATGAAAATCCAAGAACTTGAATAGAGCATACCCTCTAATTGTAATTAATAACCTTGGTGGAAAGAAATTATATAAATTATAAGAGAATATTATATAAAAAAACTATATAAATTATAAGAGAATATTAGATAAAAGAATCACTATATTGATCCATCAAAAAATTTCTCATAATTTCCTTTTGAATGTATTATGTTTTTCATGTAAGCTTTCATGTAGATACAAATGTATTAGGTTAGTACTGTATATTCAATTTTTTAAAAAAACTAATCAAAAAAATGTTGTGATATGCGTATGTGTGGGAACGGGTTAAGCACCCACTACCGCCCGACAGAGGTCACCATACTAATTAGGGAGTAAGTGATAACCATAATCTAATAGGAAAATAATCACCTCCTCGGATGGTGACGGTGACGTGAGAAGGTGCATCTCGGCTCCCATTTCCTAGCCATGTGTCCCTCTTTTAACTCATTTGAACTGTGGTTAAGATTCACTCACCCTAGGGTTCAACCATTCACCCTTGTTTTTTCAACAAATAAAATATGAAAATATAACCATAAGGTTAAAAAAATTTAACCCAAGTTAATGACAGTTGAATGAGGAGCTTTGTGAGAGCGAGGAGCAATAGTTCGCTCCTCGCCCATGGAGTGAATTATTGCCCAATCAATGCAGAAAACAGAATAACAATATACTGGTAAGCAAAAAATCAAACCGTATTTCGACTAAAAAAATTAAAATATCCATAAACTGATTGTAAGCACCATTTTCGTACCCGTAGTCCATGGATGGCCTATATATAGGACTACCTGAAACTAGCTAACTATCACTTTCTCGTAGATCTATGAAAAGTTACTAGGTTACCCATGACATTTTTAATTCTTTAAATGCCCATGAGAGTAAATTTACAAAAATGCTCCTAGGCTTTCTAGAATATTTTCTTTCTTTTTCTAAATTATATAAAATATTTAACATTTTTATTTGTGCCTTTTTGGGCCGAAATAGGTTTAAAATAGCAAAATAAGGTTTTAGGCTATGGTAGGTGACACGTGGATAGGGTTGTCAACAGGTCGGATTCGGACCGGATCTGCCTAGATCCGAGTCCGATCCGACAGATTTGAATCCGATTTGAGATCCGTTGGATCCTGAATTAATCGATCCGGATCCGAATGTGAATCCAATTATATTTTTAAGATCCGAATCCGATCCGATTAAGGTTAATTAAGAAAAACTCTATTTTAATAATATAAAAATCTAATAATACCTTAATTAACTTTAATTAATGTTAATTTTTTAAAAATTAATTGGATTGGATCACCCTATATCCAGATCTGATCCAATTATAATCGGATTCACCGATCCGATCCAACAGATCACATATAGGATCCAAAGTCCGGCTAATCGGATCGGATCCAGATCTTAATCTGATCCATTGATGGCCCTACATGTGGACATTTAAAAAGGGCAAAAGATTAGCTCTAGTGGACCCTCGAGCTAGGCGCTCGGGCATCCACAAGTGATGGGGCACCTTGCAATAATAAATTGAGGAAATATCAAGTAAGGAGATGTAACGACCCCAAAACCTCACCTTGGTCATAATGGAACTTTGGGTCCGCTACATTACTTATCCCTGCATAACCTCCATAGCAATAAGGTAGAACTAAAAGATAATTGTCCATAAATAATGATCATAAAATTTCTATCCATAAAAACCTTTCATCCGATATATAATAAACCAATAATAATCCAAATCCATAAACATAAACTAAAATAAGCACAACATACCCACTATGATCGGGTAGAATAAGGTCACAAATAACAGTGAACAGTCTAAGCAACATCCTGAATATAACATAAGTCTAAAACAAGACAACTCAGAAAATAAACTATGATCTACTTAGTAGAGATAACTATCAACATTTCTGACTCCCTCCTCTAGAAGCTCATCTACTTCTCCTTCCTCAAAGTACTCCTCTTCCATCCAAGGAGTTGCTGTTTGAACCTGTGCTAGACCTGTACGACAATAATAGGTCGACTAAGCATTGAATACTCAGCGGATATCAAAATTAACCAATAATAGCGCATGCATATATCCAATATCCAAATCATGTAACAACTGTAAAGTCAATAGCAGTTTAATATAACATAAACATAATCAGAGTGCGGAAACATGTGAACATCGTGACATAACTTGACTCGTGTACTTGTGTCACTCTTGGACCTGTGACTCTTGGACTTGTAACTCTTGAACTTGTGCCATTAATGTAATGTATGCTTGTTTTTCTATAAAAATAGTTAATGAGATCTTTGTATGTAGATCCATAGAGATGCATCGACAGAAGCGTAAGCCCCTAGAGCTCTTAGATCCCAAATGTCCATGATAATTATCCAGGACATGAAATCTTATTCATGGAGAGTATCAACGAATACCAGAGCTACTTGAATTTCAGGGTCCTTGAAAAATCATGTAGTGCCCTTATCATTGTCCTTATACTTGTATTTCAGTATTCAGAGTACTTGTATTTGTAATTAAGTGTTCAGAGTCCATGTACTTGTAATTCAATGTTTAGAGTCCTTCTACTTGCACTTGTCCTTGTATTTCAGTATCCAGTGTCCATGCAATGTCCATGTTCATGCAATATCTGTGTACCCGTGAGACTTGTAAACTACCACACATGTGCACTTGTGCTTGTATGTCATGATTAACATCCGAATTCGGTTATCACTTAGATTCCATCTTTCGTCAAAAAACTCTGCTAGGTTATATCTCCCTAGTTAGAGAATTCCCAACATGAAGGACTTCCTCTAAGCATTGGCCTACCCGAATATCAATCACCATGCAACTTGAATAGGCATAAATTTATCGAAACATACTTCATATCTTGGCATATTCATGATAACATTTCTAATATCATTTCTAAGCACAATTCATCATAGTATATCTTATTATACTTATACAAGCCTTTCAATATCATCACTTTCCAAACTTAGTGTTCTTAGGCATTTCAACAAACACATACAATGCATTAATTATGTATACAATGTCATTCCCATTTTCACATTCCAAAACCATATTACTACTCCTTCATAAACCACATTCTTCTCTTCCAAACCTTACACCAATCCACACCTTCATAACTCATCCCTTCTCCATTTTAACCCATTCACCATCATTTTCATACATCCATAATCTATAGGCATAAATCCATAATTCAATTTAAGCTTCTAGCATCCAAATCCATCTATATCCTTAATTAACAAGCAAATCCATACTCATTCATCATTTATCTAATAAATCAATACTCATAATAATATAAGAGTTAGATGAGTGAAGATATAAATCTCAAATCACATTTCAATTCTTTAATTCATTCATAATCATGTAGATCTCTTGATAATCCATATACATTCTTATCTAAGCATATAAACATATTAATAGGGTTGAGTTAAAAGAGATATCGACCTTAGGGATCTTTCCCTTGGATCTAAATTGCTTCCGAGAAGCTTTGGGGAAGATCTCCAAGCTAATCTTCTTCCTCTCTAAACAAAACTCTTCTTCTCCAGGCTAAAACTCTCTTACAATCCTATGTTCTCTCTATTCCTTTGCTAAATTAGGTTAGAAATGGTTTAGAACCCTAAAAAACTCGAAATAGAACCCCTATTTATAGCCCCAATGGTTAAGAAAAACCTAAAAACGCAGTTTTTGACAAAATCTGGGCGTGAGTTCGATCGATTGCACCTTTGGTGTGATCTATCGCACTTAGACCTGAAAGGAATTCAAAAAACTCACCTGAATGCGATCGATCGCAGAAATTTGCGATAGATCGCACTATTTTGCGATCGATCACACTTGGTTTGTGATAGATCGCAGCCCTCCTTTCTTGATTCTGACTGATTTTTACCTCACTTTAGTATTTTGACCATAAGTTTTGACTCGCTTATCGGATTTTGACAATTCAACTTGCATTGGACTCATATTTTGAAGGGTAACAATTTTGTCTCTAATAGACAAATCCTAAATTTGAATTCTGAGTTTTGAAATGTCTAAATGGGCTCTAAAGCTGACTGGTCTGCAATTTCATCATATAAAACATTGGAAAACCCACTTTTGACTTATCTTATACTCAAAATCTGGAAAAACATTAAACATGAACCTCGAAGAGGGTTCCAATACATTTTTAATTGTTCAAGAATCACTCAATTCCGATAAGCGGTGACAAAATTAGAGCTTTCCAAAGTTGAGGGTATGTTAAGGCATCCCTCTCTTTACAACTTTGATTAAGCCTTGATCACACCACACCAATTAGATATAAATACATAAGTATTAAAATATCACAAAGACTATTAAAGTCATAATACTTGCATTAAAGACATGAAAAAGGTTCAAGTCTCTACAGGAGAAGTCAAAATTATGGGGAGAAAATGAAATGACTTCTCCCCCAAATTATCGCCAGGTGCCCCATAATTTGTGGACGCCCGAGCGCCCAGCTCGGGGTCCACCAAAGCTAATCTTTGCCTTTAAAAAGGGAGCAATTCAAATTCAAAGTTAAAAAATAGAAAATGGCTGATTGTCGCCAGGCAATTTGGTCTCCTACTCTTTAGCAAGGCAATGGTTCCCTTTTATCCACACTCGAGCAACAGTCTTAAGCTGGATGGTGTTCTACTAATGGGGGTAATAGAATGCATCTTGCATGTTCCGCTGGCCAGTACATGCATACCTTCCCAACTCATCACGTGTGCACTTGGATACCCATTAACTGTGGTTAAGATTCACCCAACCTTAGGGTTAAATAATCTAATCTTTGTCTTTAAAAGAATATCCTACAAAAATTAACCACATGAATTAGAGAAATCATAACCAAGGTTAAGTTTTTAAAAATATATTTTCTAAACACTCAGGTTAGATTATTTAACCCTAGGTATGAGTGAATCTTAAGCATAGTTAATGGATGTCAAAGATGGCGAGCTTGGGAGGTGTGTGTGCGTGTACTCCTCAACAAAATGTTCAATGCATGCAATCACTTCCCTAATTAAATGCTTACAAATAAAGCTGAAGAGTGGTGTCTGAGAGTGTAGATCTTGGACATTTGTCAGAGGTAATTTGTTGCCTATTAGATGGGATACAAAATCATGCTTTTTACCTGAGGAAAAACTCTATCTTTTCTCCATTTTGTTTTTATATCTAAAATTATTTTAACTTTCATTTTTTAAAGAAAGGAGGAAAGCAATAATTTAAAAAAAAAAAAAAAACTTGAGCTTTGACTCACGAATTATACAAACGATCATGATATACTTTTTAAAAAAATTCTTTTGAGGTAGGTGAAAGGGAAAAAATCCCGTGCACGCCACGCGTCTGTAGCTGCTCTGCTGGTAGAGGAATGATAGCACGACTCCACCTGTGAACGAGTCTGAGAGGGCGGGTGTGCACCCTGAAATAAGCTTCGATGATAAAGTCAGTATAAGGCACCAAACACATGATAAGGCACGAGCACAGTATATGGCACAAGCACAGTATATGGCACAAGGCACATGATAAGGCACGAGCACAGTATATGGCACAAGCACATGATAAGGCACAAGCACAGTATATGGCACAAGCACATCGGTATAAGGCACAAGGCACAGCATATGGCACAAGCACATGATAAGGCACAAGCACAGTATATGGCACAAGCACATCGATATAAGGCACAAGGCATGATAAGGCACAAGCACAGTATATGGCACAAGCACATCGGTATAAGGCACAAGGCACAGCATATGGCACAAGCACATGATAAGGCACAAGCACAGTATATGGCACAAGCACATCGATATAAGGCACAAGGCACAGCATATAGCACAAGCACATGATAAGGCACAAGCACAGTATATGGCACAAGCACATCGGTATAAGGCACAAGCACAGTATATGGCACAAGCACATGATAAGGCACAAGCACAGTATATAGATACTTATCGTGAGGGCACTGGGCATATGCACTTGAGGACGAGCTCTGGTGAGGCACTAGGCATATGCACTTGAGGACGAGCTCTGGTGAGGCACTGGGCATATGCACTTGAGGACGAGCTCTGGTAAGGCACTGGGCATATGCACTTGAGGACGAGCTCTGGTGAGGCACTGGGCATATGCACTTGAAGACGAGCTCTGGTGAGGCACTGGGCATATGCACTTGAGGACGAGCTCTGGTGATATGCTCTGGAGATTGTAGCTCAGGAGGCACAAAGAATATGGCCCAGACAACGCAGCTCTGATAACGCAGCTCGGACAAGGCACTGACAACGTAGCTCAGGAGGCACTGACAACGTAGCTCAGGAGGCACTGATAACGTAGCTCAGGAGGCACTGACATCGAAGCTCAAGAGGCACTGATGACGTAGCTCGGGTAAGGCACTGACAACGTACTCACATAGCTCGGATAAGGCACTGGCAACGTACTCACATAGCTCGGACAAGGCACTGGCAACGTACTCACATAGCTCGGACAAGGCACAGATAGCTCTGACAACGTGGCACAGATAAGGCACTGACAGCATAGCTCGGATGACGTAGCTCCAGCTCTGAAAACGCATACGTTGTGCATCCGTTGTGTAACAGACAACGGGTACGTCGTGTAGCAGACAACGTGTACGTTGTACTGCAAACAACGTGTACGTTATCTGCTCACGACAGGAACGTTGTACATCAGACAACGGACAACGAGCTCAGCACTATGCACAACACAACGTGACAACGTATTCGGCACCATTCACAGCACAACGTATTCGGCACCATTCACAGCACAACGTTTTCGGCACCATTCACAGCACAACGTATTCGGCACCATTCACAGCACAATGGGTTCGGCACCATTCACAGCACAACGGGTTCGGCACTATTCACAGCACAACGGGTTCGGCACTATTCACAGCACAACGGGTTCGGCACTATTCACAGCACAACGGGTTCGGCACTATTCACAGCACAACGGGTTCGGCACTATTCACAGCACAATGGGTTCGGCACTATTCACAGCACAATGGGTTCAGCACCATTCACAGCACAATGGGTTCGGCACCATTCACAGCACAACGGGTTCGGCACTATTCACAGCACAATGGGTTCGGCACTATTCACAGCACAATGGGTTCGGCACTATTCACAGCGTCACGTGACAACGGGTTTGGCACCATTCACAGCTCAGATAACACTACAACGGGTACGACACCATTCACAGCGCCAGGCACAAGTACATGTGTGATTGCCCTCATCAGATGATCAACTGCAAGGCCGTGTAAGTGGCAGTGTGACCATTCTGGGAGAGCATCAGGCGGACATGGCCTATTTGAGAGACTCCGGTGGCCACAAACGATCGTGAAGCCATAAAGAGCATCAAATAGCCGGATAACACCAAAGAAGATGAGAGAATCAGGTGAGTGGTCGTCTACACTGCACTTCGGGGGAGGGGTGTGAGTGACTCAAGCCTCTCAGATCTCCCTCTTCCTCTTCCTCTTCCTCTTCCTCTTTCTCTTCCTCTTCTTCTTCTTCTTCTTCTCTTGATCTCTTCCCTTGCCTTTCACACCATCCTCCTTGCCTTTAGCACCATCCTCCCTCTTCTTCTTCTTCTGCCCTTTCTCTCCTCTCTTGCCTTTCTCATCTTCCATCGCACCATCATCCATCCCTTCTCTCTGGTGATTCTTGCTTATTTACAGGCATTTGGAGTCATCATGACTTGTGCAGTCATGATAAGATCACCTGACATATAACACTCAAGTGAGCCAGCACATAGCCCAAGTGGGCTTATGACGGCTAAAACGTTAGAATTTTCCAGAGTGAGAAATCCCTATTTTACCCCTTCTTTTTGCTCCTTTTTACGAATTTTATCTGTTACATTTAGCCCCTTCTCGGTGCCTTGAACTCCGTTCGAGGTGCCGAGAATACTCCATGGGTAAAATTCTCGAAAATGATACCTGGTCCGCAGACACTGATTGTGTTCCATTCTCCGCTCTCTTTCGTTGTAGATGCTCCGTTGTCACTAATACGTTGTGCTTTCGCCAACGAAGACGAGCTTGTATCAGCCCCTAGTCAAGTCACCGGATTCTCTCACTCGTGCATAGTACCTCAGAGTATATGTCAGAGAGCACGGGAATGTACATGTAGCACAACACCAAGAAAAGTGAAGTCATTAGGCACTTCGAGCATGAGAATGTGCATGAACACGTGAAGATGCATGAGCACAGAGATTCACTTGATCAGAAATTCACTTGATAGGCACAGAAATTCACTTGATAAGCACAAAAATTCACTTGATAGGCACAGAAATTCACTTGATAAGCACACGGATGAGTTGGCAGTAAAAACCATCATAAATATAGACAAATGCTATCTTAGGCGAATGACTCGTAATGGGGCATCATGACACCATGCTCAGATAGCATTGCATGAGGATAAGCCAATTGGTCGCTTAACGGACAATGCATCTGACTGAGTCACAGAGGTCCCGTAGTGAGCATTATGCTTAGATATGTGTTGAACCGTGTGGTAAGACACCTTACTCGAATGACATGTCACTAAGAAGCTACAAGTGTCCTATCACCGTATTCAGACATATCAGATAAGACATCATTTGACATTGCATTCACGATGTTTTTTACTTGATATGGCACTGGCCGCTTCTCTTGATCATTCACTTGATTACGATTGTAAGACACAGACAACTGACATTTCATATGATAGGCCTCGTGATGGGACACCATGCTCAGATGACATTTCATTATTATAAGCCACTAGATTTGCTCAGATGACAATTCATTAGATAAGCCACATGTGTCCCGTGGTGAGTACCCTACTCAGATGATAAGTCATTTGACATTGCATTTACGACACATTTCATTAGACATTTCATTGATCATTTACTGATATGCTGATAATTCACTTGAGAATTCACTTGATATTGAAAATTCACTAGAGCATGCACTGGACAGTTCACTTGATAAATCACTTGAGAATGCACTCGATAATTCACTTGAGAAAGCACTCGATAATTACCTCAATGAAAGCCCCATTCAGACGTAGAAGATGTTCTTCATTTGCGATTGTCTGAGCCCCTTTGCCTCATTCTCAGTTGTTCCCACAGACAACGTGACAATGGATAGGGCACCATTCTCAGCACAACGCGACAACGGTTTCCCACAGAGGGTTTGATTTCCCACAGACGACGTAGCTCGAATTTCACAGACAACATAGCTCGAATTCCCACAGACGACGTAGCTCGAATTTCACAGACAACATAGCTCGAATTCCCACAGACGACGTAGCTCGAATTTCACAGACAACATAGCTCGAATTCCCACAGACGGCGCCAATTTGAAAGGGAAAAAATCCCGTGCACGCCACGCGTCTGTAGCTGCTCTGCTGGTAGAGGAATGATAGCACGACTCCACCTGTGAACGAGTCTGAGGGGGCGGGTGTGCACCCTGAAATAAGCTCCGATGATAAAGTTAGTATAAGGCACCAAACACATGATAAGGCATGAGCACAGTATATGGCATAAGCACAGTATATGGCACAAGGCACATGATAAGGCACGAGCACAGTATATGGCACAAGCACATGATAAGGCACAAGCACATGATAAGGCACAAGCACAGTATATGGCACAAGCACATGGGTATAAGGCACAAGGCACAGCATATGGCACAAGCACATGATAAGGCACAAGCACAGTATATGGCACAAGCACATCGATATAAGGCACAAGGCACAGCATATGGCACAAGCACATGATAAGGCACAAGCACATGATAAGGCACAAGCATAGTATATGGCACAAGCACATCGGTATAAGGCACAAGGCACAGCATATGGCACAAGCACATGATAAGGCACAAGCACAGTATATGGCACAAGCACATCAATATAAGGCACAAGGCACAGCATATGGCACAAGCACATGATAAGGCACAAGCACAGTATATGGCACAAGCACATTGGTATAAGGCACAAGCACATTATATGGCACAAGCACATGATAAGGCACAAACACAGTATATAGATACTTATCATGAGGGAACTGGGCATATGCACTTGAGGACGAGCTCTGGTGAGGCACTAGGCATATGCACTTGAGGACGAGCTCTGGTGAGGCACTGGGCATATGCACTTGAGGACGAGCTCTGGTGAGGCACTGGGCATATGCACTTGAGGACGAGCTCTGGTAAGGCACTGGGTATATGCACTTGAGGACGAGCTCTGGTGTTATGCTCTGGAGATTGTAGCTCAGGAGGCACAAAGAATATGGCCCAGACAACGCAGCTCTGATAACGCAACTCGGACAAGGCACTGACAACGTAGCTCAGGAGGCACTGACAACGTAGCTCAGGAGGCACTGATAACGTAGCTCAGGAGGCACTGATAACGTAGCTCGGGTAAGGCACTGACA
Organism: Tetracentron sinense; assembly: GCA_015143295.1. NCBI lineage: Eukaryota > Viridiplantae > Streptophyta > Magnoliopsida > Trochodendrales > Trochodendraceae > Tetracentron > Tetracentron sinense. Next base: position 15,966,723 of record CM026554.1, read on the forward strand.
AAGTACTCACATAGCTCGGACAAGGCACTGGCAACGTACTCACATAGCTCGGGCAAGGCACTGGCAACGTACTCACATAGCTCGGACAAGGCACAGATAGCTCTGACAACGTGGCGCAGATAAGGCACTAACAGCGTAGCTCGGATGACGTAGCTCCAGCTCTGATAACGCATACGTTGTGCATCTGTTGTGTAACAGACAACGGGTACGTCGTGTAGCAGACAACGTGTACGTTGTACTGCAAACAACGTGTACGTTATCTGCTCATGACGGGAACGTTGTACATCAGACAACGGACAACGAGCTCAGCACTATGCACAACACAACGTGACAACGTATTCGGCACCATTCACAGCACAACGTATTCGGCACCATTCACAGCACAACGTATTTGGCACCATTCACAGCACAATGGGTTCGGCACCATTCACAGCACAACGGGTTCGGCACTATTCACAGCACAACGGGTTCGGCACTATTCACAGCACAACGGGTTCGGCACTATTCACAGCACAATGGGTTCGGCACTATTCATAGCACAATGGGTTCGGCACTATTCACAGCACAATGGATTCGGCACGATTCACAGCACAATGGGTTCGGCACCATTCACAGCACAATGGATTCGGCACTATTCACAGCACAATGGGTTTGGCACTATTCACAGCACAATGGGTTCGGCACTATTCACAGCACAATGGGTTCGGCACTATTCACAGCGTCACGTGACAACGGGTTTGGCACCATTCACAGCTCAGATAACACTACAACGGGTACGACACCATTCACAGCGCCAGGCACAAGTACATGTGTGATTGCCCTCATCAGATGATCAACTGCAAGGCCGTGCAAGTGGCAGTGTGACCATTCTGGGAGAGCATCAGGCGGACATGGCCTATTTGAGAGACTCCGGTGGCCACAAACGATCGGGATGCCATAAAGAGCATCAAATAGCCGGATAACACCAAAGAAGATGAGAGAATCAGGTGAGTGGTCACCTACACAGCACTTCGGGGGAGGGGTGTGAGTGACTCAAGCCTCTCAGATCTCCCTCTTCCTCTTCCTCTTCCTCTTTCTCTTCCTCTTCTTCTTCTTCTTCTTCCCTTGATCTCTTCCCTTGCCTTTCGCACCATCCTCCTTGCCTTTAGCACCATCCTTCCTCTTCTTCTTCTTCTGCCCTTTCTCTCCTCTCTTGCCTTTCTCATCTTCCATCGCACCATCATCCATCACACCATCATCCATCCCTTCTCTCTGGTGATTCTTGCTTATTTACAGGCATTTGGAGTCATCATGACTTGTGCAGTCATGATAAGATCACCTGACAGATAACACTCAAGTGAGCTAGCACATAGCCCAAGTGGGCTTATCACGGCTAAAATGTTAGAATTTGCCAGAGTGAGAAATCCCTTTTTTACCCCTTCTTTTTACTCCTTTTTACGAATTTTATCCGTTACAGTAGGCTAACTATATATTTTATGATCGTGAGATATTAGTTCAATTATGTGAGATTGTTTGAATTAATTGTAATATATGTTTGCATATATAGGAGTGTTTTGATGATAATGATTTTAATTTTAGGATTGTGTGATTGAATAATTACTATCATCATTTTAATGTCCCTCAACTTCTTCATCTTCTCTTTGTATTCTTGTTGGAGTTTAAAAATTTTAAAATCTATTTTTTGGAGAGGTTTAAAATCAAGAATGAATGATGTAGGTTTAGAGGCATGATGATATGTTTTGAGTACTTTTGGGTGATTATTAGGATTTTCTCGACAAATTAACTTTGTAAAGAAAATCAAGCAATTAAGTCTCTAGATCTGTTTGGGTCCCCAAGCTTAATGGAATAGGCTAATCTTAGATCAGGTTAAGCTTCACTATTGATTTTATTCAATTTGACAAATTTATATGATGGTGTAAAATGCTGCCTCTAAACTGAATCCTAAACCATGAAATATATTATCCTCAAATTTTTTCTTACTGTGAACACTCCCATGAATTCTTATCTTAGGCTCGGAGCCAGCTACAGAGACTTATAGAATAATCCAAAACGTTGATTGGGCACCACAAGATCTAGTAACATCTAGGCTTTCAATTTTGTATGTCCTTTTTACTTAAACATTCTAAGCACACCAAAAAAACTTCACCTCATTTTGAGTTTTGTTTTGTAAAGTCAAGTTATGGTCGTTTCAAATCTCAGATAAGAAACGGACCAAACTTATAGGCTGTTACACTAGGAATTAGACCCAAGGTCTACTATGCATAACAGTGGTTCCTGATAGAAACTGAGTTATTGATAAACTTGAATGATTATAGTGACCTTCATTGGAGTTTATAAAGAGATTATATGGACCTCAAGATAGTAAACCTAATCTAATCCTAATCAAATATCACTACAAGAAAACATCTGATCAGCGACGGAAATTTTTCATGCCTGATATCGGATTTCTGTGCTTGATGCTCCTTAGACAGGGAAATAAGAACCATGTCTAAACCGTCTCAGTTGCTCGCGTCACTGATGCTACTAGACACAGAAAAAAAATTTCCGTTCCTAATACTGTTATTAGAGACGGAATTTTGCCCGTCTCTAATGAGAATTATTGAAAAGGCGAAAACATTTATGACGTCACATTTTTCCGTGTCTAATATTCTTATTAGACACGGATATTTTTCCGTTGCTATCAATATCTGACACGGAAATAATGCCGTATCGAATACTTAATAGGCATGGAAAAATGACCGTATCTAAATATAACTGAGATGGAAACAGCTCCGTGCCTAATACATATTAGATACGGAAATATTTCCATCTCTAAACATATCTGATACGGAAATAATTCCGTGTCTAATAGATATTAGGCACGGACTTGTTTCTGTCTCTTATACTATCATATTGGAAACGGAAAAATGAGAGACGGATACATTTCCGTGTCTAATATCTATTAGACACAGAATTATTTTCGTGTCTAATACTATTTTACACGTTTATACATATCCGTCGCAATTAACATTAGAGACGGAAATTATTCCATCTCTGATACTTAATTTTTTTTTCCAACAGCCTGTTTTCAAGAAAACTTGTACCCTGTATTCAAACATTTCACATCATAGACAAATTCATATCCAAATCTATACATTCCACATCCACATCCATAACTATATCTATCAATTCAATGTCCTTTGTAAATCTACTTTTGAAACAGCCTTGAAACGCATATTTACAAGCCTTACAAAGGTCCTCCCGAGCAGCATCTGTCGATCCCTAGTTCTCCCCTAGCTTTTCCTCGTCTCAATAGTGCTATGACATTGTTCTCATACTCCCTTAATACTTGAAAGCTAAGTATTCAATTACCTTGAATCAATATTTGATAGTGTAGAAAAATTTTTCCATATTCATAGCAATGACTATAAACAATATGCGTTTGAAACGTTGGATGAAAAGTAATTTGATGTTGTTGGAGAATCCAAAAGAATAATTGGTGGGATTATTACACATTATGATGTTTATTAATTAATGTAAAAACTGCATACATCCTAAACCGACATCGTCCAACCATTTCCAAACTGGGGGCTGGATTTCGATCCTGTTTCTTCTCACGTGTGTATTTCAATACATCCTATGTGTTTGAGTTGGTTTTGAGCTACACAGATATCGTATGCTTGATATGGGCACCGAGACGGCCGAAATCCATACTTGGATACTATATATTGGCCTAAACCTACATCGTCCCACAATTTCCAAACTGGGGGCCGGATTTCAATCCCGTTTCTTCTCACGCGTATATTTCAATACATTCTATGTGTTTAAGTTGGTTTCGAGCGAATCCGAGGTCGTATGCTCGATATGGGCACCGAGACGGCTAAAATCCATACTTGGATACTATACATTGGCCTAAACTTATATCGTCCCACCATTTCCAAACCGGGGGCCGGATTTTGATCCAGTTTCTTCTCACACGTGTATTTTAATACAACCTAAGTGTTTGAGTTGGTTTCGAGCGAATCCGAGGTTGTATGCCCGATATGGGCACTGAGACAACCGAAATCCGTACTTTGATACTATACGTTGGCCTAAACCGACATCATCCTACCATTTCCAAACCGGGGGCCGGATTTCGATCTTGTTTCTTCTCACGCTTGTATTTCAATACATCCTATGTGTTTGAATTGGTTTCGAGTGACACAGAGGTCGTATGCCCGATATGGGCACCGAGACGGTCGAAATCTATACTTGGATACTATCCATTGGCCTATACCTACATCGTCCCACCATTTCCAAACCGGGGGTCGGATTTCGATCCCGTTTCTTTTCACGCATGTATTTCAATACATCCTATGTGTTTGAGTTGGTTTCAAGCGAATCCGAGGTCGTATGCTCGATATGGGCACCGAGACGCCCGAAATCCGTACTTGGATACTATACATTGGCCTAAACCTACATCGCCCCACAATTTCCAAACCGGGGCTGGATTTCGATCCCATTTCTTCTCACGTGTGTATTTCAATACATCCTAAGTATTTGAGTTGGTTTCGAGCAAATCCGAGGTCGTATGCCCGATATGGACACCAAGACGACCTGAAATCCGTACTTGGATACTATACTTCGTCCTAATCCATACTTGGATACTACACACCACCACCCATCCACCACCCCTAGAACCACCACTACCAGCACCCATCCATCACCACTAGCACCACCCAACCACCACTAACACACCATCACCCATCCACCAGCACTAGCACTACCCAATCACCACTAACACACCACCACCCATCCACTACCACTAGCAACACGACTACCACCACTCATCCACCACCACTATCACTACCCAACCACCACTAACACACCACCACCACTAGCAACATCACTCATCCACCACCACTAGCACCACCCAACCACCACTAACGCACCACCACTCGCCAAATCTTGCACTGCTTATTACAACTACATTTATGGAAGAACAGACTTCATAAAATTTCTTATTAAATGACCCTTGCAAGGGTCAGGAATGTCCCCATTCTTGGGTCGCTCATACGGGCACTCTATACAATAAAAGGTGCGATGATGTTGAGGCTCGTGATTCATAGATATTCATTCTTCTAGAACCTCTTCCTAGATCAGGCCTTCATGTCGGCATGCAAACGGAATCGATGATGATAACATATGGTCACTAAAATAACGTGAACAACATTATTGACCTTAGATTTATGTCATTCACATCGTGGAGGATTCCGTGCTACATACTCAAGGACCACCACAATACCTGAATTTGAATAGGCTGAAAATTTGAATTCATGTCTCGACTTATCCCTTTCACTAGTACACGTTTGCGACAACTTCATTCGGCTATCCATTCAAAAAACTTCCTTGAATGCAAAAATTGCCGATTTGCTTTCGAAAAACTTCATTCTTCTATCTTCGAATGGCTTAGATGACCTTCATCCCAAAAAGGAATTTGCTGGGAACGGTAATGGCGATAGAGATAAGAAGAGAATGAAATGAAAAAGTTCAAGTTATTCAAATTCATGTAGCTTGGTGGTTGTTCAGTAACACTAAACCCTCCACGATGTTAACGACATAACCAAAGGTGAAAATTACTGTTCACGTTGTTTTGGTCATTGTATGTCATCATCATCCATTCTGTGTGCATGCGCACGTGAAGGTCTGGTTAAGGAAGAGGTTCTAAACGAATGTATATCTATGAATCACGAACCTCAACATCACCAGACTTTTTATTGTAAAGAGTGTCCGCATGAGCAGTCCAAGAATGAGGACATTCCTGACCCCTGTAAGGGTCATTTAGTAAGAAAATTTATCAAATATCTTCTTCCATAAATGTGGTTGTAATAAACAGTGTAGGAACCAGGTGGTACATTGAGGCATAACATGCAATCTGCAAGTCAAATTTTATCCTTCATCTGAATTTATTGTTAGCTAGTGTTGGAGTTATATTAGCACCTTTTCATGCCCGATTTGGGCACTGAATAGCCGAATTCCCGATCTGGAAGCTAACCCTGATGTTTTAACCTTAGGAAATCTCCAATTAACTATGAAAATCTCGGATTTGTAGAGTATAGTGTTCCAACTCACGAAAGTGAGGTATCTCTATCACTAACATACTAACTAAATAGGTCTAAGATTAAGATTTGCAGAGTAAAGTGTTCCAACTTATGAATATGAGGTATTTCCATTACTAACATGCAAACTAAATAGGTCTAAGATTCAGATTTGCAGAGTAATGTGTTCCAACTTATGAATATGAGGTATTTCCATTACTAACATACATACTAAATAGGTGTAAAATTCAGATTTGCAGAGTAAAATGTTCCAACTTATGAATATGAGCTATTTCCATTACTAACATACTAACTAAATAGGTCTATAATTTGGTGAGGCTGCTAGGAATGGCTTAGTACTAATAGTTGGTAGTTTTTTTTTGGCGCAAATTACATTCAAGGTTTCATTTGACATCTGACACAATAATACCATCACCTACCCACGACCACTACCACCACTACCATCACCTACCCACCACGACTACTACCCACCACCACTACCACCACCCATGACCACTACCACCACTACCATCACCACCACCCACCACCCACCATGACACCTACCCACCACCACTACCACCACCACTACCATCACCTACCCACCACCACCCACGACCACTCCCACCACTACCATCACCACTACCCACCACGACACCTACCCACCACCACTACCATCACCTACCCACCACCACTACCACCACCCACTACCACTACCATCACATACCCACCACCACCCACTACCACCACCACCATCACCTACCACCACCACTACAACTACTACCACCAATAACATGCAAATAAACAACTCATTAAAGTAAATCTCATATGTAATGAGTTTAAAAAAATAACAATATTTGCATTTTGATTACTGGTGCAAATAAACAACCCATGATAGCACCATGTCTACAAATGTATGCATGATAATAAGCATCAGACATAATAAATCATCATTGAAGTCTGAATGTCACTCACCACAAAACTTCTCACAACCATCATCCAAATTGGCTACATCTGTTGAGATCCAAGTATGACAGCCTGTGTAGAGACCCGAATCTTTTTTCATGTTTTTATTGCATTGCATTAGGGGTATTATAGTCCTTGTGAGGTTTTAATGTTTATTGTATTGTATATCTAATGGGTGTAGTGTGATTAAGGTTTAATCAAACTTCTAGTTCAAGAATGTCATATCACACTCTAAACTTTAGGAAGCTCTAGTTTTGACACCGTTTATTGGAATTGAGTGATTCTTGAACCATTAGAAAGGTATTAGAACCCTCTTCGAGGTTCATGTTTAATGTTTTTCCTTATTTTTAGCTTAAGCTAAGTCAAAAATGGGTTTTCCGAGGTTTTGTCTGATAGAATTACAGATCAGTCAACTTTGGGGATAATTTGGTCCATAAATAAAGGGGAATTTGGAAATTCTAAAATACTAAAAATGTTCATTTTCGAAAGACGAATCCAACGCAAGTTGAATCGTCAAAATCCGACGAACGAGTCAAAAGTTATGGCCGAAACAGTAAAGCGGGTCAAAAATCTGTAGAACACCGATCGCTCGGTCAGAAGTAGCGATCGATCGGTTTTGGACCGATTGATCGGTATCTATCGACTGGTCCAAAATTTTGTATGGGAAAAATTTCCAGAGAGTGCTTTTTTGACCGAGAGTTCGGTCAAGAGCACCGATCGCTCGGTTGAGAACCGATCGCTCGGTTGAGAACCGATCGATCGGTCATAACCACCGATCACTCGGTCCTTCGTATTTTTGCAGAATTGGGCTTTTTGGTCTTTTGGTCCTCAGACTTTGGGGCTATAAATAGGGATCCTATTTCGGGGTATTAGAATACTCTACCTATTTTTAACCTAATTTGGCAAAAAGGGGGAGAAAACCTAGGGTTTTGGGAGAAGGTTTGCTTGGAGAAGAAGGAGATTGCTAGAAGATTAAGAGGAAAGCTTGGAGATCGTCCTCAAAGCTTCCCCAAAATCACTCCGGGAGCGTTTTGAATCCAAGGGAAGGATTCCTAAGGTCGATATACTATCCTAATCAACTCTATTTTAATGTTTTGTGAATATTAATATGATAGGAATGATAGAATAGAGATTAGATGCATTTTTCCCAAATTTTATATAAAGTAAGCTAATTATGGATGGAAATGTAGATTTAGAATGTGGATGGAATGTATGGAGGATGGGAAATGTATGGAGGATGGGATTAATATGTGGATGTGAATGGTGAATTGATTGTATGGATGAATTATGGTTTGATGAATGCTTGAAAATATAGAAGGGAAATGGATTCATATTATGTGTACTCAAGGTGTTTGTGAAAATGCTTGAAATGATAAATGCTATTATACTCTTATGAAATGGTGGTAAATTGATTATGAATTGTGATATGAATTATGATAAGATATGTATATGTGAATTGTTTGTTAAGTATGTCTAATTACTTGCATGGAAATTGATAGTCGGGAAGGTAAGAACTTAGAGGAACATCTCTTAAACCGGGAATTCTCTAACTATTTGGTATGGGACAGTATAGTGGAGTTTCCATGGTGGGAGATCGGAATCTAAGCAATTACTAACTCGAATGTTAATTTCGACACTTAAGCACATATGCACGTGTATGTTAAGATAAGAGTCTCACAAGTCACACATGTGGACCACAAGCATGAGCATGGCATATGTATGACATTCTGAATAAGCATAAGCATGGCATGGTCCGTATCCGCCAAGAATGGCATGTCAATTACATTTGATTCTTAGACATGGTCCGTATCCGCCAAGAACGGCATGTCAATCATTTGATTCTTAGATATGGTCCGTATCCGCCAAGAACGGCATGTCACATCATTGTATGATCTGAATAAGTGCATAAGTATAAGCATCTCACAAGCACGTGGTCTTATAAGCATAAGTAGTTCATAAGTGTATTGTCTTCTAAGTCTAAGATTCTCACAAGTACACGAGTCAAGGTGATGATATGATGTATATGCGCACACGTTCTTCCGTACTCTGATTATGTTATCATGCTATTGGATATGTTTCTAACTAAATGCAGGAGTATTATTATTGTTGGTTCGATTTTATATACAACGAGTACTATTGTACTCAGCCGGACTTTTGTCTTGGCAGGTTTAGAGCAGGAGTACACGGCAGAGCCGTGGGTTGAGGAGACTTACATCGAGGAAGGAGGAGAAGGTGAGCCCATTGAGGAAGGAGCCGGAGTCTTGGGTGGCTACACCTCTTAGTTTATGTTTCGTTGGTTGAGAGAGTTTTGTATTAGACTGATGATGTCGCTTAGTAGACTTTTTATAGTTGTGTATTTCATACCTTTTGGTTTATAGTGATTTGTATATGTTGACCGTAGACTTGTGCAGGTTGGTTATAGCTTATATATCAGAATTTTATTACTCTCATTTTTTGAGACTCGTGTAGTAAGCCTTGAATGCATGGTTTTTAAGCAGGTTAAGTTATATGACGATTCCAAAGTCCTATTTTAGCCTTGTGGGATTTTGGGGTCGTTACAGAGGTGGTATCAGAGCTCAAGGCATTAGAGTCCTTAGGGCTAAGGTATTAAGTATAGGGTATAGGAAGATGTGAACCTTAGGGAAGCAACATCAAGTTCAGGACTTTAAAATTGTTGAGGATTGAGTTTTGATTAAGCGTAGACTTAGGAATTTAATGTGAGTGTGTTCTAAATGGATTGTTTTCTTCTTCTCAGGATTGTAAGCATGAGAAGGGGTGGAAGAAATAATAGGAATGGAGGAGGTAGTGTGACTGATGGGGATACTCCAGACGGTACCCTCTAGGCTAATGTGAGTCAGGCCATGGAAGCTATTGCTACAGCCATGGAGAGGCAGGCTGAAATTATGGCTCAGCAAACTGCATTACTAGCGGCAGGTCAAGCTAGGCAAGAGAGGCAGATTGATGTTCACCCACCCCGTCACAACGGAGTGGAAGCTTTTAGGAGGATGAGTCCTCCAGCCTTCTATGGTAGTACAGATCCCTCAGTTGCCGAGTTATGGATCATGCAACTAGAGAAGATTTTCTCCGTGCTTGAGGCTACCGATGAGCAGAGGGTGAAATGGGCCTCCTTCATCATGGAAGGCGAAGCTGAACATTGGTGGAGGGCAGCATCTAGGCAGAGGAATGAGGTGCGAGCCGGACAAGAGTGGACTTGGGGAGAGTTCCTCGACATCTTCTACGAGAGATACTTCCCGGTGTTTGTGAGAGATCAGAAGGAGATTGAATTCTCTACCTTGGAGCAAGGGAGGATGTCAGTGGCCGAGTATGAGGCCATGTTTGTAGAGCTTTCTAGTTTCGCTCCTCACTTGATTGCTACGGAGAGAATGAAGGCAAAGAGGTTTGAGCGAGGCTTGAAGGATTTTATTCGGGAGAAGGTTGCGATACTTCAACTCGAAACATGTAGGGTGGTGTACCAGCGTGCCTTGATAGCTGAGAAGAATTCACAAGAATTTTTGAAGAAGAGGGAGAAGATGCAAGCAAGCAGGTTTGGCCCCCAGGACAAGAGGCCGAGGATAGCAGGTCCTATGCCCATTGCTAGGCCTACCCCGTATCAGAGGCCTACTCAAGCAGCCCCTCGAGCATCTCAGGTGGCTCCGCCTACTGCTAATACCTAGTTGTATGATGCATGCAGCCAGTGCGGAAAGAGGCATAGAGTGGGAGAGTGTAGGGCAATTACTGGAGGTTGTTTCCATTGTGGAGAGGTCTCACATTGGATCCGAGATTTCCCACTCCGCATTCAGCAGGGGCTTCAGTCGACTCAACCACAGGGAGTCAGGCCCCCAGGCAGGTAGTCCGTGCAGCAGAGGCTACCGCAGGGTCATAGACCTCAGTAGCCTCGCCCATCAGCTCAGGGTCGAGTGTTTGCTACCTCGGAGCGGGATCCATGGCGTCCGACGACGTTGTATAGGGTATGTCTAATTGTGTTTTTAGTTAATTAAAATATTAATCTGATGCTATGTGTGTGATATTAAATATTATGTAGTATGATGTATGATGTATATATGCATTCATGATTTGACAAAATTGGCTTTGTGTATTTAATTCAGGCTCATTGTTGATAAATGATTTTCTTGCTCATGTTTTGATCGATACTGGGTCTACTCACTCCTTCGTTACACCTAGTTTTGCACGAGAGTTTCTGATGGAGCCAAGTCTGTTAGATCGTGAATTGTCTATCGCTACTCCTATCGGTAGTTCAGTCATCACTGATAAGGTCTATCGAGATTGCGACATTCAAGTAGGTTAGAGAGAGATGCCGGCTGGTCTCATTGTCCTTGAGTTTCAAGACTTCGACGTCATACTAGACATGGATTGACTTTCCAAATACCATGGGCATGTTGACTGTTTTGGGAAGGTAGTCAACTTTAGACCAATCAGTGAGCCTTCTTTCCGTTTCCAAGGGTTGAAGAAGAAAGACTTAGCTCGTTTTGCGGCAATGAGTCTTACTACCTCGGAAGCACCAGATTGCTCAAGTATCCCTGTTGTAGAGGAATTCATGGATGTCTTTCCTAAACACTTACCGGGTTTGCCACCGGATAAAGAAGTAGAGTTTGCAATTGAGTTGGCTCCGAGTACGGCACCCATCTCTAAAGCTCCGTATAGGATGGCTCCACTAGAGTTGAAAGAGCTTAAGGAGCAGATTGATGAATTGCTTGGTCTTGGATTTATCCATCCAAGTATATCACCTTGGGGAGCTCCTGTTTTGTTTGTGAAGAAGAAGGATGGTTCGATGAGGATGTGCATCGACTATCGGCAACTGAACAAGGTCACCATCAAGAACAAATATCCTTTACCTAGGATCGATGACTTGTTTGATCAGTTGCAAGGAGCTAAGTACTTCTCCAAGATTGATTTAAGGTCAGGCTACCATCAACTGAAGATAAAGGCGGAAGATGTGCCTAAGTCTGCTTTCAGAACCAGATATGGGCATTTTGAATTCTTAGTCATGCCGTTTGGTTTGACAAATGCTCCGGCAGCATTCATGGATCTCATGAACAGGATCTTCAAGCTGACTCTGGACCGCTTTGTGATCGCGTTTGTGGATGACATTCTAGTGTACTCCAGGACACAGAAGGAGCATGAGATGCATCTCAGGATCACACTGAAGACACTTCGTGAGCATAAGTTATATGCTAAGCTTAGCAAGTGCGAGTTTTGGCTAGAAAAAGTAGTATTTCTAGGTCATGTTGTGTCAGAAGAGGGGATTTCAGTTGACCCTTCCAAGATAGAAGCAGTGGAAGGATGGGGAAGGCCAAAGAGTGTTATAGAGGTTCAAAGCTTTTTGGGCCTAGCTGGTTATTACAGAAGATTTGTGGAAGGTTTCTCTAGTTTGACAGCTCCACTTACTCACCTAACTCGAAAGAACGCTAGATTCGAGTGGAATGAAAAATGTGAGAAGAGTTTTCTTGAGTTGAAGAAGCATCTCACCACCGCTCTGATTTTGACTGTTCCATCTGGTAGTGAAGGTTTTGTGGTGTACAGTGACGCCTCACTCGTTGGGTTAGGTTGTGTTCTTATGCAACACGGGAAGGTGATTGCCTATGCTTCTCGACAGTTGAAAGACCACGAGAAGAACTATCCTACCCATGATTTGGAGTTGGCAGCCTTGGTTTTTGCTCTTAAGATCTGGAGACACTACTTGTACGGTGCGCAGTTTGAAGTTTTCACCGACCAAAAAAGTCTAAAGTATTTATTCTCGCAGAAAGAGTTGAATTTGAGGCAGCGTCGTTAGGTGGAATTCCTCAAGGATTATGATTGCTCTTTCCAGTACCACCCAGGGAAAGCGAATGTAGTGGCAAATGCGCTAAGTAGGAGACCTATTGGGTTCTTGGCATACTTGATGGTCCAAGAATGGAAGTTACTAGAAGAGGTGTCTAGCCTTGATGCGGGTTTCAGTGTGGGAGCGTCTGGAGCCTTGTTGGCTAACATTATGGTCAGGCCAATCTTATTGGACAGGATTAAAGACCTGCAATGGAATGATGGAGAACTGCACGCTGCTATGAATAAGTCGCTTAATACCGGGTTTGAGGATTTCTCTTGGAGAGATGGTGGAGTTTGTATCAAGGGTAGACTTTGTGTTCCAGATGATGAGGATTTAAGAAGGGAGATTCTGGATGAAGCACACAAGTCCAAGTACATCGTGCATCCAGGAGGTACTAAGATGTACCAGAACCTCAAGAAGTATTTCTGGTAGAAAGGTATGAAGAAGGATGTGGCTACCTTTGTATCTAAGTGTTTGGTGTGTCAGCAAGTGAAGGTCGAACACAGGAAACCAGCAGGACTTCTTCAGTCTCTTCCTATTCCCGAGTGGAAGTGGGAAAATATCTCCATGGACTTTTTTGTTGGTTTGCCAAAGACGGTCAAGAACTTTGATGCCATTTGGGTTATGGTTGACCGATTGACTAAATCAGCTCATTTTCTTCCATATCGGACTACTTTCATCCAATCAATTGGCTAACCTCTATATCAAGGAGATAGTCCGTTTGCATTGAGTGCCAGTTAGCATTGTTTCCGATCGAGATCCGAGATTTACATCCAGATTCTGGAAGAGTTTTCAGCAGGCCATGGGTTCCTATTTGGATTTTAGTACGGCATTTCATCCGCAGACAGATGGGAAAACTGAGAGAGTGAACCAGATCATAGAGGACATGCTACGAGCTTGCATGTTAGACTTTCAGGGTAGTTGGGTTGATCATTTCCCGTTGGTTGAGTTTGCCTACAACAACAGCTATCAAGCTAGCATTCAAATGGCACCGTTTGAGGCACTTTATGGGAGGAGTTGTCGTTCACCTTTGTGTTGGGACGAAATTGGTGAGAGGAAGCTTTTGGGTCCTAAGCTCGTTGGTCAGACTGTGGATAGAGTTCAGTTGATCAGGGAGAGGTTGAAAACAACTCAGAGTAGATAGAAGAGCTATACCGATACTCGGAGGAGAGATCTTGAGTTCCAAGTCGGAGATTTTGTGTTTGTAAAGATCTCACCTACGAAGGGGGTGATGAGATTCGGCAAGCGGGGCATGCTTAGTCCGAGATATGTGGGTCATTTTGAGATCATCACCCGAGTAGGGGAAGTTGCTTATCGAGTCACCTTACCACCTCACATGAAAGGTGTGCATAATGTCTTTCATATCTCTATGTTGAGGAAGTACATTGCTGATCCTTCACATGTCATTCATTTGGAACCGTTGGAAATTCTGGAAGATTTGACTCTAGTGGAGCAATCGGCTTGAATTTTAGACCGGAAGGAGCAAGTTTTGCATTCTAAGGTCATTCCTCTTGTACTCTTGCAATGGGAGCATCACTCTAGAGAAGAGGCTACTTGGGAGAGAGAAGCCGAAGTCCGCGAAAAGTACCCACACTTGTTCACCTAAGGTATGTAATTTTGAGGACGAAATTCTTATAAGAGGGAGGATGTAGAGACCCGAATCTTTTTTCATGTTTTTATTGCATTGCATTAGGGGTATTATAGTCCTTGTGAGGTTTAATGTTTATTGTATTGTATATCTAATGGGTGTAGTGTGATTAAGGTTTAATCAAATTTCTAGTTCAGGAATGTCATATCACACTCTAAACTTTAGGAAGCTCTAGTTTTGACACCGTTTATTGGAATTAAGTGATTCTTAAACTATTAGAAAGGTATTGGAACCCTCTTCAAGATTCATGTTTAATGTTTTTCCTTATTTTTAGTCTAAGCTAAGTCAAAAATGGGGTTTCTGAGGTTTTGTCCGATGGAATTGCAGATCAGTCAACTTTGGGGATAATTTGGTCCATAAATAAAGGGGAATTAGAAAATTCTAAACTGCCAGAAATGTTCATTTTCGAAAGACGAATCCAATGCAAGTTGAATCGTCAAAATCCGACGAACGAGTCAAAAGTTATGGCCGAAACAGTAAAGCGGGTTAAAAATCTGTAGAACACCGATCGCTCGGTCAGAAGTAGCGATCGATCGGTTTTGGACCGATTGATCGGTATCTATCGACTGGTCCAAAATTTTGTATGGGAAAAATTTCCAGAGAGTGCTTTTTTGACCGAGAGCTCGGTCAAGAGCACCGATCGCTCGGTTGAGAACCGATCAATCGGTCATAACCACCGATCGCTCGGTCCTTCGTATTTTTGCAGAATTGGGCTTTTTGGTCTTTTGGTCCTCAGACTTTGGGGCTATAAATAGGGATCCTATTTCGGGGTATTAGAATACTCTACCTATTTTTAACCTAATTTGGCAAAAAGGGGGAGAAAACCTAGGGTTTTGGGAGAAGGTTTGCTTGGAGAAGAAGGAGATTGCTAGAAGATTAAGAGGAAAGCTTGGAGATTGTCCTCAAAGCTTCCCCAAAATCACTCCGGGAGCGTTTTGAATCCAAGGGAAGGATTCCTAAGGTCGATATACTATCCTAATCAACTCTATTTTAATGTTTTGTGAATATTAATATGATAGGAATGATAGAATAGAGATTAGATGCATTTTTCCCAAATTTTATATAAAGTAAGCTAATTATGGATGGAAATGTAGATTTAGAATGTGGATGGAATGTATGGAGGATGGGAAATGTATGGAGGATGGGATTAATATGTGGATGTGAATGGTGAATTGATTGTATGGATGAATTATGGTTTGATGAATGCTTGAAAATATAGAAGGGAAATGGATTCATATTATGTGTACTCAAGGTGTTTGTGAAAATGCTTGAAAGGATAAATGCTATTATACTCTTATGAAATGGTGGTAAATTGATTATGAATTGCGATATGAATTATGATAAGATATGTATATGTGAATTGTTTGTTAAGTATGTCTAATTACTTGCATGGAAATTGATAGTCGGGAAGGTAAGAACTTAGAGGAACATCTCTCAAACCGGGAATTCTCTAACTATTTGGTATGGGACAGTATAGTGGAGTTTCCATGGTGGGAGATCGAAATTTAAGCAATTACCAACTCGAATGTTAATTTCGACACTTAAGCACATATGCACGTGTATGTTAAGATAAGAGTCTCACAAGTCACACATGTGGACCACAAGCATGAGCATGACATATGTATGACATTCTGAATAAGCATAAGCATGGCATGGTCCGTATCCGCCGAGAACGGCATGTCAATTACATTTGATTCTTAGACATGGTCCGTATCCGCCAAGAACGGCATGTCAATCATTTGATTCTTAGATATGGTCCGTATCCACCAAGAACGGCATGTCACATCATTGTATGATCTGAATAAGTGCATAAGTATAAGCATCTCACAAGCACGTGGTCTTATAAGCATAAGTAGTTCATAAGTGTATTGTCTTCTAAGTCTAAGATTCTCACAAGTATACGAGTCAAGGTGATGATATGATGTATATGCGCACACGTTCTTCCGTACTCTGATTATGTTATCATGCTATTGGATATGTTTCTAACTAAATACAAGTGTATTATTATTGTTGGTTGGATTTTATATACACCGAGTACTTTTGTACTCAGCCGGACTTTTGTCTTGGCAGGTTTAGAGCAGGAGTACACGGCAGAGCCATGGGTTGAGGAGACTTACATCGAGGAAGGAGGAGAAGGTGAGCCCATTGAGGAAGGAGCCGGAGTCTTGGGTGGCTACACCTCTTAGTTTATGTTTCGTTGGTTGAGAGAGTTTTGTATTAGACTGATGATGTCGCTCAGTAGACTTTTTATAGTTGTGTATTTCATACCTTTTGGTTTATAGTGAGTTGTATATGTTGACCGTAGACTTGTGCAGGTTGGTTATAGCTTATATATCGGAATTTTATTACTCTCATTTTTGGAGACTCGTGTAGTAAGCCTTGAATGCATGGTTTTTAAGCAGGTTAAGTTATGTGACAATTCCAAAGTCCTATTTTAGCTTTGTAGGATTTTGGGGTCTTTACAGCCTATGAGGAACTACAGAAAATAGGATTATCTTGTTAGTGGTTTCCACAAAGATTAATACAGGATTTTATCCACAATCTTCTATGCTATGATATCAATGATGAGAAAGATTACAATTACTAGTAGAAAGGTTGATGGCTGAAAAGAATGTGAACCTAAAATATACTCCAAGCATAACAAGGAGTAACGAGGCATACCTCCATGTTCAACATAATAAGCTTACGCAAGCCTGATACACATAAGCAAGATCCTGCAACTGCACCCTAAATGACAAATAAAAAACAAAATGCTTCGACCAAGGCAAAAGGCGAAGGAGACCCAAATTTTGCTTTATACCTAAATGGTTATATGAAGAAGAGTCACATATATTTACCCACAGAAAGAATCACGAGCTAGTCTACTCGAAATATGTCTGTCAAGTAAAATGAATGATGGCAATTGAAATATTCCGATCTAGTCTAAGTAAAATTATATATGGCAATTAAAGAATCATGAGCTACTCTAATCAATGAAATCATCCATAATGAAGTATCTAGTGAAGGGAGATCCGGATAAAAATTTATGCGGAAACTGGATCCCCTTAGATCTTAACACCATAAAAAGCATCAAAATTATCTAAGAGTTTTAGTCATATCACCTTAGTGAATGTTTTTCACCGGTGAAACTTAATCCACTCGAACCGTCAAAACTATTTGTAGAGATTTCTCCGAACAAAATACTAGAAGCTCGATCCTTATTCTTCACTATCCTCACGAAGCTTTAGAATCTCCTTTGGAATTATAGAGGCAAGATGAAGAAGATTGATCAATGGTGTAGACCTTATCACCAATAATACTAAGGTTCAAAACCCTAGATTTGCAAAACCCAACTAGGACCACTAATATAGCTCACGAAAATCGCTAGGGGTCTCCCCTAAGGCTCACGGTTTGGAGAGAGAGAGGAGAGGAGAGAAACAATTCTGGAGAATTCTACTTAATGGTCTAGGGTGTTGGGATATTTATAGACTAGGATCTTATCCTAATCCTACTCCAACTTGAACTTATCTAGTAGGATTTATTAATTAACAATAACTCTTATTATTAATTAAATATAATCCTACTTAATCTATAACTACTTTAGTTATAGTAATCCTATTAATTAAAGAGTCTCTATCAGAGGATTCCTTAATTAAAAGTGATAAGTCAACATCCTACACCAAAGTAGGAAACCTAGTCAAACTAGGAATCCACAAGGGGGGGCATGAGCTTCTATGGAGCGTGGGATTTGAGGAGTTAAAACTCCTTATTGTAATCTAATTACAATAACATCTTAATCCTAATTGCAATCCAACACTTGGATTTTAATTACATAATAAAAGAAATTATATTGCAATAATTATTCAATTAAACAAATCCTAATCCAATTAGGATTCCTCAAGTGGGCGCCCCACCCTAGGGTTTAAACCCATGGGCTTTGGCCCATATTAAAGGTCCATTTTAATGGGTTTATGGATATGGATCAAACCCATTTTCTCTTTCATTATGTTAATCAAATAATTACTAAAATAATCCGTTAGTTTAAATTAACAATTAATTTACACAATAGATTAACTATTAATCTATTTAATTAAATGATTAACTTTTAATCACTTAAAATAATTGATTAACTTTGAATCAATTATTGAGCTTGTATTTCTTATGTGAGCACCTCCACAGATTGCTCTGGGACATTCTTATCCTGACTTATCCAATGTTATCCTATTGACCCTAAATGAGAATTACATCGGGATTGCAAGTTACGTGAGATATCCATGTTGCAATTGAATCTCAGTATATGAACATTAACCATTAAGGATCCCGCCACATGAACTTTTAAATTCGATTTATCCTTCTAAATACATTATCCCTAATGGGCCTTCGAGATTGACATACTATCTAACTCATAGCCCATTGCAAATCATCCGGGTTTCCAAGACTTATGATTAAGCCATGAAAAACAATTTCGCATGAAAAAATTTTTTGAAAAAATCCGTTTATAAGTATAATACCTTTTAATAAAGGTATGTTTCAAAACTTATTTTGTTTTCAAATTCACCTGCACAGGATTTGAACTTAATCAACTGTCTTACCCGGAACTTGGATAATCTCTCAAATTAATGAGCATGGATTTCTTGTTTGAAATTCATCATGACTCGAATAACTTTCTGACTATCCAACTGTCACTGTATTGTATTCCCTAATTTAGAAAATACGTTGATGGAATCAAAACAGTTAGATCACTGCCCAGTCATAGATGAACTCATCAGATCTAAGAATCATCGAAACCGTTCAATGTGAATGAGAGACCAACTATCTGATAGTATGCTTATGCAAGAGGTCTCTCATTGAATTCAATCAGTCAGTGTATATTTAAGCACCCATTTGCTGATGTGTAGTCTCCACTACAATAGTTCGAGATAGAACTGTAAATCCCTAAATAGGTGTTGGCAAATTCCGTGATCATTAGATAGGTCAGTTGAGTGGAGTCGTCGAGTCATGTTTAACTTGTCAGAAGAGAAGAGCTAAAGCTTAAAGAAGATTGAAGAAAGTAAAGGAAAAAGCTTCTACTCCGGATCTAGACAGGTAATTGACTTAGAGACCCTAGCTAGGTTGGATTTGACTTAGATAACCCTAAAAATACCTAGGAGGATAGTTTTAAGCCTACCAAAGTTATTTGATCTTAGTTGAATCAAATAAAAATAAAATGAAAATGGTTTTGGCAAAAATTCTGTCTCAACCCATCGCTCGGTATTGAGACCGATCGATCGGTGGCCTACCGAGCGATCGGTGGCTATCGACTGGACCAAATTTTTGTATGGGGAAATTTTTCAGAGAGATGATTTATAACCGAGCGATCGGTCATTAGAACCGATCGATCCGTTTTGAACCGAGCAATCAGTAGTGAGCACCGAGCGATCGGTAGTGAGCACCGATCGATCCGTTTTGAACCGAGCGATCGGTAGTGAGCACCGATCGATCGGTCCCCGTAAAAAGAATTTTTCTTTTTCTGGATTCTTTTTTTAACCCTATATAAACAACTTTTGAGAGACCTAATTCGTGTCTTTGATATTTTTGAAAGAGTAGAGGTCTGAGAAACTCTTCTAGGGTTTTTCTTATTGCTTTTATTAGATCTTTGTTGATCCCTCCTCTTTCTTAGATCCTAGAGAATGCAAGTATAGATCTAAACCATTGATCTTGCATTGTGTGATCTCAGATCTGTATGAGATCCCTCTAGGGTTTGAAATTTAATAAATTGATTCACAACCCTACACCTTGTGTGTGTGTCCGGTGTTTGATCCGGAGCCTTCGTGGAAGGAGATCGATCGTGTGTGATCGTGGTTTTGAAGTCGCTTGAAAAGATTTGGTCGGTGTGGAACTGAAGCTGCTAAGGCGGAGATCGAACCTGCTGGTTCGTGGAAATCAAGAGTAAGAGTCTATACCTAGAAACGTCGTTTCTGTCTTGGTAATGTCTTGTCTTGTAC
This sequence comes from Tetracentron sinense, assembly GCA_015143295.1. NCBI lineage: Eukaryota > Viridiplantae > Streptophyta > Magnoliopsida > Trochodendrales > Trochodendraceae > Tetracentron > Tetracentron sinense. Next base: position 15,987,174 of record CM026554.1, read on the forward strand.
TTGATATCTTTTCATAGTGAAGTTTATTGCTGGACAAGGTCCCGTGGTTTTTTCCCGTTAGGGTTTCCACGTAAAAATCTTCTGTGTTTGATTTGTGTGGATTGTCTGATTGAATTATTCATTGATTTCTAAACATATTAATTGAAAAATTAAAATTGGTTAGAAATTATTAGATAGACCTATTCACCCCCCCCCCCCTCTAGGTCTTAGAGATCATTGATCTGGATAAATTTCAATTGGTATCAGAGCTTGTTCACTGATAAGGCTAATCCCTTAAGTGTGATCCTGTATTATCCGTGATCATGAGTACTCTAAGAGAAGGAGGATCCGTCTCTCGTCCCCCACTTTTTGATGGAAATAATTATGCATACTGGAAAGCTAGAATGAGAGCCTTTCTCAAATCTATTGACGAGAGAATTTGGATGTCTATACAGAATGGGTGGACTACGCCCATAAAAACTGTAGGTGATTTGACTGTCGTCAAATATTCTGATGAATGGACCAGAGAAGAGCTTGATTCAAGTGGATGGAACACTAAAGGTCTCAATGCTATCTTTACTGCAGTCACTGCTGAGGAATTCAGACGAATTTCTTCATGTGAAACAGCAAAGGAGGCTTGGGACATTCTTGAAATTACCCATGAGGGTACTACCACTGTTAAAATCTCAAAACTCCAAATGTTAACCACCAAATTTGAACATTTAAACATGGAAGACAATGACACTTTTGATGAATTCTATGCAAAACTTAGTGACATTGTCAACGCTAGTTTCAATTTAGGTGAGAAAATATCTGAGTCCAAAATAGTTAGAAAAGTCCTTAGATCTCTCCCAGAGAGATTTCAACCCAAAGTCACTGCAATCGAAGAGAGTAAAAATGTTGACTCTCTGAAGATTGAGGAATTGGTTGGATCACTCCAAACCTATGAACTCAATCTACGTCCATCCAAGAAGAATAAATCTTTAGCCTTGAAAACCATCAAGGAAACTTTGGATGAGGATGACAGTGATGGAGAAATGAATGAGGAAGAAATGGCTCTTTTCGTTAAAAATTTTGAAAATTTTTTAGAACGAAAAAGAGATTTAATCCCAAACAGGGAGGAAAATCTTTTGAAAAGTCAAAGTCTAAGCCCTGGGAAAACAAGAAAAATTCCAAGAGTGGCGACAAGAAATCCCAAGGTGTTCAATGTTATGAATGCCATGGCTTCGGTCATATTTCACCTAACTGTCCTAACAAGAAGAAGAGTAAGGGCAAGGTGATGAATGCCTGTTGGGATGACAGTGATTCCGAAAATGAAGAATCGGACAGTTCCTCTTCAAGTGAAGATACTGGAAATCATACGGCTTTCACTGTTTCCCTTTCTGGGAGTCTTGAGACTACCTCTGCGGTTGATGAAAAGGATAGAAGTGATGAGAGTATTCATACTGAGTCAAGTGATGACTTACAGAAGAGTCAAACTGACTCTGAAAGTGATGAAGATTTGAAAACAACTTATGATAAGTTGTATGCTGAAAGTTTGAAACTGACTAAAACAAAAATCTCTTTGAGCAAAAAACTCAAACTCATTCAAAATGAAAGAGATATCTGTAAACTAGTAGCAGAAGAGAAGAGTGCACTAGTTAGTCAGTTGGAAAATGAAAAAGAAGCATTTGATATAAAAGTTCAATGTCTTTTGGAAGAGAACGTCTCATTGACTAATGTGGTCAGAAAATTAGAAGTTGAAAGAGACACTTCCATGAAAGAAATTGAAGAGTTAAGAAATCTGCAAATGGAGCTGGAAACTTTTAAAGTCTCTCTTGTTGATAAGGTGAAATTTCTTGAAAAAGAACATCAAATTACCCTTAAAGACAAGACTGACTTGATTCAGAAAGTCTATACTCTTGAAAAAGAAGTAAGAATGTTTGGTAACACTAGCTGCCTAGATGAATTAGTTAGAAAGTATGGATCAAATTCGAGTAGATCTGGGATAGGACATGTTGACACACCAGCTGGTCATTTAGCTGTTGGTACAATGGCTAGTGCAGTGTTTGAGTCAATACATTCTGATCCTAAAGAAAATTTACCTTCTACATCAAGTACTAAGGCTTATACAAATTTTGTAAAGCCTAGAAATACAGCTCCTAGAGTGAATGCTTTAAGGAATCAAATTCCTGTAAGAAGAAATCCTCCTCCTCTACCAAGATTCATACCCACATGTCACTTTTGTGGTGTGAGAGGTCACATTCGACCTAATTGTAATGCATTTAGGAGAACTCCCCGAAATGGTTCATGGAACCAAAATCAAAGTCAAGGGACTCTTCAAAGGCAGATTCAGGTTCTAGCTAAAAAGTCTAGAATGTTGAGCAATGATGTTAATAGAATTGCTCAAATCTCTAGGACAAGAACTGGTCAATTTATTCCAAATGATTATTCAAGAGGAAATAATGACTTATCAAAAAACTAGAACTGAACAAAACAGAAAAAGGTCAAGGAGGACAAAAAGGAAAAAGGTCTCTACTACACAGATTAATGATCAAAGATCTAAACAAAGTTTAAAGACTGTGTATGTAAGAAAGGAAGACCTTAAGTGCTTTGTCATTCATACTGCCTTGAAAGCCCAAAACACAGAAATGTGGTACTTCGACAGTGGGTGTTCTCGGCATATGACAGGTAACAAGTCCTTATTTATTCAATTTGAGGACTGTCCAGATGGGACTGTTACTTTTGGTGATGGAAGCAAGTCTTTAGTCAAAGGAAAGGGTATCATCAATTCACCAGGCATACCTAAATTGAAAGATGCCTTGTTTGTTGAAGGACTGAAAGCTAATTTAATTAGCATAAGTCAACTATGTGATGATAATCATGTTGTGCACTTTACCCAAAATAAATGCTTAGTCATTAATGGTAAAGGTAAGTGTGTTCTAGAAGGATTGAAAACCACTGACAATTGCTACGGCTTAACTCCCAGTCCTATTCCCTCAAATGTCTGTTATAAGACTAAAATTGAGGAGGTTGATTTGTGGCACCGAAGACTAGGTCATATGAACTTCAAAGACCTAAGTAAAATCTCTAAGCAAGAGCTTGTGAGAGGTGTTCCCAAACTAGGAAAGCCTTCTACTGCTGTGTGTGGGCCATACCAAATTGGTAAACAAATTAGAACCCCACATAAGAAGACTTCAAGTATTTCTACTTCATATCCACTGGAATTAATTCATATGGACCTTATGGGTCCTACAAGAACTGAAAGTCTAGGTGGAAAGCGATACATCCTAGTCATGGTTGATGATTTCTCAAGAATGTCATGGGTGGCATTTATAAGAGAGAAATCCGATGCTTTTGACAATTTCAAAAGTATTTGCCTGAAAATTCAAAATGAGAAAAGATGCCCAATCACTCGAATTCGAAGTGATCATGGAAAGGAGTTTGAAAACTCTAAGTACAACGACTTTTGTGATGAGTCGGGTATCAAACATGAATTTTCTGCACCTATTACACCTCAGCAGAATGGTGTAGTAGAGAGGAAGAACAGGGTTCTCCAAGAGATGGCTAGAGTTATGCTTCATAGCAACAATCTAGCTTCTCAATTCTGGGCTGAGGCAGTTAACACTGCTTGCTATATAGTTAATAGAGTTTTTGTAAGACCTGGAACAAGGAAAACCCCATATGAGTTGTGGAATAACAAGAAACCTAGTGTCAAGTACTTTCGAGAATTCGGAAGTAAATGCTATATCCTTAAGGATAGAGAGCAACTGGGCAAATTTGAATCCCGGAGTGATGAAGGGATATTTCTTGGATATTCCACCAACAGTAGAGCTTATCGAGTGTATAACTTGAGAACCTCTACAATTATGGAGTCCATAAATGTAGTTGTGGATGACTCCGGTGTTGAAAATGTGCAACGTGAGGATGATGAAAGTGCTGAAAATGAAAATGTTGAAATTATTTCAACTCCACCTATTGATAAGCAAACATCTCCATCAAAACCTACTCATCCTAGGGTCATGAGTCCTCACACCCCCACTGATATAATTGGTGATGTTGAAAGTGGAGTGAGAACGAGGAAACAAATTGAAAATGAAGTTAGCTACATTTGCTATACTTCATCTTTTGAACCCAAGAATGTAGCTGAAGCTCTTGCAGATGATAATTGGATAAATGCAATGCAAGAAGAGTTACTTCAGTTTACTAGGAATGATGTTTGGTATTTAGTACCTAGGCCTAACAATACAAATGTGATAGGTACCAAATGGATTTTCAAGAACAAATCTGATGAAAAAAGTACTATCATAAGAAATAAGGCTAGGTTAGTTGCACAAGGATACACCCAAATTGAAGGTATTGACTTCGATGAAACTTTTGCTCCTGTAGCCAGGCTAGAATCAATAAGAATTCTTCTAGCTGTGGCCTGCCATATGAAATTCAAACTTTTTCAAATGGATGTTAAGAGTGCATTTCTGATTGGAATTCTACATGAGGAAGTCTATGTGGAACAACCAAAAGGGTTTGAAGATCCACATCATCTTGATCAAGTATATCGGCTAAAAAGGGCCCTCTATGGTTTAAAGCAAGCTCCAAGAGCTTGGTATGAGAGACTGACTACTTATCTCTTGGAAAATGGATTTTCGAGAGGGGGAGTAGACAGAACCCTTTTCATAAAGAATGTGAAAGGTGATATTGTCATCGCCCAGATATATGTTGATGACATAGTGTTTGGTTCCACATTAGACTTACATGCTCATTCATTTGCTGAACAAATGAAAAATGAATTTGAAATGAGCATGGTTGGTGAGCTAAGTTTCTTTCTTGGTCTTCAGATTAAGCAATTGGATTCTCGGATCTCAGTATCTCAAATCAAATATGCAAAAAATCTAGTGAAGAAATTTGGAATGAGTTCTGCTAAGCATGCTAGGACTCCTATGAGTACTACTATAAAGCTTAGTAAAGATACTTCAGGGAAGGATGTCGATCAGACTAATTATAGAAGCATGATTGGTAGTTTGCTCTACCTAACTGCTACTAGACCCGACATAGCCTTTAGTGTTGGAGCATGTGCCCGTTATCAAGCAAATCCCAAAGAGTCTCATTTAGTTGCTGTCAAGCGTATCATTCGCTATGTGAGTGGAACTATGTCCTTAGGCCTCTGGTATTCTTTCGATACCAATGTCATTGTCGTGGGGTATTCCGATGCTGATTGGGCTGGAAATACTGATGATAGGAAGAGCACCTCCGGCGGGTGTTTCTATATTGGAAACTGCTTAGTTGCTTGGCTTAGCAAAAAGCAGAATTCCATTTCCTTGTCTACAGCTGAGGTTGAGTATATAGCAGCTGGTAGTTGTTGCACCCAACTTCTGTGGATGAAACAGATGTTGAAGGATTATGGGATTGATCAAAGCACTATGATTGTGTATTGTGATAACACAAGTGCAATCAATATCTCCAAAAATCCTGTACAACACTCTCGCACAAAGCATATAGACATTAGGCATCACTTCATCCGTGATCTTGTTGAGCAAAAAGTTGTGTCTATTGAGTATGTCCAAACAGAGAATCAATATGCGGACATTCTCACAAAACCTTTAGATTCCCTTAGGTTTGAACTCCTTAAGAAATCCATTGGTTTGTGCGGAGTTGAGTAATGGTGTACTTGTTTCATAGCCTATGTGTTCTTCATGTTCTATTTATGTCATAGAGCTATTTTTTTCTTTAAGTAATAAAAATCCAAAAACATTCAAAAAAAAAAAAATTTGAAAAATATTGCAAAAAAATAATGTGTTTGTATGACCTTATTTGTCCTATCTTTTTGCTTAATGTTATTTCCTTGAAATCATATTTAACCATATAATCCAAGGATAAATATTTCATAGAATTGAATAAAATAGGATAGTTCAATTGTTGGTTCGATCTTGTGATTGAATTTGGTCATGCTAATTAACCTCAGTTAGAGTTGAGCATACACTGAAGTTCTAATTTGCACATGCACTCTGACTGATTCTTTAGATGGTTTTAGTTCCTATTTAAAGGTTATGATATTATACCATATGGTTCCCTAGATTAATCAAATCTAGAATAACCAATGTCATAAAAAATTCCATAAGGTGAGCCCCCTAGTTATAAAAATTATTGACATGGAGACTCACCTGTGAGTTTGTGTGATAGCTACTAGTGAATGCAAACAGTGAGTAATGGCTACCTAGACAAACAATAGGTATCTATATGGATTGCTAGTGTGAAAGCCCCTACTGTCATTAGAAAGAGCTACCTTCTCACTTGAGTGAAAGTCACCAATGTGCTAAAAACTATATGTGTACTCCAAAAAGAATTTTCACAATGAGTACAATTTGACTGAAAAAGAAATGAAATAAATTTGTTAGTCAAATTTGGGGTAAAAATTGCTCATCATATAAATATGGATGATTATTGGTTTTAAAACTAGTTTTTGAAAATTTTAGAATCCCATTTGAAATATAATGTCAAAATCTAGATTAAGGAAGGAAACCAATTCAAAGAGTCAAGTAATGAATTTTGATTTCATACTCACATTACTTCTAATTGTATCTTGACTCTGATTGTGAACTTGATGCAAATACCATATTTAATCACCAGTGAAAATCAATTAATGTTTACATAATCCTTGTTTATGCCTATACTTGATATATCAATTCTTGGGTGATTATTATTTATGATTTTTATGAAATCACATGTTGCTTATTTTTTTTTGGTCAGTTGGTCATTTTGAGGTGAAAATGAATTTTAAATGTTCCATTGGTTGAGGGGGAGAAAAGGTTTTAAATGTAAAATTTTTGAAAAGTTTTCAGACCACCGATCGCTCGGTGCTAAAGACCGATCGATCGGTCTTTCGTGAACAGAGTTATAAAACCCTCATTTATATTTTTTTTTGTTCACTTGTTCTCCGACCTCCAGAGCGATCCCTCGGTTTCTACTCCTACAAATCCTCCATACGGTCATTCCTTTCTATTCTAAAGGTTTCCCAAGCATCTAAAAGGTAAGATTTGTGCATTTTCTTCGATTTAGATTGATTTTCTCATCTAGGGCATTGTTTTCTTGCATTTTCTTCCATGGCTTTCGTTTTATCGTTAATCCTTCTTGCCTATCTCATGTCTGGCGTTCCCAAACGTCGGAGGTTGGTCCTCAACACCCAAGAGGATCCTCCTCAAGATGAGGAAAACCTAGAGCCATTTACTTTCACTCCAATAGGGCATGGTATTTCCATTGGGGACAGGCCAACTCGTAGAATGATTGATTCTACTGCTGAGAATCGCCAAAAGGCTTTGGCTGATAAAACTGGTAAAAACAAGGGTAAAGCCTCATCTTCCCATGCCAGTCGGTCATCTTCTTTCATTAATCCTTCGGCTGCTCAACTTTACCGTGAATATTTTAGCAAGAAGGCTATCATGGTTGAGCGAGGAATTCAAATTTCAGACTTTGATGATTATTACCTTCCTCAGCTCATTGCCGATCGTAAATGGGAAGGTATTCTCCATCTATCATGTCCAGCTCCTATTCAGTTGATTCAGGAATTTTATTCCAATTTTTCTGATATCAACTTGAAAACTTGGTCTTTCAAAACTAGAGCTTTAGAAAAATCTGTGGTAATAAATCCTGATTTAATTGCTGCTATTCTTGGTTGTCCTCGAGTTCCAAATGCTTATTATCCTTATAGATATAAGACTGATGAGGATAAAGAAACCATGGAACAAGTTGTTACCTTTCTAAGTGGCACTCCTTCATTTTGGGTTGGTTCTCTCATTGAAGTGTCTAAACTCACTAGGGATGCAAGACTTGTAAACCTAGTCATGAGTGCCAATATCCACCCAAAGGTTCATACTGCGGACCTTAGGGAAGAAAGAGCTCGTTTTCTATTCAGTCTTCTTCGTGGGCATGATATTGATCTTGCAGCACATTTTATCGATTTGATGATCCAAGCTCATCGATCTGACACTGTAGTTGGAGCCCTTCCTTTTGGATCTCTTATCACTAAGCTTCTTGGTTCACAAGGGGTATTTGCACCTCCTGATGCTCCTACTCGAGTACCGAAGGGTCCAATCAATAAAAAGACCCTATCTCAGAGTTTCTCACATACCTCAGTTCGAGATACAGAGGAGGGAGCAGAAGTTGGTACTGGGTCATCTCGTCCTCCTCCGACCACTATGGATGATCTTGGGAGGATGATGCGAGAGATGCAGATGGATCTCCGGACTCATATTTCATCATACGAGGAGTTTACTACAGAGGTTCGTGGTAGACTTGGATCTCTCGATGCAGCCGTGCTAGGAGTACAGAGAGATGTTCGAGATTTTCGAGCTTACTATGAGTCACAGCTCACTTCTGATGATGAGCAGGAGTGATAGTTTGTGATAGGAGTTTATCTTAGTCGAGTGACAGTTTTTATTTGACATTTTGATGTATTTTTTCTTGGTTGTACTTAGTACAAACCTACTTGGATATTATTGACTTGTTATGGATGTATACATTTGAATGGTTTATGCTCATTATTTTCAATGGTTTATGCATTACTTTTCTAATCCACCTTTGGCATTTCGAGCCAAAAAGGGGGAGAATGTGTTGATATTATGAATGCTAACCTGTTTGGAATGCTAACCTGTTTGGAATGCTACCTGTTATGGATTGTGGAATTGTGAATGAATAGTGAATGGTTATACATATGTTCATTCTTATCCTATATTTTATTTCCCATGCTTCACAGGTTTTTGATTTAGCATGTGCAGGCAAACAGGTTCTAAGTTTGGTAAATCATGACAAGTTAACATGTCAAAAGTCATGTAATTATTTTTGAGTCATGTAAAGGTCAATTTTCCATTTTTGAATCAATTGGGAAAATTTGAACCTAGTTTATGAATTAGTCTTGTTTTGTCCCGGAATTGCCAAAGGGGGAGATTGTAAATCCCTAAATAGGTGTTGGCAAATTCCGTGATCATTAGATAGGTCAGTTGAGTGGAGTCGTCGAGTCATGTTTAACTTGTCAGAAGAGAAGAGCTAAAGCTTAAAGAAGATTGAAGAAAGTGAAGGAAAAAGCTTCTACTCCGGATCTAGACAGGTAATTGACTTAGAGACCCTAGCTAGGTTGGATTTGACTTAGATAACCCTAAAAATACCTAGGAGGATAGTTTTAAGCCTACCAAAGTTATTTGATCTTAGTTGAATCAAATAAAAATAAAATGAAAATGGTTTTGGCAAAAATTCTGTCTCAACCGATCGCTCGGTATTGAGACCGATCGATCGGTGGCCTACCGAGCGATCGGTGGCTATCGACTGGACCAAATTTTTGAATGGGGAAATTTTCCAGAGAGATGATTTATAACCGAGCGATCGGTCATTAGAACCGATCGATCCGTTTTGAACCGAGCGATCGGTAGTGAGCACCGATCGATCGGTCCCCGTAAAAAAAATTTTTCTTTTTCTGGATTCTTTTTTTAACCCTATATAAACAACTTTTGAGAGACCTAATTCGTGTCTTTGATATTTTTGAAAGAGTAGAGGTCTGAGAAACTCTTCTAGGGTTTTTCTTATTGCTTTTATTAGATCTTTGTTGATCCCTCCTCTTTCTTAGATCCTAGAGAATGCAAGTATAGATCTAAACCATTGATCTTGCATTGTGTGATCTCAGATCTGTATGAGATCCCTCTAGGGTTTGAAATTTAATAAATTGATTCACAACCCTACACCTTGTGTGTGTGTCCGGTATTTGATCCAGAGCCTTCGTGGAAGGAGATCGATCGTGTGTGATCGTGGTTTTGAAGTCGCTTGAAAAGATTTGGTCGGTGTGGAACCGAAGCTGCTAAGGCGGAGATCGAACCTGCTGGTTCGTGGAAATCAAGAGTAAGAGTCTATACCTAGAAACATCGTTTCTGTCTTGGTAAGGTCTTGTCTTGTACTTGATATCTTTTCATAGTGAAGTTTATTGCTGGACAAGGTCCCGTGGTTTTTTCCCGTTAGGGTTTTCCACGTAAAAATCTTCTGTGTTTGATTTGTGTGGATTGTCTGATTGAATTATTCATTGATTTCTAAACATATTAATTGAAAAATTAAAATTGGTTAGAAATTATTAGATAGACCTATTCACCCCCCCTCTAGGTCTTAGAGATCATTGATCTGGATAAATTTCAAGAACTACATCTCAACTATTGAGAACATCTTAGCATTTTGGCAGCCATATAAGTGAAGTGCCCAGCTTCACCCACAGCTGTGACTATATATGTTATAAGGAACCGGAAAGTTATATCTACCTGTGATAATCTAATCACATAAATTTCCTACAATATATCCTATGGACCTTTATCGATATCTCATATCGTATAGATCATCTCTTGATCTTGGTCAATTACCCATAATGAATACACAATAGATTAAGAAGAAACATTTATTAATCAAATTAATAAGGTTCTAACAATCTAAATGACTTTTCTGGGCATCATGTCCAACAATCTCCCACTTGCCCTAAAAGTCATTGTGCCATAGATTTCAATCCTATACTGTCTACGTGTATTACAAAAACTTTATCTGATAAAGCCTTGGTCATCAGGTCTGTAACATTAAGTTGAGACCTAATCTTTGTAACCACTACATCTTGCCTATCAATGATCTCATGAATGAGATGATACTTCCGCTCCACATGTTTCATCCTTTTGTGGTTCCTAGGTTCTTTGCTATGTGCTACTGCACCGTTACTATCACTGTAGAGAGTGATAGGTCTGAGTGCTAAAGGAACATTTCCTAGCTCTTGCAAAAACCTTCTAAACCAGACTGCTTCTTTTGCTGCTTCTGAAGCTGCAATATATTCTGCTTCTGTGGTGGAGTCAACAATAATCTTCTGCTTTAGGCTGCGCCAACTGACAGCAGCACCACCCAGTGTAAACACATACCCAGATGTGGATGCTCTATTGTCCGGATCAGATTGGAAATCGGAATCAGTATAACCCAGTCCAACTAAATCTTTTGATTGAAAGGTAAGCACATAATCCCTAGTCCTTTTCAGGTACTTCATAATGTGCTTCACTGCAGTCCAATGATTAAAACCTGGATTGCTTTGGAACCGACTAACAACTCCCACTGCATGACAGATATCCGGTCTAGTACATAACATGGCATACATGAGGCTCCCAACTGCTGAAGCATAAGGGCACCTCTTCATCTGCTCGATCTCATCAACTGATGTAGGGGCCATCTTTTTAAACAAAGTAACATCATGTCTAAAGGAATGAGCGTTGTCTTACAATCACTCATACTGTACCTAGACAATATCTTGTCGATGTAGGAAGTTTGGCTGAATCCCAACATTCGACATTTTCTATCTCTCAGAATCTTTATTCCGAGAATATATGATGCCTCTCTCAAGTCTTTCATTGAGAAATGCTGAGAAAGCCATATCTTGACTGATGACAACATCCCTACATCATTCCCAATGAATAGGATGTCATCTACATAAAGAATTACGTATACTACAACTTTCCCACTGTCCTTCTTGTATATACAAGATTCTTCCAAATTCTTTTGGAATCCAATTTCTTTGATCAAAAGATCAAATCTTTGGTTCCAGCATCTTGAAGCTTGTTTCAAACCATATATCGACTTGTTGAGCTTGCATACCATGTTCTCCTGGTTAGGACCAATGAAGCCCTCTGGTTGCTTTATATAGATGTTTTCATCTAACATTCCATTAAGGAAAGCAGTATCCATTTGCCATATCTCATAGTCATGGTGTGCAGCTATAGCTAGCAATATCCTGATAGATTTAAGTATAGCTACAGGTGAGAAAGTATCCTCATAATCAACTCCTTGAATTTGAGTATAACCTTTTGCAACAAGTCTAGCTTTATAGGTCTCCACGTTACCATTGGCACCCTTCTTCCTTTTGTAAATCCATTTGCATCCAATTGGCCTTATACCATCTGGTGGATCTACTTAGCATGATTATACATAGTAGCAAACATCATAGTCATACAAACAGAATAACATCATATATAATTTAATCTACGATTTAAACGTACCTTGCACAACGTCATCAGACGCCTGTGCATCCTGCTCGAAAATGACAAACACTCGACCCTGAACTGGCTGGCGAGGCTGATAGGGCCTCTAATCCTGAGGTGGCCTCTGCTGTACTGGCTGCCTGACTGGGGGTCTAGCTCCGTGGGACTGATTCTATGGTGGCATCTGCATACCCCGAACTGGACAATCACGAATCTAATGCTCCAGACTACCGCAACGAAAGCATCCTCCTATAGCTGCTTGACACTCAACCGGCACATGCCTCTTACTACAATAACAGTATACCTCATACGTAGTCGCCCATGGAGCAGGTGGGGTGGCTCGTGGTGCTTAAGGAGTAGCACAATGAACGGTAGGTACAGCTAATAGCCTCTGATACGAGGTCGGCCTGGCCATTGGTGCTAGGCCTGCAATCCTTGGCTTCTTGTCTTACGAACCATACTTGCCTTCCTGTAGTCCTTTCTTCCTTAAAAACTCAGCCGACCTCCTCAAAGCAATCAAAGCTCACTTACTTACCTCTCGACATGATCCAAGACGTAGGATCTCTACCTTGTCTCGGATATAATCTCTCAACCCCCCTTTAAATCTCCTTGCCTTCATGCTCTCCGTAGTGATCAAATGAGGCGCAAACCGGGATAATTCTACAAACTTGGCCTCATACTCGGCCACTGACATGCTCCCCTGTCTAAGAGTAAAGAACTTGATTTCTTTCTGCTCCCTCATCGATGTCAGAAAATACTGCTCATAGAAGATATCAAGGAACTCTCCCCATGTCCATTCTTACCAAGCTTGTACCTCATTCCTCTTCCTGGCTACTACCCTCCACGAATGTTCTGCCTCTCCTTCCATCATAAATGAGGCCCATCTCACTCTATGCTCATCAGTAGCCTCGAGCATAGAGAATATCTTCTCCAACTGCATGATCCACAGCTCTGCCACTGACGGATCCGTGCTCTCATAGAAGGCTGGAGGACCCATCCTCCTGAAAGCTTCCACTCCATTCTGTTGAGGTGGGTGGACCTCAACTGGCCTCTCTTGCCTAGCTTAACCAGCTGCTAGTAATGTAGTTTGCTGGGTCATAATTTCAACATGTCGCTCCATGGCTGCTGCGATAGCCTCCATAGCTCGACTCACATTGGCCTGGGAAGTACCGTCTGGGGATCCCCATCAATCACACTACCCCCTCCATTTCTATTGTTTCTTCCGCCTCTCCTCATCTCTATAATCCTGAGAAGAAGAAAACAATTCATTTAGGAACACACTCACATAAATTCTTAAGTCTACTCTTAACCAAAATTCAATCCTCAACAATTTTAAGGCCCTAAACTTGATGTTGCTTCCCTAAGTTAGACAACTTCCCTTATCCTATACTTAATACCTTAGCCCTAAGGACTCTAATGCCTTGTACTCTGATACCACCTCTGTAACGACCCCAAAATCCTACAAAGCTAAAATAGGAATTTGGAATCGTCACACTTAACCTACTTAAATCCATGACATACAAGGCATACTAACACGTGTCTCCAAAAATGAGGATAGTAAGATTCTTATTATATAAAACTAACATAACAAACTCCAACATAACAAAGTAGTTTGATATCAATTGCAAAGTAGTCTAATAAGCAACAACATCTAAAGGTCTATTATAATTCCTCTACAACTGGAATAACTAATCAGTAATGAGGATAACCATCTAACTCCTTAGTGAAAGTATGTCTCTTTTCAATTTTAGAAAAACAGTTCATGGGGGGCATACATCGAATCCCAAGATCTGACTAACATTCTAATTGATTTTATTCAATGAAGGTTGGAATAACAATCACTTTTGTGACTTTGAAATTGTTAAGTCAAATCCACATAAGAATAATACTCACAAAACTTCACAAGTGTCAAGTCTCCTGTCGATTCACACGAACCTTCCTTTTCCTTTAAAGCTTTCTCTAATGGAAGCTAATAGCCCTTCCAAAAATTTCAGCTCTAGGATCTTAAAATAAAGTTCTAATCTTTATTATCATGAACTCTTTCTTGATGAACAAGATCCTTGATCTTCTTCTTCTTTCTTTTCAAAAACTAGAAAACAAGAGAAGAGAAGGGAGAAGAGTAGTGATCGTACACTCTAGAGAGAGAGGGGAGGGCATGAGATTGGGGAGAGGAGAAAATATTATTGTGTCTCAAGCCTTGGACGTCCACCTGTAAACCCCGGTTCTCACTTTCATAGCCTGTGAATAGTGCCATGAATAGTGCTGTGAATAGTGACCATGTAATGAAATTTTTCGAATTGAGAGATAAAAAGTCCCGGTAATGGTTGTTTATAAGTTAACTAAACTTAGTTAATTTTATGAGATTTTATTCATATGTTTAGAATGGTTTTTGGGCAATGGAAAAAGTTACTACAAACTGGAATTATCAGTTTTTGCCTAAAACTGGAAAATTAGATTTTGAATTATGAGGAATTGGATTTTCTAAGTATTTTTATTGGATTCAAATGGGGGGTACTTCCTTATTTTAATTTAAAACTTAAAGTTAAATGTTTCAAAGTAAAATAAGTATAAGAGGAAGAAAATAAAGGGAAGAAAAACAAAGCACAGGCCAAAATAGGGGAAAAAAGGCAAAACCGGTTAATCGATTTTGCTACTGGTCGACCAAACCTTGACCGGTCGACCGAATGCCCTTACCGGTCGACCGAATGCTCGAAATTTTGTATGAGATTTTTTAACAGAGAGATGATTCTTGACCGGTCGACCGATTCTTTCTACCGGTCGACCGATCATGCTGTTTTTGCCTTGTAACCGACTCTTTAAGATATTTTAAGGGTGTAAAGGTCTTTGGCCTCACTCCTTAGCCTATATAAGCCACAAATTCGTGGCTAGGGTTACAAGAACCCTAGAGACAAGTTTTTGGGAGAAAGTTTAGTAAAGAGGGAAAAGAGTTAGGGTTTTCAAGGGTTGGTGCTAAGGCGCAAGGTGAAGTCCGGATTTTTGCTTTTCGAGCTTTACTAAGCTTGGAATTTATTCCATAAGCTTTCTCCAAGCTTTTTCTAGCTTCAAAGGTGTTCTTTTTGAAAGGTAGATACCTTCTAGTATCTAACCTTGTTTTATTATCTTAAAAAAATCATGTTCTAAGCATGTTCTTTGTTATTGGATGATGAAGTTCTAAGTGTGTGTAAACTATAATTTCAATGGAATTTCTTTGATGTATTATCTTCTATGAATATACCTAAATGTTCTAAATCTTCTATGATTATCATGATGCTCACAAGAGCTATGTTTTGAGTCTATGATTATGCTCACAAGTCACATGTACACATGTCTTGCATGAACCAGATTTCTCATAAGTAGAAGATTTCTAAGCTTATAAGGAACGTTTTAAGGAAAAACCTCACAAGGACTCATAAGTGATTATGCCAAACTTTGGGTTGATTTCTAAGATCGGTTACTCATGCTCTAAGGATCTCAATGTCTAAGATCTCATATACTCTAAGGATCTCACATGCTCATAAGGATCTCAATGCTCACAAGTACTCATAAGTTTTATACGCTCTCTATGCTCTAAGGATCTCACATGCTCTATGGATCTCATAAGAACTCATAAGTGCTCCATGCTCATAAGAACTAATAAGAACTCACACACTCATAAGCTATTGATTCTCCCACGACCTCATAAGATGTATGTTTTACATGAAAACTCATAAGGCAATGGTTTTGGAAAATATGCACATTTGATTTATACTCTACATTCTACGATTTCTATTGTCGCGCCCCAAAATACCCCCTAGGAGTTAAGGGATACTTTAGATGTGACTATACATAACCTGGCAAACCATCCTGCAATGAACAAGGTATAACATGCTCTAATGGAAATATAATACAAAGTGTGGAAGCTATAATATGGCGGAAATACTACCAACTTTTTCTTTTTTTCTATAAACTTTTTTCTATAAACTTAACAAGTATTCCAAGTTTATACAAAAATATGACATGTAAAGGTGGACAAGTCCACCTATCAAAATACAAAAGACAAATCACAACTCTATCTCGCTCAATAGTCACCCCCATGGGGCCAATGGTCTAAGTCTCTCGCCTCAGTCTGAGGCTCAACTACCGAATCTTCGTAAGGTTCTTCCTCGCTGTAGTCCTCCTCAACCCAAGGACCCGGGGCACAAATGTCGAAAGGGACTCGTGTACCTGCCGACATAAAAGTACGGCTGAGCATGGAATACTCAGCAAGTATAAGCTCCTAGCTAACAATAATAATAACGAGCAAAGCATCATGTGTAAGTAGTGGAAGATACATATCATACTCATTTAAAACCACATCATACATAACCATCTATTAAATCACAACTCTAATGAAAATCAAACCATGTTTATAAAACATATGAGTCCTTTCCATATTTCTTATGAGCCAGAGGTTAGTACCCGCATAACCCTGGGCTACCAACCTCTTTGACAGTACAATACTTCTAAGTCTTTTCTTATGAGCCAGGGGTTAGCACCCTCACAATCCTGCGCTACCAACCCCCTTGACAGTTCCAATACCTTACTTATGAGCCAGAGATTAATCAACCTCCCTGACATTTCACATCTTTCTTATGAGCCAGAGGTTAGCAACCACACACCCCTGGGCTACCAACCTCCTTGATAGTACAATACTTTTGAACCTTTCTTATGAGCCAGAGGTTAGCACCCGCATATCCCTGGGCTACCAACCTCCTTGACAATACCGTTCTCTTATGAGCAAGAGGCTAGCACCCTTAACAGGGGCTACCAACCTCCTTGAAAATTCTCCATATGCATGCGTGTTCGTGTATAGCTATTTGTGAAAACATGATGACATATACGAATTGAGGAGTAGCATGTAACATTTCAATTCTTATCACAATCATCTGAGCATGTAAACAAGCATATATAAATATGGGTCACAATTTGCCATTTTAGGAAAAACTACATGGAACATGCTGTTTGAACATTCATTCAATTCCAAGTATTCTTATTCATGCATTTTACCAAGCAAGTGGTGTTCTACATTTTCTTTAGTCCTTTAAACTCATAATTTCTTTCTCAAGCATCACATGTGCATTTATTATGTGTACAATACCCTCCCACCATTTCCATCAATCAACACATCACAACATGGCATCCCATTCGCCTCATTCCCTTCCTCCATCCATACATTCCACCATTCATTCATTTGATTTTGTTTATGTTTTAGGGATTTAGCATAATTCAACACAAAGGAGGAATAAGGAAGATACAACACACCACATTCACAAGAAGTCTAGGTTATTACCAAGGTAGCTAGGAAGAGTGTACTAACCTTGAAAATGAGGGAGGAAACCCTTGTGAATGCCGAGGGAGATGCTACCCTAGCTTGGAGAAGAAAACCCACACGTGCTTGAGGGTGGATCTGAGGATTCCAAGCCAAATGGATGATCTTGGATCTTCAAAACTCTTGATTATCTTCAAGATGGTGTCCTAGGGTTCAAAACCCTCTTCTACTCTCCTCCTTTCTCTCAAAACTCTAAGTGTGATGAAATGAGAACCCAAGGCTCATGCAAGCCTTAAAGGTAAGGGTTGAATACCCCAAAAGACGAAAAGGCCCATAATGAAATTTATGCAAAACGCGATAAATAGATCGATCGGTGGTTAATACCGAGCGACCGGTGTTCTTGGCCGAGCAATCTGTCAAAAACATGCTCTCTAGAAAAATTCTCCATACAAAAAAGTTAACCAGTCGATAGCTACCGATCGATCGATTTTGGACAGATCGATCTCCACATTGGACCGAGCGATCTACAGGTTCCAATTGTTTTGGCTATATCTTTTGACTCTTTTGTCAGATTTTGATGGTTTGTCGTAATTCCGGTTTGTCGTAACTTTTTGGCAAAAACTACGGTTTGTCATAACAAGTGAGGGTACTTTTCCTTCACTTCGGCTTCTCGCTCCCACGTAGCCTGTTCCTTGGAATGATGTTACCACTTCACAAGGACTAAAGGGATAGTCTTGTTGTGCAAGACTTGATCTCTACGATCCAAGATCTGAACAGGTTGCTCAATCAACGTGAGATCCTCTCTAATCTCCACAGGATCAAGAGCAATGACGTGTGACGGATCCAGGATGTATTTCCTAAGCATAGAGACATGAAACACATTATGGACCGCTGCCATATGAGGCGGTAGTGCTACCCTGTAAGCAACCTCGCCAACCCTCATGATGATCTCAAATGGCCCCACGTACCTAGGGCTAAGCTTTCCTTACTTCTCAAATCGCATGATTCCCCGACTCGGTGAAATCTTCACAAAGACCCGATCCCCAACTTGGAATTCTAGATCTCTGCGGCGAGTATCCGCGTAGCTCTTTTGCCTATCCTGTGCAGTTTTCAATCACTCCCTGATTACCTTGACCCTTTCTGCGGTCCGCTCAATCAATTCAGGACCAAGAACTTTCCTCTCACCAACTTCATCCCAGTATAGCGGTGATCTACAACTCCGACCATACAGAGCTTCGAAAGGTGCCATTTGGATGCTTGTCTGATAACTGTTGTTGTAGGCAAATTCAACCAACGGTAAGAGTTCCTCCCAACTGCCCTGAAAATCTAGCATACAAGCGTAGAGCATATCTTCCACAACCTGATTCACCCGTTCAGTCTGCCCATCGGTTTGAGGATGAAAAGCGGTGCTGAAATCTAAACGAGAATCCATAGCATTCTGAAAAGTTTTCCAGAATTTGGAAGTGAACCTAGGGTCTCGATCAGAAACAATAGAAACTGGCACACCGTGAAAATGAACCACCTCTTTAACATATAAGGCCACCAACTAACTCGAACTAAAAGTAGTTCGATACGGAATAAAGTGTGCAGACTTAGTCAATCTGTCTACAATCACCTAAATAGCATCTGAGCCCTTCGCCGTCCGCGGCAAACCCACGATGAAATCCATCGAGATGTTCTCTCATTTCCATTCTGGAATAGGAAGGGACCGTAAAAGACCTGCCGGCCTCTGATGCTCGGCTTTTGCCTACTAGCACACCAAACATCTAGAAACATACTTGGTGACTTCCCTCTTCATGTTTCGCCACTAGTAGTGCCTCTTGAGATTCTGATACATCTTGGTGCCTCCCGGATGTACCGTGTACTTGGATCAGTGAGCCTCATCCAAAATCTCACCCCTCAACACTGTGTCGGCAGGAACACACAACTTGCACTTGAATGTGATAACACCATCACCATTCAAAGTGAACTCCTGACTGCCCTTACTAACTGACTTGTCTTAGTAAGCAAGCAACTCAACATCCGAATTCTGCAACTCCTTAATCCGGCTCAAAATATACGGCCTAACAGTGATGTTGGACATCACCGGCCCATAGGTAACATGCCTGAGAGTAGTGTCCAGGTTACACATATCATGCAATAATTTCTACTCTTGTACTCTCAAGTGAGCCATAACCCCGTAAGGTTTCCTACTAAGAACATCGGTTACCACGTTAGCCTTACGCGGATGGTACAGAATGGAACGATCATAGTCCTTCATGAACTCCATCCAATGACGCTGCCTCATATTCAACTCCTTCTTGAGAAAGAGATACTTCAAGCTTTTGTGGTCCGTGAACATCACGAACTCTTCCCCATAGAGATAGTGATGCCAAATTTTCAGCGCAAAAACGACTGCTGCAAGCTCCAAGTCATGGGTGGGGTAGTTTTGTTCATGCTCCTTTAACTGGCGAGAAGCATAGGCAACCACCTGCTTATGCTGCATCAAAACACATCCAAGTCCAACTAGTGAAGTATCACTATAGACTTCGAAGCCACCGCTTCTGGATGGAACCGTGAGAATAGGGGCTGTGGTAAGCCTCTTCTTCAACTCCAAGAAACTGGCCTCGCACTTTTCACTCCAAGTGAACTTAGTGTTCTTCCGCATGAGATAGGGTATCGGAGCGGCTAAGCTTAAAAATCCCTCCACGAACCTCCTGTAGTATCCTGCTAGGCCGAGAAAACTACAAATCTCGATGACACTCTTTGGCCTTTCCCAATTCATCACTGCCTCAATCTTTGCAGGATCGACTGAGATGCCTTCAGTAGACACCACTGGCCAAGAAAAGACACCTTGTCTAGCCAAAACTCGCACTTACTTAACTTAGCATAAAGCCTATGCTCTCAAAGAGTCTACAATACAAGGCGGAGATCTCTCGTGTGATCATCCTGTGACTGTGAATACATAAGGATATCAACTACGAACACGATCACACATTGATCGAGAGACGATCTGAACACCTGGTTCATCAGATCCATGAATGCTACCGGCGCGTTAGTCAGCCCAAAAGACATGACCAAAAACTCGTAATGGGCGTATCGAGTCCTGAATGCCATCTTCGAAATGTCTTCCTTCTTGATCTTCAACTGATGATAACCAGCTTGAAGGTCAATCTTGGAAAAGAACTTCGCACCTTTCAACTGATCAAACAAGTCGTCTATCCGAGGCAATGGATAACGATTCTTGATCATGACTTTGTTCAGTTGCCTATAGTCGATACACATAATCATCGACCCATCCTTTGTCTTCACAAAGAGCACTGGAGCTCCCCAAGGTGAGACACTAGACTGGATGAAACCAAGGCCTTGCAATTCTTCAAAATGCTCCTTTAACTCCTTAAGCTCAATAAGGGCCATCCTATACGAAGCCCTCGAAATCAACGCCGTGCCTGGAGCTAACTTAATCGTAAACTCGATTGCCCAATCAGGAGGTAATCCCGATAAGGTCTCCGGAAAAACATCCATATACTCACATACCACCGGAATGGATGTGGAGCCTCGTACTTCAACGATCGCGAGACTAAGAGCTGCAAAACGAGCAATGTCTCTCCTTTGAGTCCCCTGAAATAAAATGGCTTTAACCCAGTGGGTTTAAAATTCACTACCTTCTCGAAACACGCCACATGCCCATGGTGAGCTGAGAGCCAATCCATACCTAGGATCACGTCGAAATCCCAATCCTGAAATTCCAGAATGATCAAATCGACTGGCAACTCATACTGCACAACTTACACAACACTACCCAGATACACTTTATCTGTCTCAATAGACTTGCCCAATGGAGTCGTAATGGACAACTCCTGAGGTAGTTTACTCGGCTCGGACGTAAAGCCTTTGGCAAAACTAGGTGAGACGAACGAATGAGTGGATCTCGTGTCGATCAACACTCTTGCTGGACACTCATTCACTAGCAATGATCCTGAGAATGATAACCACTCAAGTTATGACATAAACTACACACTTAGTACATATAGATACACGCATAGCAAGACATCATGTAGGACAGTTACACATAATATATCATAGCAATACTAGAACTTTGACAATCTTAATTGCGCGTACCTTGCACAACATCATCAAATGCCTGTGTGTCTCTGTCAGTCATGGCGAATACCCTTCCCTGGTTAGCCTGACGAGGCTGCTGGGTGGGCGGCAAGGATCGAGAGGCCTGAGATGAAGACCCCTGAAGTGAAGTCACCTGCCTAGAGGTCGGACTCCCTGTGGTCCAGATTGTGACTGCTTATGGGGGCAATCCCGTATCACGTGGCCAACCTCACCACAGTGGAAGCATCCACCTGACAATCTATGGCAGTCCCCTATCTTGTACCGACAACCACAAACGGCGCACTCCTCGAATGCCTGCGATGTGGAGGAAGCCGGATACATAACCCTCGTAGCTTGTGAGGCCTAGGACGCGGTGCCTGAGGCGCAAAAGAAGGCCTCTGAGTCGACATTGGCTGGGAGAACTGGTACGGTGCAGTCCTAGTCCTCTTCTCGGACTGTGAAGAACTACTCGATTGACCCCGAGACATGCTTTTCCCGAAGCCACTGTCTCTTCTCCTCATAAAATCTTCTGCATTCTTCTCGATAATCTTCGCCTTCCCTACTATTTCTCTCCAAGACTCCACTTGGAGAATGGACACCCGATCTCGGATGAAAGCCTTCAAGCCCATCTCAAACTTTCTGACTCGTAGGCCCTCAGTAGCAACCAAGTGCGAAGTAAACCTAGACAACTCGGTGAACTTAGTCTCATACTCGGCTACGCTCATTGTTCCTTGCTCCAAAAGCATAAACTCCCTTGCTTTTTGTTCCCGAATAAATCTGGGAAAGTACTGCTCCCGAAAAGTTTCTAGAAACTCTGCCATGTCCACGGTCACCTGCCTTAGCAACATCTCTTTGCGTTTGGGCAGCTCGCCACCAATGTTCGGCTTCACCTTCCATCACGAAGGAAGCCCATTCAACTCTTTGTTCCTTAGTACATCGGAGAGCCCAAAAGGTCTTCTCCAACTATATGATCCAGGACTCTACCACCATGGGGTCCAGAGTGCTGTAAAATGTCAGAGGCCGTAGTCTCCAGAAAGCTTCAAGCCCCGAGGTGTGATGCACCGGTGTAGACACAGGAGTAGCTGGTGGTGTAGGAGTGGGTCTAGCTACCAACAAAGCCAAAGTTTCAGCTATGGAATCCATAGCATTCGTAAAATACAATGGCTCTTCCTCTCTCGGAACCTTGCCCTCGAATCTCTGAGTATAGTAACCACGACCCCGAATGCCGCGTCTCATGATATTAAATCCTGAGATCAATTGGCAAAACATGAGTCTAACTTTAATACCAATCCTCACACAATATATATATAGCAATTCAATAACATGAAATTTTACTATGCATATAGTATACATCAAAGTATACATATAAGAACACAATCACAACTTAGAGTTTTCTAGCGTAGCTAAGACGCTCGTATTGGGCATCTACCCTTTCCTTTCTGTACTAAGACTAAGGACATAGTCCAACTAGAAGACCAACCTAAGAATTCACTTGATACCGGTTATGTCATGGTAACAAGCCTAAGACAACCAAGTCCATCTGAGTTCTAAGTTCAACTCAGAGAACTTACTTCCGCTTAGTCTAAGGGAAACCGATCCCTAGAGCAAAACAACTCTAGTTCCAGCTTAGAAGACACTAGCCTATATGACCTAATGCCTTGGCTCTGATACCAAGTCTGTCGCGACCCAAAATACCCCCTAGGAGTTAGGGATACTTTGATCATGACCGCCGTATCATACCTCCGATATGATACATAAGGCACACTGGAAACCTGCCAGAGTACCTAAACGTACGTAGCGGAAATGATATACAATGCACAGTGGAAAAATAAAATACACAAAACGTAGCGGAAGTAAAGCAATTACTTCTATAACTTGGTCCAAGCAGGAACCAACCAAAATATACATATGTGAGAATCCAAAAGGTGGAGTGGACAAGTCCCACTCTCATATAACAAAATATTGTATCTTCCTAAATCGATCAACAAAAATCGAAGTCTCAACACCAATCTCTGAACCATCATCCTGGTAATGGTCCATGGAAGGCTCCGGGTCGAAGTACTCTTCCTCTACCCAAGGCTCCGTGCCACACAGATCTAATGGAGTCCGAGCACCTGCCGATGATAACAAATATCAGCTGAGTGTGGAATACTCAGCGTATACAAACTAACAACAATAAAGCAATATAGCATAGAGCATACGAAGCATGGAGACTAAAATCCTTAAAGCATATCAAAGCGTAGAAATCATTTATAGCATATGTGATGAAATCCGAAATCCAAAACCAAAACCAATTCTGTTTGAGTCATGCTATATTCATTGCCTTGTGAGTTCTTGTGAGTTCATGGAGTTACTTAGAGTCATTTATGATCCGTAGAGACATAGAGTATAGAGCAACACCATAGAGCCAATAACATAGAGATCTTAGAGCATTTCATTTGTGATCCTTAGAGCTTGTGAGACGATCTTAGAGATTATCATAGAGCTTCTTGTGAGTATGTATCATGATCCTTAGAGCTTGTGAACCGATCTTAGACAAATCATGGAGTTACTTAGAATCATTCCTTACAAGTCATTTGTTTGAAAACCCTTTTCGTAGCATTGAGGAAATCCATAGAAAACGTTGGTTCATGCGAGACATGCGAGCACATGAGCATATGAGAAGAATAACATGTTTAGAACACCCAAAAACCCTTAAAGGCATTTACACAAACACATGGAAGGCATAATAGTGATATCTTACACCCAAGTATACAAACAACATCCTTGCACACCATACTAATCAAGATATAAGCATAGAAGAACTTAAGAAGAACAATATTTAGTAACTTAGTAGTACTGCAAGATTGGTAGTAGAGTGTATCTACCTTGATGAAATCAAAGACTTTGATTCCCAAAAGCTTGAACAAGCAAGAACCTTGAGTTCTTGGTAGAGAAACACCAAAAGGAATGGAAGGACTTGATCTTCCTTCAAGCTTGAACAACACCTAGTTGTTCTTCTTCTTCTCCTCTCAAAATCCTCCAAAAACAATGCACTAAGGGTTTCTGAAACCCTAAGGCACGAACAAGCCTTTATATAGGCAAGGGGTGGTGGCTAAAGTCTTAAACACCCTTAATGAAGAAAATCTAGGTATAACCGATCGATCGGTAGTATAGACCGAGCGATCGGTGGCTTACCGGTCGATCGGTGGTTTAAACCGAGAGATCGGTTGAAAACACCCTCTCTGAAATTTTTCCTCATACAAAAAAGTTAACCAGTCGATAGCTTCCGATCGATCGGTAGAGGACCAGTCGATCAGAGGATAGCACCGAGCGATTGGTGATCCCCTGTTTTGCTGTAAAACCTTGTTTTCACTACTTGAATCCTTCCCAATCCAATTCTAACACTCTAATTGCTTAATACATACTAGACCTATTAAAACATTCATGCCAAATATCCAAACCTATCCATTAGTATAACAACCACTAGTTTACAAGACTACCTTGAACACTATTCCCCACTTAGTGAAACAAGGATTTGGGGTTCTATAGGGACACTCATCATGAGTGTCCCATGAGCCAAAAGACGAACTAAAACCTTTGGCATTCCTAGCCACTTAGCAGGATCTGAACGGTTGAGTAACCTCAGCCATTCAGATCCTAAGGGGCAGTTGAAAGTGGTGAAATCTCACCACTTATTTCACACCCCACACAAATAGTGGTGTGCACCATCTGCGCCAGATCAAAACCCTGAGAAGGGTCGTGATCACCTCACATCTGCAAAAGCACGTGTGAATTCTTACCGCCTTGGATTAAAACCAATCGAAGGGCAGCAAGGTGCTCCCTTGCTGCCCAGAATTGAAACTAAATGGAGTCTTCAATAGACCCCACCATGGCAGCAAGGAGCTCCACTACTACCCCAATTGAAAATTAAAAAAATGGGATCATAAATAGACCCCATATTGTCAGAAGGCGCTCACATGCTGCCCCAAATTAAAATAAAACAAATTGGGTCTTTAACAAACCCCCACCATGGTAGCAAGGAGCTCCCTTGTTGCCCTAAATTGAAATCAAATGAAAGGGGTCTTTAATAGACCCCACCTTGGCAGCAAGGTGCTCCCTTGCTGTCCCAAATTAAAAGGGGTCCTTAATAGACCTCATTGTGGCAACAAGGAGCTCCCTTGCTGCCCCAAATTGAAATTAAATCCAAGGGGTCTTTAATAGACCCCACCATGGCAGCAAGGAGCTCCCTTGCGGTCGTGCCCCAAAATACCCCCTAGGATTTATGGGATACATTAGGCATGACTAACCTGGCAAACCATCCTGTAATGAATAGGACATAACATGATTTAATAGGAATATAATACAGAGTACGGAAACTACAATATTGCGGAAGCGCAAACCAACCTTTTCTTTTCTTCTATAAACTGATCAAGTATTCTAAGTCTTATACAAAACATAACAGTAAATGTGGACATGCCCACCTATCAAAAGACAAAAGACATAATACGACACCATCTCACTCAATAGTCACTCCCGTGGGGCCAATGGTCTAAGTCCCTCGATCCCTCCCAAGGTTCGACTACCGATTCCTCATATAGTTCTTCCTCGCCATAGTCCTCCTCGACCTAAGGACCCGATGCACAAATGTCAAAAGGAACTCGTGTACCTACCGACATAAAAGTACGCTGAGTATGGAATACTTAGTGAGTACAAGCTCCTAGCTAACAATAATAATAACGAGCAAAACATCATATGCAAGTACTGGAAGATACAGTCCATAATCATTTTAAACAACATCATACATAACCATTTATTAAATCATAAATCTAATGAAAACCAAACCATATCTACGAAACATGTGAGTCCTTATAAGTTTTATTTTTCATATTTCTTATGAGCCAGAGTTTAGTACCCGCACAACACTGGGCAACCAACCTCCTTGACAGTACAACTCCTTAGAGTCTTTTCTTATGAGTCAAGGGTTAACACCCGCACAATCCTGGGCTACCAACCCCCTTGACAATTCCAATACTTTACTTATGATCCAAAGGCTAATCAACCTCCTTGACAATTCACATCCTTCTTATGAGCCAGAGGTTAGCAACCACACACCCCTAGGCTACCAACCTCCTTGACAATACAATCCTTGACAATACAATACTTTTGAACATTTCTTATGAGCCAGAGGTTAGCACCCACATATCCCTGGGCTACCAACCTCCTTGACAATACTATTCTCTTATGAGCAAAAGGCTAGTGCCCTTAACCGGGCTAACTCCTTGACATTTCTTCATATACATGTGTGCTCGTGCATAGCTATTGCGAAACATAATGACATGTATGATTTGAGAGGTAACATCTAGCATTTCAATTCTTATCACATTCATATGAGAATTTAAACTAGCATATAGAAATATGATCACAAAAGCCATTTTAAGGAAACTACATGATTCATGCTTCTCGAACTTCATTCAACTCAAGGTATTTTCATTCATGTATTTTACCAAACAAGTGGTGTCCTACATTTCTTTTAGTCCTTTAAATTCATAATTTCTTTCTCAAGCATTTCATCAAGCATCAAATGTGCATTCATTATGTGTACAATACCCTCCCACCATTTCCATCATTCAACACATCACAACATGGCATCCCATCGCCTCAATCCCCTCCTCCATCCATAGATTCTACCATTTATTCATATTATCTTGTTTATGTTTTAGGGATTTAGCAATGGGGAAGATACAATACACCATAATCACAACAAAATCTAGGTTATTACTATAGTTTCTAGGAAGGGTGTACTAATCATGAAAAGGAGGGAGGAAACCCTTGTGAATGCCGAGGGAGATGCTGCCCTAGCTTGGAGATGGAAACCCACATGTGCTTGAGGGTGGATTTGAGGATTCCAAACGATCTTGGGTCTTTAAAACCCTTGATTATCTCCAAGATGATGCCCTAGGTTTAAAACCCCTTTCTACTCTCCCCCTTTCTCTCAAAAACTCTAAGTGTGATGAAAATGAGGACCCAAGGCTCGTGCAAGCCTTACAAGCAAGGTTTGAATACCCCAAAAGATGAAAAAGTCCCTAATGAAATTTCTGCAAAACGCGATAGACCGATCGATTGGTGGTTAATACCAAGCGATTGGTAGCCTACCGAGCGACAGGTGTTCTTGATCGAGCGATCGGTCAAAAACATGCTCTCTGGAAAAATTATCCATACAAAAAAGTTAACCAGTCTTTAGCTACCAATTGATTGGTTTTGGACCGATCGATCGCCAGTTTGGACCGAACGATCGGTTGTGGACCAATCGATCCCTAGCAATCGGTGCTCTGTAGGTTTTTGTTGTTTTGGCCATATCTTTTGACTCGTTCGTCAGATTTTGATGATTCAACTTGCATTGGATTCGTCTTTCAAAAAGGAACATTTCTGTCATTTTAGAATCTATAATTTCTCCATTATTTATTAATTGGACTACGTGAAAGGCTAATTAGCTACGAAAGTGCTGTTCATTAAGTACGAAAAAGTCCGGGGTTCTACATTGTCCCCCCTTACACAAAATTTCATCCTTGAAATTTGGACGATACATACATGCACAAAACCACAACAAAATACAAGCGAAAATGTCAAAGCTCTAAACAAACAATTGGGGATATCTTTCCTTTACTTCGGCCTCACACTCCCAAGTAGCTTCTTCCCTCGAATGGTGTTACCACCTTACAAGGACTAACGGAATGATTTTGTTGCACAAGCCTTGATCTCGCCTATCCAAGATCTGCACCGGTTGTTCAACTAGTGTGAGGTCTTCCCTGATTTCCATCTGATCAAGCTCGATTACGTGGGATGGGTCCGAGATATATTTCCAGAGCATTGAAACATGGAATACATTGTGGACCGCCGCCATGTGAGTGGGAAAAGCAATCTGGTAAGCTACCTCACTGACTCTAGTGATGATCTCGAATGGGCTCACATACCTCGTACTGAGCTTGCCTCGTTTTCCAAATCTCATAACACCCTTGGTCGGTGAAATTTTGACAAAAACCAAGTCACCAACCCGAAATTCAAGATCTCTCCTTTGGTTATCGGCATAACCCTTCTGTCGATCTTCTACGGTCTTTAACCTTCCTCAAATAAGTTTGACCCTGTCTGCAGTTTGCTCAATCAACTCTAGGCCTAAGATCTTCCTTTCTCCGACTTCATCCCAATACAAAGGGGATCTACAACTTCTCCCGTACAAAGCCTCAAAAGGCGTCATCTGTATGCTTGTCTGGTAGTTGTTATTATAAGCAAACTCTACTAAAGGCAAGTGGTCTTCCCAACTTCTCTTGAAGTCTAGCATACATGCCTAGAGCATATCCTCTATCACCTGATTTACCCTCTCAGTTTGCCCATCAGTTTGTGGATGGAAAGCCGTGCTGAACTCCAATCGAGAACCCATAGCGCTCTGGAAGCTCTTCCAGAACCTAGAAGTGAATCGAGGATCCCTATCCGACACAATACTCACCGGCACTCCGTGCAACCGAACTATTTCTTTGATATACAATGCAGCCAACTGATTGGAATTAAAGGTAGTTCGGTACGGTAAGAAATGGGCGGACTTCGTGAGTCTGTCAACTACAACCCATATAGCATCAAGGTTTCTAGCCGTCTTCGGCAACCCCACAATGAAGTCCATGGATATGTGTTCCCATTTCCACTCGGGAACAGGGAGCGATTGTAAAAGTCTAGCCGGTCTCCTGTGCTCAGCCTTGACTTGCTGGCACACTAAGCACTTGGATGCATACTCCGCTACTTCGCTCTTCATGTTCCACCACCAAAAGTGCCCCTTGAGGTTCCGATACATCTTGGTACCCCCAGGGTAAATGGTATACTTGGAGCGGTGAGCTTCGTCCAATATCTCCCTTCTAAGCTCTTCGTCTGCAGGAACACATGTTCTTCCTTTGAATGTGATAGTTCCATCTCCTCTTGCGGTAAAATCCTGGCTACCCTTACCAATCATCTTATCTCGGTAAGCAAGTAACTCGGTATCCAATTCTTGCAATTCTCGGATCCGGGCCAAGATGTAAGGCTTAACGGTGATGTTAGCCATTATCGGCCGAAAAGTAAGGAAGATAAGACTGATGTCAAGGTTAGATGCATCCTCCAACAACTTCCACTCTTGCACCATCATGTGAGCTAAGAGTCCATGGGGCTTCCTACTAAGTGCATCGGCCACCACATTCGCCTTACCTGGATGGTATTGAATAGAGCATTCATAATCCTTCAAAAACTTCATCCATCGCTGTTGCCTCAAGTTCAAATTCTTCTAGAAAAATAAATACTTAAGGCTTTTGTGATCTATGAACACATCGAATTGTTCCCCGTAAAGATAGTGTCACCATATCTTCAATGCAAATACAATGGCGGCAAGCTCTAGGTCATGTGTAGGGTAGTTCTTTTCATGATCCTTCAATTGCCTTGAAGCATAAGCAATAACCTTCTGGTTTTGCATCAAGACGTACCCCAACCCCACGTGCGATGCATCACTATAAACCACAAAGCTGCCACTCCCGGATGGCACTGTAAGGACCAGAGCACTAGTGAGCCTCTTCTTCAACTCCATAAAGCTACTTTCACACTTGTCGCTCCAGGTAAACCTGGCATCCTTCCGAGTAAGGTGCATGAGTGATGCCGCTAGACTGGAGAATCCCTCTACAAACCTTCGATAGTAGCCTGCCAATCCGAGGAAACTACGTATCTCCGTGACACTCTTTGGTCTTTCCCAGTTCATCACTGCCTCTATCTTTGCCGAATCAACCGAGATGCCTTCCGCGGACACTACGTGGCCAAGGAATGCCACTTTTTCCAAACAAAACTCGTATTTACTTAGCTTAGCATACAACTTATGCTCTCAAAGCGTCTCAAGAACAATGCGAAGGTCTCGATCGTGCTCCTCCCGTGTCGGGGGAATATACCAAGATGTCATCGAGAAACACTACTACACATTGGTCGAGACATGGCCTAAACACCCGGTTCATCAAGTCCATGAACGCCGCCGGTGCATTCGTCAAACCAAAAGGCATTACAAAGAACTCGTAGAGGCCGTACCTGTTAGACATGATGCCCAGAAAAGTCATTTAGATTGTTAAAACCTTATTAATTTGATTAATAAATATTTCTTCTTAATCTATTGTGTATTCATTATGGGTAATTGACCATGATCATGAGATGATCTATACGATATGAGATATCGATAAAGGTCCATAGGATATATTGTAGGAAATTTATATGATTAGATTATCACAGGTAGATATAACTTTCCGATTCCTTATACCTTATATAATCCCAGTTGTGGGTGAAGCTGGGCACTTCACTTATATGGCTGCCAGAATGCTAAGATGTTCTCAATAGTTGAGATGTAGTTCTGTCTCAAACTATTGTAGTGGAGACTACACATCAACATATAGGTGCTTAAATGTACACTGACTGATTGAATTCAATGAGAGACCTCTTGCATAAACATACTATTAGATAGTTGGTCTCTCATTCACATTGAACGGTTTCGATGATCCTTAGATCTGATGAGTTCATCTACGACTGGGCAGTGATCTGTCTGTTTTGATACCACCAACATATTTTCTAACTTAGGGAATACAATACAGTGACAGTTGGATAGTCAGAAAGTTGTTCGAGTCATGATGAATTTCAAACAAGAAATCCATGCTCATTAATTTGAGAGATTATCCAAGTTCCAGGTAAGACAGTTATTATTTGATTAACATAATTAAAGGGGAAATGAGTTTGACCCATATCCATAAACTCATTAAAATAGACCTTTAATATGGGCCAAAGCCCATGGGTTTAAACCCTAGGGTGGGGTGCCCCTTGAGGAATCCTAATTGGATTAGGATTTGTTTAATTCAATAATTATTGAAATATAATTCCTTTTATTATGGAATTAAAATCCAAGTGTTGGATTGCAATTAGGATTAAGTTGTTATTGTAATTAGATTACAATAAGGAGTTTTAACTCCTCAAATCCCACACCCCATAGAAGCTCACACCCCCCTTTGTGGATTCATAGTTTGATTAGGTTTCCTACTTTGGTGTACGATGTTGCCTTATCCCTTTTAATTAAGGAATCATCTTATAATAGAGACTCTTTAATTAATAGGATTACTATAACTAAAGTAGTTATAGATTAAGTAGGAGTTTATTTAATTAATAATAAAAGTTATTGTTAATTAATAAATCCTACTAGATAAGATCAAGTTAGAGTAGGATTAGGATAAGATCCTAGTCTATAAATACCCCAACACCCTAGACCATTAAGTAGAATTCTCCAAAAATATTTCTCTCCTCTCCTCTCTCTCTCCAAACCGTGAGCCCTAGGGGAGACCCGTAGGGATTTTCGTGAGCTATATTGGTGGTCCTAGTTAGGTTTTACAAATCTAAGATTTTGAACCTTAGTATTATTGGTGATAGAATGTCTACACTATTGATCCATCTTCTTCCTCTTGCTTCTATAATTTCAAAGGAGATTCTAAAGCTTCGTGATGATAGCAAAGAACAAGGATCGAGCTTCTAGTATTTTTTCGGAGAAATCTCTACAAAGAGTTCTGACGGTTTGAGTGGATAAAGCTTCACCGGTGAAAAAAATTCACCGAGGTGATATGACTAAAACTCTTAGATAATTTTGATGCTTTTTTTGGTGTTAAGATCTAGGGGATCCATTTTCTGCGTAAATTTTTATCCAGATCCCCCTTCAGTACCAAGTCCTGAAAGCTGTCTTTGGAATATCATCGACCTTGATCTTCAATTGATGATACCCCAATTTGAGATCAATTTTCGAGAAAAACTTTGCTCCCTTCAGTTGGTCAAACAAGTCATCGATCCATGGTAAAGGATAACGATTCTTGATTTTGACTTTGTTCAACTGTCTGTAATCGATGCACATCCTCATCGATCCATCATTTTTCTTTATGAAGAGCACCGGCGCTCCCCATGGTGAAACGCTTGGTCAGATGAAACCAAGTAGTTGCAACTCTTCAATTTGTTCCTTCAACTCCTTAAGTTCAATTGGGGCCATCCTGTACGGCGCTCTAGAAATTGGAGCTATGCCCGGAGTAAGCTCTATCCCGAACTTGATCTCCCGATCCGGAGGTAATCCAGGCAATTCCTCAGGAAACACATCCAAAAACTCACTAACAACTGGGATGGTTGAGGAGTTTGTTATCTCTGGGTTTGCTAAGCTCAGAGCTATGAGGCGAGCAATATCTCTTTCCCTCAACCCTCGAAAGTGAAACAGCTTAACTCCCATCGGCTTGAAATTCACCATCTTCTCGAAACATGCCACATATCCGTGGTGACCCGATAGCCAATCCATGCCGAGTGTGATATCAAAATCTAAATCTTGGAAGTCCAGGATGATGAGGTTGGCCAACAACTTATTCTGTCCCACTTGGACTACACAATCCCTGTATATACAGTCTGTGTCTACCGACTTGCCGAGCGGAGTGGAAATGTTCAATTCATGCTTCAACTGACTGGACTTGGATGGGAATCCTTTCGCAACGCTAAGCGATACAAAGGAATGAGTGGATCCTATGTCGATCAACACTCGGGCTAGGCATTCATTCACTAATAAAGCGCCTATGTGATTAATTAATTCACATTAATAGATTTCACGCAATAACACATAAGTATAGGCAGTATGTTATACACATAGCAATCACATCACATAATAGCAACCAATTACAACTTGAAACTTTAGCATTATAGCGTACCTTTCACGACATCGTCGGATGCATGTGCATCCCGTTCTGACAAGGTAAAGACCTGACCCTGGTTTGCCCTGCGAGGCGGTGGAGTGGACTATGTGGGCATAGATGTGGAAGCCTGTGAGGATCCTTGCTGGGAAGCCTGTCTAACTAGGGGCCTACTCCCTTGTGGCTGGATAGGCTGCAGCTGCCTACGAGGGCAATCCCTGACCAAGTGATTCACATCCCCACAGTGAAAACACCCACCCGAAATCTTTCGACATTCTCCGATCCTGTGTCTCCAGCCACAATAGAAGCACTCCTCAAATGCCGATGAGGATGTAGGTGGAACATACCAGGTGGCCTGTGAAAATGTGGGACGAGGTACCAGTGTAGTGGTAGGCCGAGATGCCTGTGATGCCAAGGGAGGCCTCTGTGACTGTATCAGCCTGGATGCCTGATATGGGGCCATCCTAGCTCTCTTCTTCACCGACGCCGAACTACTAGGCTGGCCCCGAGTCATATCTCTCCTCTTGAAGAATTTTTCTGAATTCTTCTTGGCAAGCTTCGCCTTGCTCACAATCTCTCCCCATGTGGCCACCTAGAACATCGAGACCCTGTCTCTGATGGAGGGTTTCAATCCTCGCTCAAATTTCCTGACTCGCATATGCTCGGATGCAATCAGGTGAGGAGCGAATCTCAACAACTCTACAAAGGTAGCCTTATAATCAGCCACACTCAACTCTCCTTGCTCAAGAGTCATGAATTCAATCTCCTTCTATTCTCTGACCGCTGTCAGAAAATACTGCTTATAGAAGACATCCAAAAAAACTTCAGCCATGTCTACGGCTCCCCCACCCTGGTGGACTCCCTCTGTCTCTGTGCATCTCTCCACCAGTGCTCAGCCGCACCTTCCATCACAAAGGTGGCCCAGTCCACTCTCTATTCATCCGTATAGTGGAGAGCTCTAAAAATCTTTTCCAGTTGCATCACCCATGCTTCGGCGACCATGGGGTCAGTAGTACCGAAGAAGGTGGGAGGACGCAATCTCCTAAAAGCTTCCAATCCTGAAGCATGGTGTGCCGGAGGTGGTGGAGGTGTAGAAGGAGTAACAGCAACCGGTCTTGCTGCTAACATAGCCAAAGTCTCGGCTATAGATGCAAAAGCTTGAGCAAAATCTTGTTACTCATCACCAGAAGGGCCATCACTTCCACTTCCCCTCGTATTGTATCCGCGACCCCGAGCACCGCGTCTGATGATTTAATCCTGAGAATGACAGTATCACATGAGTCTAACTTGGATATATATTTATTAACAATTCTTTAATCGCATAATAATTAGGAAGCATATGACAATTCATTCAAGGTATGCACGCAACATGATAAGAATACAGTTTTGCGTTTCTAGCGTAGGACCCTCAATTCGGTTGATCTACAACCAGTTATGGACTAAGACTAAGTTATTAATCTATACTTGGATTACGACTCCTCTTTGTGACCAAAGACCTTGTTCAATTATGGTATTAGTTCTAGTGACCCTAAGGACTCTAATGCCTAGGCTCTGATACCAGTTCTGTCGCACCCCAAAATACCCCCTAGGAGTTAAGGGATACTTTAGGTGTGACTAACCTAGCAAACCATCCTGTAATGAACAAAGCATAACATAATCTAATAGGAATATAATACAGAGTGCGGAAACTACAATATTACGGAAGCGCAAATCAATCTTTTCTTTTCTTCTATAAACTTAACAAGTATTCCAAGTCTTATACAAAACATAACAGTAAAGGTGGACATGCCCACCTATCAAAAGACAAAAGACATAATACGACACTATCTCGTTCAATAGTCACCCCCGTGGGGCCAATGGTCTAAGTCCCTCAATCCCTCCCGAGGTTCAACTACTGATTCCTTATATGGTTCTTCCTTGCCGTAGTCCTCCTCGACCCAAGGACCCAGTGCACAAATGTCAAAAGGAACTCATGTACCTACCGACATAAAAGTACAGTTGAGTATAGAATACTCAGCGAGTACAAGCTCCTAGCTAACAATAATAATAACGAGCAGAACATCATATGCAAGTACTAGAAGATACAGTTCATAATCATTTAAAACAACATCATACATAACCATTTATTAAATCATAAATCTAATGAAAACCAAACCATATCTATGAAACATGTGAGTCCTTATGAGTTTTACTTTCCATATTTTATGAGCCAGAGGTTTGTACCCGCACAACACCGGGCTACCAACCTCCTTGACAGTACAACTCCTTAGAGTCTTTTCTTATGAGCCAGGGATTAGCACCCGCACAATCCTGGGCTACCAATCCCCTTGACAATTCCAATACTTTACTTATGAGCCAGAGGCTAATCAACCCTCTTGACAGTTCACATCCTTCTTATGAGCCAGAGGTTAGCACCTGCACACCCCTGGGCTACCAACCTCCTTGACTATACAATACTTTTGAACATTTCTTATGAGCCAGAGACTAGTACCCGCATATCCCTGGGCTACCAACCTCCTTGACAATACCATTCTCTTATGAGCAAGAGGTTATCACCCTTAACCAAGCTACCAACCTCCTTGACATTTCTCCAAATACATGTGTGCTCATGCATAGCTATTGTGAAACATAATGACATATACGATTTGAGAGGTAACATATAGCATTTCAATTCTTATCACATTCATATGAGAATTTAAACTAGCATATAGAAATATGATCACAAAAGCCATTTTAGGGAAACTACATGATTCATGTTTCTCGAACTTCATTCAACTCAAGGTATTTTCATTCATACATTTTACCAAGCAAGTGGGTCCTACATTTCTTTTAGTCCTTTAAACTCATAATTTTTTTCTCAAGTATTTCATCAAGCATCACATGTGCATTCATTATGTGTACAATACCCTCCCCACCATTTCTATCATTCAACACATCACAACATGGCATCCCATCGCCTCAATCCCCTCCTTCATCCATACATTCTACCATTTATTCATATTATCTAGTTTATGTTTTAGGGATTTAGCATATATCAACACAAGGGAGCAATGGGGAAGATACAATACACCATAATCACAAGAAAATCTAGGTTATTACTATAGCAGCTAGGAAGAGTGTACTAACCTTGAAAAGGAGGGAGGAAACCCTTGTGAATGCCGAGGGAGATGCTGCCCTAGCTTGGAGAAGGAAACCCACACGTGCTTGAGGGTGGATTTGAGGATTCCAAGCCAAAGGGATGATCTTGGTTCTTCAAAACCCTTGATTATCTCCAAGATGATGCCCTAGATTTAAAACCCCTTTCTACTCTCCCCCTTTCTCTCAAAAACTCTAAGTGTGATGAAAATGAGGACCCCAGACTCATGCAAGCCTTATAAGTAAGGGTTCAATACCCCAAAAGATGAAAAAGTCCTTAATGAAATTTCTGCAAAACGCGATAGACTGATCGATCAGTGGTTAATACCGAGCGATCGGTCGCCTATCGAGCGACCGATGTTCTTGACCGAGCGATCGGTCAAAAACATGCTCTCTGGAAAAATTCCTCATACCAACAAGTTAACCAGTGAATAGCTACTGATCAATCGGTTTTGGACCAATCGATCGCCAGTTTGGACCGAGCGATCGGTTGTGGACCGATCGATCCCTAGCGATCGGTGTTCTGCATATTTTTGCTGTTTCGGCCATATCTTTTGACTCGTTCGTCGGATTTTGACGATTCAACTTGCGTTAGATTCGTCTTTCGAAAAGAAGCATTTCTGGCTTGTCAAAATCTTCAATTTATCCCTTATTTATTAATTAGATTACGTGAAAGGCCAATTATTTATGAAAGTTCTATTTATTAAGTACGAAAAAGTCAAGGGTGCTACACTTGTTGCCCCAAATTGAAATTAAATTCAAGGGATCTTTAATACACCCCACCATGGCAGCAAGGAGCTCCCTTGCTGCTCCAAATTGAAATTGAATTAGAGGGTTCTCTAATAGACCCCATTGTGGCAGCAAGGACCCCCTTGCTGCCCCAAATTGAAATTAAATTACTGGGGTCTTTAATAGACCCCACCGTGGTAGAAGGAGCTCCATTACTGTCCCAAATTGAAATTACATTCAAGGAGTCCTTAACAAACTCGACCATGGCAGCAAGGAGCTCTCTTGCTACCCTAAATCGAAATCAAATAAAATGGGAATTTAATAGACCCCATCTTGGCAGCAACGTGCCCCCTTATTGTCCCAAATTAAAAGGGGTCCTTAATAGACTCTACTGTGGCAGAAAGGAGCTCCCTTGCTACCCCAATTTGAAATTAAATTCAAGGGGTCTTTAATAGAACTCACTATGGCAGCAAGGAGCCCCCTCACTGCCCCAAATTGAAATCAAATTAAAGGGGTCCTTAATAGACCCCACTATGGCAGCAAGGAGCCCCTTTGCTGCCTCAAATTAAAATTAAATTAAAGGGATCTTTAATAGACCCCACCTTGGCAGTAAAGAGCTCGCTTGCTGCCCCAAATCGAAATCAAACGAAAGGGATCTTTAATAGACCGCACCTTAGCAGCAAGGTGCCCCCTTGTTGCCCCAAATTAAAAGGGATCCTTAATAGACCCCACTGTGGCAGCAAGGAGCTCCCTTGCTGTCCCAAATTAAAATTAAATTCAAGAGGTCTTTAATAAACCCCACCATGGTAGCAATGAGCCCCCTTGCTGCCCCAAATTGAAATCAAATTAAAAAGGTTCTTAATAGACCCCCATTGTGGCAGCAAGGAGCCCCCTTGCTGCCCCAAATTAAAATTAAATTAAAGGGGTCTTTAATTGACCCCACCATGGCTGGAAGGACCTCCCTTGCTACACCAAATCAAAATCAAATGAAAGGGGTCTTTAATAGACCCCACCTTGGCAGTAAGGTACCCCTTTGCTGTCCTAAATTAAAATTAAATTAAAAGAGTCTTTAATTGACTCCACCATAGCAGCAAGGACCTCCCTTACTGCCCCAGATCAAAATGAAATGAAAGGAGTCTTTAATAGACCCCATCTTGGCAGCAAGGTGCCCCCTTGCTACCCCAAATTAAAAAGGGTCCTTAATAGACCCCACTGTGGCAGCAAGGAACTCCCTTACTGCGTCAAATTGAAATTAAATTCAAGGAGTCTTTAATAGACCCCACCATGGCAGTAAGGAGCTCCCTTGCTGCCCCAAATTAAAATTAAACTAAAGGGGTCCTTAATAGACCCCACCGTGGCAGCAAGGAACATCCTATCTGCCTTAAATAAAAAATGGTCGAAGTTCATCTTCTACTGCCATCTGGCAGTTCAGTAGTGGGTATATACCCACTACCACCTTTCCTCACCCACAATCCTTAATAAGAGGGTGAGGAATAATCCGCGCTCTCCCACGAAGAGGATAGATGTCTTTTTCACAAAAAAGAAGACAGTTAGAGGAGGTGGTTGTCAAACCACTCCCCTCAATAACTCCAACAATATAAAGGTGGGAGTTAGTTTTCAAGGAAATGATCCAAAAAAATCCAGATTAGAGAATCCGAGAAGAGATTTCTCAGTAGTGAAGAGCTCAAGCCAAAGCTAGAGCTCTAATCGAGGCAGCAAGGTCGGCCAAAATGCATACTCTTCTCTCTCCCTCTTTCTCTTTTACTTTGAAAGACCTCCATTAAGACAGCTGTAAATGCCAAAATGGAGCATTTGGCACCCCTTTTATAAATGAATGAAAGCTATACTTGTCTCTCTTCCTCTCTTCTTCTTAATCAGAAGTTTCCCTCATCAAGAGGGAGTAATTAATGGCACAGGTTTACCCATGCCGGAAAAGGAGTTCCCCACATAAAATAATAAAGTCCATTAATGGAGGATATTTGAATAATGAAGTTCAAGTGCCTCACACAAGTTAGGCGCTCGAAATTTGCTGTTACAATTGCAATTTTTGCACAAAATCCATTTTTTGAGACCTTAATGATGGGATTTGATTCCACGGTCTTTTCCATCATCTTAATCAAGATGATTACCAACTTTTTAGGTCCTTTAAGTGATTTTCAATTTGATCATAAGGAACCTAGGGTCAATCTAAGTTTATGAGGTTTTCAACAACCAAACTTTGAAGACTTTTTACACAAGTCTTAAACTCTCTTGAAAGATAAAAAATGGTACTCTAAACCTTCTTGAGTGTTGGTCTTCAACTTGATCTTGAATCTTCTGATTTGACTTCTTTAGCTTCAAGATCGTCATTCTTCTTCTTTAATCTTCATAGATCTTCAATTTGATCCAAATGACATGCCTTGACTTGATGAAAGATCTTCTCATAGATGGTTTCACTTTCATGTTTATTTTTTTTGAATGACTTTGCTAATGCTCTTTGTATTCTGATTATCACATAAACTCAATAGAAGCATTAGTAACACATATCCTATTTCATTGTTATGTTATCATCAAAATCAATTATGTTACCTTAGGTAGAAAACCTATACGCTAACAGGGAGCCAGTTGCATTACATCTTAACACTGCACTAGAATTAGGAAACATTCTTCATAAATTATTCTATTAGATATTTAGAGTTTCTTCTAACCCCTAGGAATTTCTTCAATGTATTGGTTTGGATCAATAACAGAAAAAAACATATTTGCATGCCCAGAAATTAAAAAGGTCTTCAAGGAGTAAGTAATTTCTTTTAATTTGCACATTTTACATCTATCTTTATATATTTTATATTATCTGTATATAATCAATCAAATTAATATCGTAAAGGGCAGTTGCATTCAAGACGAGTTGTTTGAAAGGCAAACATAGACCCACAAAAAAGTGACATTTAATTATATTAAGGTCAAGGCATTAATTAGCCTCTTCTAATTGTTATTTCGAAAACTTTATGTATTAAGTATAACTGATATTTTGTTCATTATTTTTTCTGTACTATCCCAAATAAAAAGGTAGCTGAGAATGTGTTTACTACACCATGTTGTACCTAAAGAATATTATTACTAGCAATGA
Source organism: Tetracentron sinense (assembly GCA_015143295.1). Taxonomy (NCBI): domain Eukaryota; kingdom Viridiplantae; phylum Streptophyta; class Magnoliopsida; order Trochodendrales; family Trochodendraceae; genus Tetracentron; species Tetracentron sinense. Next base: position 16,027,230 of record CM026554.1, read on the forward strand.
AATAATAATACATGACAACAACCCCAAAGGGGTGGACAAGTTGTTCCCGGGACTTACGCCTAATGAAGCGGAAGATCTTGGGTTCGAATCTTCACTCCCCCTTTGGGCCCACTCCCACACAGGCTTTTCCCAGACTTTTCTGGTGTGGCGGTTGCGGTCTCTCGTCGCACCCTCAAGGAATAGTCTTGATCTGAAGCGTTAGGGACACCCCGAGTTACCAAAAAAATAAAATAATACATAATAAGATTATTGATTTTTTTGTTAAGAGATTGATGGAACATATAATGATGAAGCAATAAAAGGACTTAGAAGGAAACTAATTGAATACTTGAGAAGTATTACTTTTTAGATTATCACGTGCATAGATGTATTTTGATTACACTGTAAACAAATTTCTATTATTTAATAAATATATAGTTTGTTATTGTTATATTGTTCATGGATCTAGGTATAATTTTTTGTTGTTTTATATTGATGAAAATAGATGTTATTATTCGATTTGAAATTCGTAGTGTAATATATTTGCAAGTTGGTGTGTGGATGGATGGTTCATTTTATTCTTTGCATAAATTTGGAAGTGGTTGTGAGGTGCTACATGTGGAAGGGGTTGCATAAAGAAGGATTTTATCTAGCAAACCAAATGGAGGAAGATCATGGTTATATAAAAAATGTGGGAGAAACAATCATGGTTTATCTCCATATATGATCGTATTAAAACTATCACGGTTTCTTCAAAAACCGGTGATCTTTAATTTAAGATAAGATCATTGTTACATTCAAAATCGTGATTTCCACCACATAATTTACATTCAAAATGTATAATCTCGGATATTAATTATACAATCACGGATAATTGACCGTGATTTTTTTATTAATATAATCACTATTTGGACTAGAACTGCGATCTTAAGTTCCCCTTGAAATATCCTAATTTTGTAATGTTTAATCATGGTTCATTGACATATAGAATCAATAATAAATAAACGTGACGCATATGATCACGCATTGAAAGATCACGGTTGTTTCTGCCCACAATAACTGTGATCAATGGCTTAAGCTCACAGATATAAACCATGATTGATAAGCTGATTTCAACAAACTCACCAATTTATCCTCGTGATCGATGGCTTAAGTTCAATGGTAGCCTTCTGCTTTATGATGCTCATATGACAAGCCTCAAGTACTCTACAAACGATGAAACATTTTCATCATACAGTGACCTAGACAAACCCCAAGAGTTTTTGTCCTACGCTGATCTCAATATGGTAAATAGATCTGAATGGATACAAAAGGTGACTCTATGGCGAGGAAGAAGATGAACTGAAAAATAGAAACGTGATTATCAAAATTACATGAATCAGACTACATCCACGTACTCCAACAATGATTAACTGACATAGCTGATATTGTGGAAGTTCTAATAAATGATTTTGCAACTTGGGGTACATGTATGTATTACCCGAACTCTTGTAAATCAGGCATTATATCTCTTATTCAATATCAACTCAAGTTAATTTATTTTTTTTTGGAAGGTAAGCTGGGGTTAGGCAGACCGGACCAGTTTTATAAAAAAAATAGAACCGGATCGGATTAGATCCTCAAGAACTCTTTCCCGGACTTATCCTCTAAGAGCAGGGACTGGAGCTCAGCCGGTAATTCAACAGGGGAAAAAACAGAGAAAGTGTTAACAATACAATGCTTTGCTAGCAAATCTGCCACATGGTTGGTCTCTCTCCAAACATGAGAAATCTACATACTTCAAAGGCCTTAATCAGATGTCTAACAGCCAAGAGATCATTCCTCCAATGCCAATGAGGCTCCACACACATGTTGATGTTGTCCACAACCCATTTTGAGTTCACGTAAACAAGTACAAATTTAGCCCCCTTGTTTAAGGCCACTTGAAGGCCCTGAGCAACAGCTTTTTGAATTCAGAAATGACCCAAGCGAGTTCTTGCTCCTAGGCCCAAACACTTTGTTAGCAAAACCACAAGACCACAAAATTTGCTCCCAAACTTTTAATGATAGCTGACATTCAATTCAAGTTACAGAGATAATTATACCATCATCAACGATGCACCAATCAAGAGTAATTAGCTGAAAGAAAAATGAAAAGGTAAAGGAATAGAATAGACAATGTATTTTCGCAACACAGTTCGTCAAGCTTTAGTAAATTGAAGGTCATTACAATCATTTGACCCTTAAGCAACCCTTTTAAGAAGGTTAGTATGTACTTACGATTTAATTTGGAGAATGGGTGGTAAGAAAGAAGCACTAGATGTCTCCTCTTTTAATGTTTTATTATTACAAAATGGTCGAAAAGAGGACAAAGTTGTAACACCCCTGCCTCTTGCATGAGTGGTAGGGGTATGGCCTTCAATGGAGGGAGGTCCGAGGATCCAATCCCCTAAGGGTATGAGTTGCAAGAGCTCCAATGCCCATGCTAACATCTGACGTTCTGACCATACTAAGGTAGATAAATGATGCCTGCACTAGAAAACAAAAATTCAAAGTTGTGATTAGTTTCTAAACAGCAAAATGGATATAAAAAAGACTTCATTTTCCCAACAAAAAAAAAAGTGGTGCTAGGCGCACCCCAGCATTTACCGCTAATACACCAATCGTGAGAAAGATATGGTTAAACACCATATAGAAGATGAAAAAGACAAAAAAAATCCTTTCTCCTTGATCATCTTCTTCTTATCATCATGTTCGACCAAAAAGCTGCAACTCCCCTCTAGCACCTTCCCGTCTTCAACTTGTCTTCTGCCAGCACCTTCTTCTTTTGTTTACTCTTCTTTTATCACCATTCCTACTGTCATACCATCTAAGATAGTGTTTAAGTTCCTTTTTATATGTTGGTGTTTCGTGAGAAAACAAAATACAAGGTTTTATTTGGTTTGTCCCTCTTTTTGTAATTTAATGGGTTTTTGAGTCCTATTTTCTTATCCTCTTCTAGGATTTATTCTTTGACCTTTTCAATTCAAGGTCTCTAGTGTGGTGGCGTGGTTAACGCTTTTTTCTCCTTCAGTTAAGATTTCCTATGAGGTCTATTTAATAGCCTTTTCAGTTTCAGCTTTTTATAAGATAAGAAAAGCAACAGAGTTTCTTAAAAAGTTTTTGAAACGTTTTTTACAGAGGCAAAACGGAACCACTGTTTTACTCTAATGTTATCTCTGAGTTTTGGGCTGCCAGTTATACGAGTAAGCCTCTATTACATACGTATGCACGTTTGATAGAAAAGTTGTTGTTGTACCCTGGAGTCCGAGCGCCGTTGCACCCTATTGCATCAGAAAATTCCTGAGGGGGCGAAATCGGATTAAGGGCAGTGTTTACACACCTCAACAAATTCCGATAAGTTTGTCTGTCTTTTACTGTTTCAGCTTATTCAATTATATTATAGGATTCTACAGATATGCTCTTGGTTTTTAGAATCTAATACTGATTTTATATAAGAAGAAAATCTGGTACTGTTATTATTTGTGAGCTGCTGCTTTGGATGTTCTTTGTTTCCCTTTCAGTCTTTATTCTTCAAGTATTGCAGATTTGAAGACAACAATCTTAATCCGAAAATATCATCCTTGCTAGGAATTATGGAATCAATGAGGATTAGTGGAAATGAATCTGTTAGGGTTGAACTTTTTAATGGGGCTAACTATAAACGTTGGCAACAAAAAATTATGTTCTACCTTGAAACTATTAATGTTGCCCATGTGCTGCATGAACCTCCTCAATTTGAAGATTTACTAGAACCTGCAAGATCTCATCTCGAAAGGTCATGGACTAGGACAGATTATCTTTGCAAAAATCATATACTTAATGCTATGACAAATGATTTATATGATGTCTATTGCAATTATGATCATGCATCTGAAGTTTGGGAAGCTCTGAAAAAGAAGTATGTAACTGAAGAAGCGGGAAATAAAAAATATGCGGTTGGGAAATTTTTGGAATACAATATGATTGTTGATAAATCAATTATATCCCAAGTTCACGATTATCAATTAATTGTGAACGAAATTATTAAGGGATGAAAATAGATGAAGCTTTTCAAGCTGCAGCTTTGATTGAAAAGCTTCCACCTTCTTGGAAAGAATATAAAAATTCTTTGAAGCTTAAAAAGAAGGATCTATCACTAGAGGATTTGATTGTTCACATTCGAATTGAAGACAACAATCGAACTAGGGATAAATATGAAAAGGGCAAAGAGATGTACTCTAAGGCCAACCTAGCTGAAGGTTGTTCTGGAAAATCCAACAACCAGAACTTTGAAAAAAGAAACTCCAATAAACCTTCCAACAGACTCAAAAGGAATTTTAGCAAAACCTTCAAGCAGAAGGGTGAATGTTTTGTTTGTGGGAAACCTGGTCATCATGCATCTAAGTGTAGATACAGGAAGGACAAGGACAAGAATTATGCAGGACATCGAGCTCACCTAGCTGAAAAAGACATAATTGCAGCGGTTGTCACTGAAGTCAACCTAGTTTGTAAGGCTAAGGATTGGATAGTGGACACGGGGGCCACTAAACACATCTGCAGCGACAGAGGGGCATTTTCTTCTTACACACCAGTTCGAGATGGAGAACGAGTATTCATGGGAAACTCAATCTCTTCACCCGTCGTTGGCAAAGGGAAAGTGCAGTTGAAGCTGTCTTCCGGGAAGATTCTTGAATTGAGTGATGTCCTTCATGTCCCAGAGATTAGAAGGAATTTAATTTCGGCATCTCTTTTGAACAAAGCGGGTCTTAAGCTTGTTTTTGAGTCTGACAAGTTAGTGTTAACTCGTCATGGGAACTTTGTTGGGAAAGGATATTGTTGTGAGGGTCTCTTTATTTTAAATGTAATCGAAAATGAAATGAATAAAGCTTCCTCTTCTTCCGCTTACATACTTGAGTCATTAGAATTTTGGCATAATAGATTAGGTCATGTAAATGTTTCCTATATAAAGAGAATGAAGCAATTGGGCCTAATACCAGATTTTTCAAATACAAAATTTGAAAAATGTGAATGCTGCATAGAATCAAAATTCTCTAAAAAGCCCTTTAAATCTGTAGAAAGAGAATCAATACTTCTAGGCTTGATTTATAGTGATTTAGGAGATTTAAAAAATACTATGACTAGAGGGGGTAAAAGGTATTACATTACCTTTGTTGATGATTACTCTAGGTATACTAGAGTCTTCTTATTAAGGAGTAAAGACGAAGCTTTAGACATGTTTATTAAATATAAAAATGAGGTAGAAAATCAATTAGAAAAGAAAATTAAGAGACTAAGATCTGATAGAGGTGGAGAATATGATTCACACCTCTTTAGTGAATTCTGTGAATCTCATGGAATTATTCATGAAAGAACTGCTCCATATACTCCTGAAAAAAATGGAATAGCAGAAAGAAAAAATAGAACACTAAAAGAAATGATGAATGCTATGTTAAGGAGTTCAGGTTTAACCTCAAACCTGTGGGGAGAGGCTATTCTTTCCGCTTGTCATATACAAAATAGAATTCCCCATAAGAAAACTGGTAAAACTCCATATGAGATGTGGAGAAACCTTAAACCAAATTTGAAATACCTCAAAGTGTGGGGGTGTTTGGCTAAAGTTGGAATACCAGTATTTAAGAGAAATAAAATGGGTCCTAAAACTTGTGATTGCGTATTCATAGGATATGCAGAAAATAGTGCTGCATATAGGTTCTTAATAATTAAATCAGAAAATAATTCATTAGAACCCAATACTATAATTGAAGCTAAGGATGCTGAATTCTTAGAACATGTCTTTCCTCTTAAAAAAACAATTTCTAATCTAAGTGTTGATCAACTTAGTATTAATCCTAGTCATTTATCAAATGACCAAGAAGAGGAAATAGTAGAACCTCTAGAACTTAGAAGTAGTAAAAGAGCTAGAATTGAGTCCAGCTTTGGACCAGACTTTGTTACATCATTTCTTGTTGAAGATGATCCTTCAACTTTCAAGGAGGCCTTATCCTCTTCAGATGTGGCTTTCTGGAAAGAGGCTATAAATGAAGAACTAGCATCATTAATTTCTAATCAGACCTGGGAATTAGTAGATCTCCCTCATGGTTTTAAAACCATAGGATGTAAATGGATTTTTAAAAAGAAATTAAAAATTGATGGGTCGATAGATAAATTTAAGGCTAGATTAGTGGCCAAGGGTTTCAGACAAAAGGAAGGTGAGGATTTCTTTGATACTTACTCTCCTGTAACCAGAATTTCTACTATCCGTGTTTTAATAGCTATGGCATCCATATATAATCTAGTAGTCCATCAAATGGACGTGAAAACAGCCTTTCTAAATGGTGATTTGGAAGAGGAAATATATATGGATCAACCAGAGGGATATAAAATTTCTGGTAAAGATAATAAAGTTTGTAAATTTTTGAAATCCTTATATGGGCTAAAGCAAGCGCCTAAACAATGGCATGAAAAATTTGATAAGATCTTAATAACTAATGGTTATTCTGTAAATGATTCCGATAGATGTGTGTATCATAAATTTATAAATAATGTTGGTGTTATTATATGTCTATATGTAGATGACATGTTAATTTTGGGAACCAGTTTGAGAGAAGTTATTTCTTCGAAGGATTTCTTATCCTCTCAATTCGATATGAAAGATTTGGGAGAAGCAGATGTAATTTTGGGAATTAAAATTTTTAAAACATCTGAGGGACTTGTGTTATCACAATCTCATTATGTAGAGAAAATTCTTAAGAGATATCAACAATTTGATAGCATTCCTGTGAGAACCCCCTATGACTCTAGTATACATTTAAAGAAGAACAGAGGTGAAAGTATATCACAATTAGATTATTCTAGAGTCATAGGAAGCTTGATGTTCTTAATGAATTGTACCTGACCAGACATTGCATATGCAGTGGGTAGATTGAGTAGATATACTCATAATCCTGGTTGTGATTGTGAACGCCAAAATTTACCGCCTTTCCTCCCCTCTCAACTCTAAGTGTCGAGATAAGGTCCGAGAGTGGAGGAATAACGCTAAATCTATTTTTGAGAGTCGCCACCTACTTAGGGGAAGTAGGATCCCGAGATAATCCAAATGGGGGGTCTACGGTCCAGAATAATCTAGGTAAGAGATCCCTTTAGGTCCTGGGGAAGGGGTTAGGCACCCCAGGACCTCCATCCAATGATGGTAACCTACTCATTAGGTCCAAATTAAACATTTAAAAATCACTTAACATTTCCTAAAACAATTATTAATTTTGCTAATCGAGTATAAAGCAAAATGGGGTGTAAAAAGTTTATTTTTGGTTGGGGTCGAACCCTGATTGGGCTGCCTACTTATCCGGTTAGTCGGAATCAGACCCTCATAGTAGTTCGGGGTCCGTGACTGTTTTTATACTCGTTTCGGAGTGTGGTCACTTCCAACTCGTGTTTGAGTTGGGGAGGGGAAATGGAACTGAGATTTATGAATCTCACTCCGGGAGATGGCCGCGTAGCTAGGTGCTCGTAGGGGAGCTCTAGGGGGCGTTCATTTATTAGGGTAAGTCTTTTTTGCATTTTGTGGGTTTTTAAATGTTTTTGTTATTTTGTATTTTTTGATTTTTCTGTATTTTTTAATTCTGGCAAGTTAACTAGTCAAGAACTAAACTAAATGCCCAAGGTAGGCAAAAAGGAAAATAAAGCCTAAATGACTTAATTAACTTAAAGGCAAAGAGCAGGGCGGATCGAGCGGCCTTAAACCAAAAGAGGCTATGGTTTAAATACGGACCCTGCTCTAGGTCCCAAGGGAAGATAGACCAGTACCTTTAATTTATTTTAATCTTTTTATATTTTTTTTGTTGTTTCTTTTTTGTAAGACTAACTAACGGGGTGGGCCAATTATTTAGGGTTAAAAAAGGAAAACTATCTAAGTGCCCAATGTAGGCAAAATAGGAAAAGAAAAATCGCGGCCTATCCCTATTGCACACACATGGATAATACATACACACAACAAAGTAAATGGGTCCCAAGAGAAAGTTAATGGGCTAAGGCCCATTGACCACTAATGGTCAATTGGCTTTGGTCCACTATCATTCTAAGGCCTCAAGAGGTAAGCCCAAAAATGGGAAGTGATTCTAAAGGGGCTTCCAACTTGCTAACATATGGCCCGATCCAAGGGCCCAAAAAATATTCAAATCTCCAATACTCCCTCCTTACATTTGAAAAACAATAAAAACACAGCACACGGGGAGGTATGCATTTGCTACGCCTTGTTTTTGAGCAAAATTGGAAGTCTAAAACTTCATTTTGAACAAAATCAGGGCGTAGAAAATGAATTGGAGCCTAACAAAATTACTGTAATAAACAGGGGGTAAATAAATAAATAAAATAAAATAAAAGGGGAGAGATATACCTGCGAGGGTTGATGAGGGACTGGCGATAGTGGTGGCTGCTCCGTGGACCAGAATACAGAATGGGGAATCCAACAAAGGATTTACAAATTAAAAACAAAAATAAAAAAAAATAAAAAATCGGATTGCTGTTGAAGCCATGGCTGGAACAACTGTACTGTTGCTATTGGACCTGACGTGATGCCGCCGGAGAAGCCGAAGTGATGCCGCCGGAGAAGATGACCGGAATCCGAAAACCCAGGACAATAACAGAGACAAAAAAATTAAATAAAATAAAATAAAATAAAATACACAAATAACAAAACGAAAATACTAAAATACAAATGGGGGGATTACAGGCGCCGGGATCTGTAGATTCAGATCGGGAGGCCTTGATCTATAGGCCGGATCCGGATGAACGGGGGGTGGGAGGGAAATCAGGAAGAGCAAAAGGAAGAAAAGAAAAAATGGTTACCTGAGAAACGAGGGTATCTACTGAACGGAGAAGGGTGAGAGATTGAAAGTGAAGGAGCTCGCCGGAGAGGATGATCGGAGAAGACGAAACCTGATTTCTATGAACCTGTAACAAAACAAATCGGAAAAGAAGACAAAGGAAAAACAAAACAAAACAATAAATAAACATTCAAGAGAAGTTCGGTTTCTAGATCTAGATCTGGATCTAGATCTAGATCTAAAATTAAAACGGGAAATAATGTTGATCTAAAGCTCACCGATTCTCAAGGATGGAGATGCTGGCGCCGGTACTGGAGTTCACCAGGTGAGACGACCGAAGCCGAGATAAGAGAAAACGATCGCAACCAAATAAATCCGGCCAGAGATTTGAGATCAAAATTTGTACAGATCTAAATTCAAAAAAGAAAGAAGGGAGTGAGGACTCGTCGAAGAAAAACCCACCAACAGAAAACCCAAAACTAAAGATGAACATCTTTAGTTCTGCAAGAGTGAAACTGAGAAAAAAAGTAAATAATAAAAAAAAAATAAGAAATAAAAACAATCGGTATCCATGAGATATTAACCTGAAAATCGCCGGAGAAAGAAGACCTACGGACTAGTGTTGGTCTGGATCCATAAGGTCAAGGCTATCGGAGTTGCTGCAATGGTAAAACGCCGGCAAAGACAGTTGAAGGAGAAACGGGTGAGGATGCGAGTGGGTGATCTAGCTGTTGCCGCTGGAGAGGAGAAACTGATGAAAGGGGAGAACTCCCCTCACTGCCGAAAACCAAAAGGGAGAAAAGGAAAAATGAGGTCATCTGACCTCATAACTGAGTATTTATAGAGATGGAATTAGGGTTTGAGGATATGGGCTTCAATTTTGAATGGCGTTTTGGATCTTGTTTGGGCCATAGCCTCTAAGCTTCCAACCCTTAGAGGATTTAGCTTAGGTGAACTTGGGCTACTTTGGATCCGGGCTTGGGCTTTAAGGTTGGACTCTGGCTTTGGCTCATGGGTTTTAAACATGGAGTTTCTCTTTTGAGGGCTTTGAACAATGGGTAAAGGGGATGATTTCTCTCTCTCTCTCTTTCTCGGATCTAGAACCTCGACACTCAAATAAAATAATAAAATTAAAATTAAAATTACAAATAAAATCAAGGGATTAAGGGGTGTAAAAATGGGGTGTTCACAGTTGCCCCTCTTTGTCGGAGAGTGCTGGCAATTGAACGACAAAGACTGAAAAACCCGTCATTTTTACACACCTAAAACCTGTGAAAACTTGTGAAAAACAAAGATAAGAAAAAGGGAAAGCCTAGTTAAACTTGCCAAAACAAAAAGATGGAGTGAAGGATAGTAGTTTATAGCCTCATTACGGAGGACTGCTGGGGAAAATGGGTGTAAGTGAAACATGGATTGAAGGGAGCTCGAAAGCAAAATGATTGATGGAGTGAATGACAACACATTCGATTGTCGAACAAATGGAGATGAGTGAATGACAACACATTTTGATGTCAAACAGAAGAGATGAAATGGATGACAACACATTTCGATGTCAACCAACAAGAGATTGAATGACAACACATTTCGATGTCAAACAGAGGAGATGAAATGGATGACAACACATTTCGATGTCAACCGAGAAGAGATTGAATGACAACACATTTCGATGCCAAACAGAGGAGATGAAATGGATGACAACACATTTCGATGTCAACCGAGAAGAGATTGAGTGACAACACATTTCGATGTCAAACAGAGGAGCTGAAATGGATGACAACACATTTCGATGTCAACCGAGAAGAGATTGAATGACAACACATTTCGATGTCAAACAGAGGAGATGAAATGGATGACAACACATTTCGATGTCAACCGAGAAGAGACTGAATGACAACACATTTCGATGTCAAACAGAGGAGCTGAAATGGATGACAACACATTTCGATGTCAACCGAGAAGAGATTGAGTGACATCACATTTCGATGTTAAACAGAGGAGATGAAATGGATGACAACACATTTCGATGTCAACCGAGAAGAGATTGAATGACAACACATTTCGATGTCAAACAGAGGAGATGAAATGGATGACAACACATTTTGATGTCAACCGAGAAGAGATTGAATGACAACACATTTCGATGTCAACCGAGAAGAGATTGAATGACAACACATTTCGATGTCAAACAGCAGAGATGAAATGGATGACAACACATTTCGATGTCAACCGAGAAGAGATTGAGTGACAACACATTTCGATGTCAAACAGAGGAGCTGAAATGGATGACAACACATTTCGATGTCAACCGAGAAGAGATTGAATGACAACACATTTCGATGTCAAACAGAGGAGATGAAATGAATGACAACACATTTCGATGTCAACCGAGAAGAGATTGAATGACAACACATTTCGATGTCAAACAGAGGAGATGAAATGGATGACAACACATTTCGATGTCAACCGAGAAGAGATTGAATGACAACACATTTCGATGTCAACCGAGAAGAGATTGAATGACAACACATTTCGATGTCAAACAGCAGAGATGAAATGGATGACAACACATTTCGATGTCAACCGAGAAGAGATTGAATAACAACACATTTCGATGTCAAACAGAGGAGATGAAATGGATGACAACACATTTCGATGTCAACCGAGAAGAGATTGAATGACAACACATTTCGATGTCAAACAGAGGAACTGAAATGGATGACAACACATTTCGATATCAACCGAGAAGAGATTGAATGACAACACATTTCGATGTCAAACAGAGGAGGTGAAATGGATGACAACACATTTCGATGTCAACCGAGAAGAGATTGAATGACAACATATTTTGATGTCAAACAGTAGAGAAAAGATAATTTGCTAGAGATTTACTTGTTTCCTTGCTAATCCACGATCGCAAGAGACGTTGCTTGCCATGAGTGAGAGGAGACTGCCCTAGTCAGACCATAAGACCCAAATTTGAACAAAAATTCTGATACCATTTTATTTTTTTTTTATTTTTTATTTTTTTTTATTTTTTTAAAAAAGGCTTTTGAAATCATGTGAAATACTATACTTTGCCTTCGAGTTTGCAAGGGAATTGCCTTTTGGATGTAGCATTTGAAAATCATGAAAACATTTGGCGTTTTCGAACAGCACAGTATGACCAAAAGAAATCATGACTTTATTGATCATTATTGTTCAGGATAAGTAAAACTAAGTTTGGTCTCACCCTGAGCTATATTGGCACTACGCAGAATCTTGTGAACAAATGGATTGTTGAGACAAATCTGATGTGCTTGAGAAGTGAAGCCCGAATGGTCTTCTACAGATTTCGCTATTGAACTGTTTTTTCAACTTTTTTCCCTTTTTTTGCCCTTGGAATGACCAAGTCACGGGTTTGCATAATTTTTGCGCGATGAGGCCGTTTCCGGTTTTCACTCATGCCTGCGAAATTGATCAAATGATTTTCCCTCTTTTGTCCCTAGTCGCAAGACTAGAGCTGGGGTTCGCGTGATTTTTGCGCAATGAGGCCGTTTCCGGTTTTCACTCATGCCCGCGATTTATTTGAAGTACGATTCTGCTCTTATTATAGTGACTGATTGCCTGAAAAATTGATGCACAAATGGTCTTTTCCAAAATTCCCTGTTTGGACCACTTTCAACTTTTTTCCCTTTTTTACCCTTGGAATGACCAAGTCATAGGGTTCGCATTATTTTTGCGCGATGAGGCCGTTTCCGGTTTTCACTCATGCCTGCGAAATTGATCAAATTATTTTCCCTCTTTTGCCCCTAGTCACAAGACTAGAGCTGGGGTTCGCGTGATTTTTGCGCAATGAGGCCGTTTCCGGTTTTCACTCATGCCCGCGATTTATTTTATATAGAGGCTTTACTCCCTTCATTGCCTTGAATGGCAGTGTTCTACCTCGGATACTATTCTGATGACTGCTTGTACTCTTAGTCACTAAGGGATCTAGGAGGACTTGAGATGGGACGAAATATTGGCTGAGGGGACTGAAAGTTTGGGACACCCTTTCTGCTTGCCGGAATTCTGTCTTTTCTTGAACACCTCTTGATTGATTTTTTTTTCTTTTTCTTTCAATCAACCTCTCTATTCCTGGTTTTTTTTTTTTTTTTTTTTTTTTTTTTTTTTTTTTTGAATTGGAGCTACTTTGTCCAAATGGTTTGAAAATTTGACCGCACCTGATTTCCAGGTTGCCTACGTACCTTTTTCAGGATCAGGTCATGACGTAGTTCATAGAAGACTAAGTGCAAGGTGTCCCGATAGAAGGTTTTTGAAAAGAGGTTATTAGGCTCGAAGGGCTAACTAACGAACTTTATTGATATATTGTAGGTGTTACATGATTTATAGGGAGAGTAGGCACCAAATACGGCCTCCTATCATGTCCCAAAGAAGCTAAGAGTACAAGCAGTTCTCAAATAGGACCCTAGGCATAATACTTCTTAACTTTATCTACGTTGATTGGCTCAGGAAGATCCTCATCATCCATACGTCCAAGTCGAAGGGCACCTCCTGAGAACTTTTCCCTGACAATGTATGGGCCTTCGTAGTTTGGTGTAAATTTCCCTCTCGGATCTGGACGATTTGGCAACAATTTCCGGAGAACAAGGTCACCAACCTCAATATCTCTGGGCTTGACTTTCTTATTGAACGCCCTGGCCATACGCCTCTGATAGGCTTGAGAGTGATCTATGGCTTTCAGTCGCTTTTCTTCAATCAGATGCAATTGTTCATATCTGGCTTCTGCCCATTCTGATTCTTCAATTTCTGCTTCCATTAGCACTCGCAATGACGGAATTTCTACCTCAATAGGCAAGACGGCTTCCATACCGTATGCTAAGGAGAATGGTGTCGCACCAGTCGAAGTGCGAATCGATGTTCGATAGGCCATGAGTGCATAGGGAAGCATTTCATGCCAGGCAGAATACCTAGTTGCCATTTTCTCGATGATTCGCTTCATGTTTTTGTTTGCGGCTTCGACTGCACCATTGGCTTGTGGTCTGTACGGTGTAGAATTATGATGCTGGATTTTGAATCTCTGGCAGAGTTCAGTCATACCTTTGTTGCAGAAATTGAGAGCATTATCTGTGACGATCTCATACGGAACCCCATATCTGCAAATGATATCTTTCTTGAAAAACCGCTGAACAACTGAGGCTGTGACATTAGCAAAAGAAGCCGCTTCAACCCATTTTGTGAAATAATCAATAGCAACAAGAATAAACCGATGACCGTTTGATGCTTTTGGCGTGATGGGCCCAATGACATCTATGCCCCAAGTTGAGAAAGGCCAAGGTGCAGTAAGATTGTGCAATGTAGTAGGTGGTGCATTGATTCGGTCTGCGTAAATCTGGCATTGATGACATTTTTGAACATGACGACAGCAATCGGATTCCATAGTAGTCCAATAGTACCCCAATCTAAGAATCTTCTTTGACAGCATTAACCCGTTCATGTGGGGACCACAAACTCCTCCGTGAACCTCTTCAACCACTTGTGCTGCTTCCTTTTTATCAAGGCATCTCAACCAAATCAAATTGGGTGACCTCTTGTATAACACTCCTCCTGAGAGAACAAACTGAATAGAGAGTCTTCTGATTGCTCGACGATCTGTTTTGGTGGCTTCCAGAGGAAAAGTGCCGTCATCCAAGTATTGCTTGATATCTGTGTACCATGGCTTGTCATCTGGGCGCTCTTCTATAACTAGACAATAAGCTGGTTGGTCTTGTTGCTGAATCTCAATAGGCCAAATTAGACTTCCTTTAGGAAATTTAACCATCGCAGCTAGGGTCGCAAGAGCATCAGCGAACCTGTTATGCGTCCTACACCTGTGATTGAAAGTGATCCTTCTGAACTTAGTGATTAAAACATTGAGGCATGCCAGATACGGAATCAACTTTTCTTCCTTGATTGCCCATGACTCATTAGCTTGACAAATTACCAGTGATGAATCACCATAAACATCAATCTCTTCTATGCCAATACAGTGTGCTTCTCTGAGTCCAGCTATACATGCCTCGTATTCTGCAGTATTATTTGAACATCTGAACTTTAGTTTGACTGAGATAGGAAGATGAGCTCCTCTTGGCGATATTAAGACTGCTCCTGCCCCATTCCCGTGTTGGTTTGCGGCTCCATCAAAGTACATCTCCCATCCAATATAATCAGGATCTTCTGGTTCTAAACTTAGAATAGCTTCATCCGGAAACTGGTCATGCACTGAAACATAGTCGGACGATGGGTTATATGCCAAATGATCAGCAATTGCTTGCCCCTTGATTGATTTATGCGTCATGTATGTGATATCAAATTCTGATAACATCATGAGCCATCTGGCTGTTCTTCCTGAAGTAGCAGGTTTTTCCAGTAAGTACTTGAATGGATCCATTCTTGATACCAGAATCACAGGATAGGACAATAAGTAATGTCGTAGGCGCTGGGTAGCCCAAACCAATGCTAGACAAGTCCTCTCTAATGCATTGTACTTCTCTTCGTATTCATGCAAGCGCTTACTAATGTAATAAATGGCCTATTCCTTTCTGCCTGATTCATCATGCTGAGCTAGCACACAACCCATTGAAGTCTTTTGGATGGAGATGTACATTAAAAGTGGTCGTCCGGGTGTCGGAGGGACAAGCACGGGCGGATTGAGAAGATATTGCTTGATCTTATCAAAGGCCTGTTGACATTCATCTGACCAGACTGTCGGCACATTCTTTCTAAGCAATTTAAAAATCGGCTCACAAATCGGAGTAAGCTGTGCAATAAAACGACTGATATACTGAATCCTACCCAGAAATCCTCGAATTTCCTTTTCTGTCTGAGGTGCAGGCATCTCGATGATAGCTCTTGCTTTAGCTGGATCGACTTCAATTCCTCTTTTACTGACAATGAAACCAAGAAGTTTTCCTGACGTTGTTCCGAACGTACATTTTGCCGGATTTAGTCTTAGACCAAAGACTCTGAGCCTGTCACATAACTTCTTCAAATCTTCTGGGTGATCTTTAGCCAATGGGGATTTGACAATCATGTCGTCTACATAAACCTCTGTACTCTTGTGCATCATATCATGAAATAATGCTGTCATTGCTCTTTGATACGTTGCCCCTGCATTCTTAAGCCCAAATGGCATGACCTTGTAACAGAAGGTGCCCCATGGGGTAATGAACGAGGTCTTTTCCATATCCTCTTCGGCCATTTTGATCTGATTATAACCTGAGAACCCATCCATAAAAGATAAGGTTTCATGTCCGGCTGTGTTATCGACAAGGATATCTATGTGAGGAAGTGGAAAATTATCTTTTGGACTGGCCTTGTTCAAGTTTCTATAATCAATGCACATTCTGACCTTGCCATCTTTCTTAGGCACTGGTACGATATTGGCTAGCCATTCTGGGTAAGTTGCCACTGCTAGAAACCCTGCACTTATTTGCTTTTCGATCTCATCTTTGACCTTCTGAGACCATTCTGGCCTCAATCGCCTGAGCTTCTGCTTAACTGGTTTTACCCCTAGGTTCAATGGCAATCTGTGGACTACTAATTCTGGATCAAGGCCGGGCATATCCGCATATGACCAAGCAAATACATCAATGTAACTTCTGAGGAAGTCAATCATAGCGCTCCTTTGCTCAGGGCTCATTGTAGTGCCAATCTTCACACACTTAGGATCATCTTCGGATCCGAGATTTATGGTCTCGGTGTCCTCCTCATTAGGTTTACATATCCCTTCGTACTGTTCAAGGAGGTCGAGGATCTCTTGTGGAGGTTCCTCTTCTTCCTCTTCGTCATACTCTACTTCTAAAAGTTCAAGATTGATTTCATGATTTGAGTTAGCTTTATCCTGGGCAATTCCCTGGCAAACCAATAAGCTCGGTCTTAGTATTTGAGTGTTGTTCTTTTTTTTTTTCTTCTTTTTTTTTTTTTTTTTTTTTTTTTTTTTTTTGATTTTGGTGACTTCAGATCACTAAGCCTTTTTTGGAGACTTAGGTCATACCATCATGAGCCAAAATTTTATATATATACAAAAGGAAACAAGTCTTGAGACAAAGAAAATGAATTTCATTGATTTTCTGATGTTTTGTAATATTTACAAAGATGCGTAAAGCAAAAGACTATTGACTATTTTGAAATGACTAACAAAGCCACCTAGAAAATAAAATTTTGGTTTTTCTCTTTTTGACCTAAAGATGAAAAGAACAAATAAAGAAAAGAAACTGGGTCATGGTCTGACTAGTCCGACCTTCTTTCCCTGCCTTCCTCTGGCTGCTTCAATCGTGATGGGATCGGTCCACCATACGAGAGGAGAAGAACTGGCTCGTATGAGCGGAACAGAACTGGATGATGCTTGCGATGCACTGGAGAGGGTGCACACTTGTTCCTCTGCCACACAATCAATCTGGACTGCATCTTCAACAGCGAGTTCTTCAAACAACTGAGCAACTTCGAACATTTCAAGAAACCTTGCAGGATCGTCCCTTGGCGGGGGTTTAGGTGCATGGTTGACAGTTGGCTCTGGGTCTGTTTCCTCAAAAGGAAGGTTTTTATAGATTTCAAAATCAGATGGCCTGGGGGTACTGGTAGGAAAGGTAACAGATAGGGGAGGGGGAGGCATCGACTTCACTGATGATTTTCCTTTAGTCAGCTTGTTCAAGAAATCTTCCAACTCTGGCTTGTACCCTATTCCGAAACGAGGTGTGTAGCGAGGTGCCACATACCGCTTCTTCATTCCTTGGTGGTGGGCACCCAAACCCAAACCAGGTCTGTACTTCATTTTTGCCATGATCCTCACTGCTGCTGGTATATATTCATTTTTCTTGCTTTCAAGCTGAGCTATACAAGTAACCTCCTCAAACTGGTAAGTCATAAAAGCTGCCCCTTGTCCCAATTCTTGGACATCCCCAAAAGAACTCGCTAAAGATTCTGTCGGAATCACAATCAGTTGGTCACCTTGAATGAACTTAATTCTCTGATGAAGTGACGAAGGGATGGCTCCGGCCATGTGGATCCACGGCCTTCCAAGAAGCAGAGTGAAAGAAGCTGGCACATTAACCACTTGAAAATTGGTCAAAAAATCTGATGGCCCAATGGAAATGTTTAAGTCAACATCTCCCAAGTTTTGACGAGTTGAATTGTCGAAAGCTCTGATTGTCATAGGTCTTTTCTTGACATGGCTGATATCCATTCCCAAGCCTTCTAAAGTAGTCAATGTACAGACGTTCAAACCAGACCCATTATCTACCAGAACTGCTGAAAGTGTTTTACCCATGCACTGCACTGAGATGTAAAGAGCTCTGGTATGTTCCTTATCACTGTCTGGGATTTCCTCTTCACTGAAGGTAATGGTCTTTGGTTCCAGAATCTGACCTACCAGTTGCCCCAAACGCTCGGGCGTTATATCCTTTGTGACATGAGCATTGTTAAACACCCTAAGCAATTGCTCCCGATGGTGTTCTGAAGTTAAGAGTAATCCCATCACTGAAATTTGAGCTGGGAGCTTCGTAAGTTGATGGGCAATATTATATTCCTTCGCTTTTTCCAAAATTTTCAGCAATGCCGTATCTTCCTCTTTTTGTTGCTCAGGACTCAGACATTGCTCTTTACCCTTGGACTTAGGCAGCTCAATTTCTGGTTGCTGGTAAATTCTTCCTGACCTGGTTATTGCAGTGATGTTCTCATTGTCTAGAACGAGGGATGGAGGGGCCGGTAAACGATTGAGGGGGTGGATTGGTGCTGGAATGTATGGAATCTGAACTGGACCTTTACCAGAGGGAAATGGAGATGATACGACTGGGGTCGTAGGCCAACCAGTAGGGCAAGGGATGGTATAGACAATTTTCTCTTTTTCATCAGGAATAAAAGGGATTTGTATAGGACGCTGAATGGGATGAATGGTAGGTGACTGGATTGGTGACATGCAAGGTATTTGAATCGGTTGAAGAACTGGGGATTCAAAAGACGACAAAGACTGAGGATATGGGATTCGAACAGGGGCTCGGTATGAAGGACAAATAGCGTCATTTATCTCCGACGGCCCAACAATCTCCACTATACTACCATCAGATTCGTCCCCGCTCAGAAAATTAATCTGCCCTTGATGTGGGGGAAGAGGAGCTTGGATGGTGCTAGTATTTCCAGGTGTAAATTCTACTCTGCCTTGATCTAAAAGATTTTGAATATCATGCCGAAGAGTGTAACATACATCTGTAGCATGACCAGGGCCTCGATGATATGCACAATAATGGTCTGCATGGTAATTTCGATTTTGCTTATCAACTGGAATGAGAGGAGTCGGTCCCTTTAGAGTTACGAGATCCTGTTTGAGAAGGAAAGTCAGGAGCTGACTTAAAGAGTAAGGTAAGGGAGTGAAATTTCTCTGAGGGTTTCTCACTGGCTGTCGCGCCTGTTGATACTGATTTTGTCTCACCGGCTGAGGATTTTGAGGTTGAGGATGTTGTCGAATCGGTGGAGCAGGCAACATCAAGGGTGCACTGGGTGCAATCCAATTGACCTCCTCTCTTTTCCTGATATCCTTCTGCCCATTATTCCTGTTAAATGGAGCACTTGACCTCGAAGATGTATAGCTAAGACTGGCATGTATAGTACTGTTTTTAACAGCTGTAACTGCACTGATAGTCTTGATGCCATTTCTCTCCACCTAGCAGCATACTCGATAAACGATTCATTATTCCTCTGGGACAATTGCTCTAGATCGCTCTTTTGGGGTAGCACCTCCAAGTTAAAAGAAAACTGATCTATGAAGAGATCAATCACATCCTGCCAACTGGTAATCCGCTTCTTGTCAATTGAAAGCCACCACCTTAGAGCGGCATCTTTCAAACTTTTCTGGAAATATTGGATAAGATATGATGGTTTATCTCTATAAGCCATCATGTCTCCCACGTACAGCTGTAGATGCTCTTTCGGACACCTTTGCCCCCATATTTGGTGAATTCTGGAACTCGAAAATCTGAGGGAACCAAAGTATCAGAGGAGAAGAGTAGGTCATCCAGAGTTATCCCTGTAGAGGAGGATGATGCCCCTTGCACTTTTTTCATCATCTCTTTCAGCTGACGAATTTCTTCTTGTTGGTTCTTGAGAGACACCAATAATTCAGAATCCTGTGGTATTTTTGGATTGTGATGGTCGCAGTGCACAGCCTCACCAGTTTTTCCATCAAATCGGGTGTAGTCAAAATCACCATCCTCACCCGGCTGATCATGAAGAGGGTTGATAAAGGTAAAGTTTGGAGCAGGAATCTCAACCCTAGGTTGATCCGGTTGGAAAGGTCTAAACCCTGAATGGTCTGGTTGATGTCGAAAGGTTCCAATTCCGGGTGGGTCTGGTTGAAAACTTTCTGGTTGGAATGAAGTTCTAGGCTGTTCGGATTGAAATGGTCCGGCTTCTGGTTGGTGAGTAGGTTTGTTAAGTTGTAAAGCCATCAGAGCCTGCAAGGTTTCCTGAATATTGTCCAATTGGACTTTCATCCCATGTATCTCCTGGTCATGTGCTTGTACAAGCTGGTCTGTACTTGAATCCAAACGATTGTTGGGAGCAGCCATGTCTGCTGAGCTTTGAGATGACCAGTCTGCGACTTCAGGACTATCCAGATCTATTATCGCAGCTTGGGCAAGGGCACGAGATACAGAACGAGTGACAATACGCTGTTTCATGCAACACTGAGAAAGATGTAACGATTCAACGTGAATGCATGATTTAACAGCAAAAAGTTGAAAATCACTTCTTTATATATGCAGGTGTTTGTGTGATTTTAAGACAACCCTGACCCAAAAGAGAATAAAGAAAAACAACGGAAGACAAAAAAGAAAAAGACCCAACCCTATACAGGCCCATCTGGGAAGCCATAACCAAATGATGAAGGGTTGCCCCCAAGATCTAGAACTTGCTGATGGAGGCATGCAATTTCGTTCTCCAACCTGTCAACCATGTCCGAAGCACTTTGAATTCTGAAGTCAAACTCCAAAGCTTGACTTCTGCGTTATGCCTGGATACACTCAACTGCTCTTGATAGTAACAAAACTGTTCTTCAAACTGACGGGAGTCTCGAGCATCATCTCTCTTTCTTTTCTGGAACTCTCGCATAGCTTGCTCTAACTGCTCTTCTTCATCATGAGCAAGTTGGTGCCGACGCTTCAAATCATTCTTCTCTTGTTGGAGTAACTGTTGCGCTTCCTCCAATCCTTTCATGCCTTTGAGAATCTTGAGCTGGGCCTGTTCTAACTGCTCTTCCTTTGCACTAGCTATCTCCTTCATCTTGGCTTCTTGTTGCCGGTGCGCCTGTTGCGCTTTCTTCAATTCCTTCCTGTCTTCGAGAATCTTAAGTTGAGCTTGTATGAACTTATCTTCCCAAGGGACCGCTATTTTAGAAAAAGGGAGACTTCC
Organism: Tetracentron sinense; assembly: GCA_015143295.1. Lineage (NCBI taxonomy): Eukaryota > Viridiplantae > Streptophyta > Magnoliopsida > Trochodendrales > Trochodendraceae > Tetracentron > Tetracentron sinense. The sequence goes on from CM026554.1 coordinate 16,048,448, forward strand.
CTTTGAGGGTACCGAAACAGGTGTGGGTAGTTCTTCCGGCTTAGGCATTTCTGACACTACCTGTTGATTTTCCAACCATAGATCATATCCTTCTTTTGTTGGTGGTCCAGTCGATACCACCTATCCTGGCAACTTGCTCCACTTACACAACTGCCACTCTGTCTGAAAACGTCTGTCCATGAGTTCCGATAACTCAGAAAAATGGATATAGTCCTGAGATAAGTCATCTAACACTGGTACACATTGTTGGTAACCGAACTGGTGAAGTACCCTGATGGGTACGTAAGGTGATGACCCAGTCACTCCTGCAAGTGTTATGCTTCTTCTCTTAACAGTGGCCAAACGAGGTAAAACCTTCATATTAAGCCAATCGCATTTCCAAATTATCTGAGTATCTAAAAGGCTATTGAGGAGTTCATACAACTCCCCCACATCTACGGTTTTTAAGCTTGACTGCACCTCAGCAAACTTTTTTGGTAAACTGCAATACCCACTGATATTTGCTGGCACAGTGATCAATGATGGTATATGCTCCACTAACCATAAGAATAACAAAGAAATGCTTGCATTGAAGAAATTCCTTCCGGTATCAGCTGCATGCTTAAGGCTTAGGAATAATTCTGCTAAGATAACTGGAACAAGGGTACCTCCATTGCGCACATCTTGAATGATTCCCACAAGTACTGACTCCACATACTCACGGCTATTCTTGGGAAAAACCAGCTGCGACACCGCCACCAAAGTAAAGGCGTTGAATCCAGGTAAATCTACAGTTTGGTCCTCTGGTTTCCAGTTGTGCTTGCACCTCTTTAAAAGATAACTTGTGGACAGCCTGGAATAAGAATCCTTGGCACAGTTCTCCAACAATGAAGGTTTAATTTGCAGAAATTCTGATAATTCTTTTTTGTATGATCGCTTGTAGCGAGGAACAATCACCGTGTCAGTTAAATCCAACCGAAGAATGGTAGAGATTTCTTCTAAAGTTGGGCACATCTCATTTCTTCCGAAACGAAAAACCACGGCTGAAGAATCCCAACACTGTATGGCTGCCGTGATGAGACGCCAATCTGGCTTTACCAAGACAAAGTCTAAGATGTAGCCCAAATGAGTCTTCTGTCTCCAATATAGCTTTTGCATTGGAGTGAGGGCATTTACTATTTCGGTGAGCTCTTTATTACATGCCGCCGTAAGCTTCAAATTCATCTTGGGTTTTGATCTATTCATTGATTCTGGCATCCTAGATGGGCCTGCCATTTGACTGAAAATATGTGTAAGTGCAAGTATATATACAAGTGTAAACACGATGACATGCATATGAGATGCAGAAACACTAACCCTTTTTCTTTTGAAATCTTTGAAAATTTTTTGTTATTTTTTGAAGAAACCAAATGGGGTAGGTGGGCATGGATCCGACCTAACTAAGTTGGGTTATTGGAAACCAAGACCCAATAGGTTTAAGATGCAAAATGAATGTGAACCTCCTCTTCTTTGAATTTTGGATCTTCTTCATCATTTTTTTTTTTGAATTTTTGTTTTAAGTTTTCAAATTTTAACTTCATCTCTTTTTTCTTTTTTCTTTTTTTTACCAATTATTCTGTTTTTGCTTTGATTGAGTTTTGATTTTGATTTTTTTTGTTTTCTGATTTTCTTTCACCAATTGTTTTGTTAAAAGGGGTGATCCTTGACATATGTAAACCAATGGGGTAGGCAGATAGGGGTCTACCTACTAAGTTAGGTTATTGGAAACCAAGGCCCAATGGATTTAAGATAAAACATGGATATGGATATCCAGCAGAATCTGAGTTTTTGAACCCCATATGTAAGTCTAAAGATGGGTTGGGAGTTTATTCAACAATGGCTCACACAGGCCCCTTTTTTAAATGAACATATGGGTACACAGGGGTACCTTCATGTTCAATCAAAAGGCAGGGCGGGTATAGGCTATAAGCAAAAGTAGGATTAGGGGAAACCTTCCTAAACAGATGCTTATAGACTATATCTCTACCTAAACTATATGCATATGCTGGGGTAATGCAAGGCGTTCCTAAGGTGGTTGGGGGACACTTGGCCGTATATGCGACTCCCAAAAATGGGCCGATTGGCGCAAGTGGGTTTAGTCTATATCCCTTCCTGAGAATAATCGTCTCACAGGGGTGATACAGCTAAACCATGACTGTTAAGCCCCATCACTGAAGATAATCATCAAACAGTTGTAGGCGTAATAAGTCAAACTAAAGGGTTTAAGGGTTATTACACTATTATGCAATGAATATGATATGTACATAAAAGAAGAATAAGAACATACCCACAATATCTCTACTATATACATATGCCGGGGTAATGCAAGGTGTTCCTAAGGTGGTTGGGGGACACTTGGCCGTATAAGCGACTCCCAAAAATGGGCCGATTGGCGCAAGTGGGTTTAGTCTATATCCCTTCCTGAGAATAATCGTCCCACAGGGGTGATACAGCTAAACCATGACTGTTAAGCCCCAGCACTGAAGATAATCATCAAACAGTTGTAGGCGTAATAAGTCAAACTAAAGGGTTTAAGGGTTATTACACTAATATGCAATAAATATAATATGCACATAAGAAATAATAAGAACATACTCACAATATAAAAAGAATTAGCAAAAGTAAGAATTATTTTAGGAAATAATTAGTGATTTTAATAATGTTTAACTTACACCTAATTTTCAGGTTGGATCTTTTTTTTCCCCCAGCAGAGTCGCCAAAGCTGTGAACGCCAAAATTTACCGCCTTTCCTCCCCTCTCAACTCTAAGTGTCGAGATAAGGTCCGAGAGTGGAGGAATAACGCTAAATCTATTTTTGAGAGTCGCCACCTACTTAGGGGAAGTAGGATCCCGAGATAATCCAAATGGGGGGTCTACGGTCCAGAATAATCTAGGTAAGAGATCCCTTTAGGTCCTGGGGAAGGGGTTAGGCACCCCAGGACCTCCATCCAATGATGGTAACCTACTCATTAGGTCCAAATTAAACATTTAAAAATCACTTAACATTTCCTAAAACAATTATTAATTTTGCTAATCGAGTATAAAGCAAAATGGGGTGTAAAAAGTTTATTTTTGGTTGGGGTCGAATCCTGATTGGGCTGCCTACTTATCCGGTTAGTCGGAATCAGACCCTCATAGTAGTTCGGGGTCCGTGACTGTTTTTATACTCGTTTCGGAGTGTGGTCACTTCCAACTCGTGTTTGAGTTGGGGAGGGGAAATGGAACTGAGATTTATGAATCTCACTCCGGGAGATGGCCGCGTAGCTAGGTGCTCGTAGGGGAGCTCTAGGGGGCGTTCATTTATTAGGGTAAGTCTTTTTTGCATTTTGTGGGTTTTTAAATGTTTTTGTTATTTTGTATTTTTTGATTTTTCTGTATTTTTTAATTCTGGCAAGTTAACTAGTCAAGAACTAAACTAAATGCCCAAGGTAGGCAAAAAGGAAAATAAAGCCTAAATGACTTAATTAACTTAAAGGCAAAGAGCAGGGCGGATCGAGCGGCCTTAAACCAAAAGAGGCTATGGTTTAAATACGGACCCTGCTCTAGGTCCCAAGGGAAGATAGACCAGTACCTTTAATTTATTTTAATCTTTTTATATTTTTTTTGTTGTTTCTTTTTTGTAAGACTAACTAACGGGGTGGGCCAATTATTTAGGGTTAAAAAAGGAAAACTATCTAAGTGCCCAATGTAGGCAAAATAGGAAAAGAAAAATCGCGGCCTATCCCTATTGCACACACATGGATAATACATACACACAACAAAGTAAATGGGTCCCAAGAGAAAGTTAATGGGCCAAGGCCCATTGACCACTAATGGTCAATTGGCTTTGGTCCACTATCATTCTAAGGCCTCAAGAGGTAAGCCCAAAAATGGGAAGTGATTCTAAAGGGGCTTCCAACTTGCTAACATATGGCCCGATCCAAGGGCCCAAAAAATATTCAAATCTCCAATACTCCCTCCTTACATTTGAAAAACAATAAAAACACAGCACACGGGGAGGTATGCATTTGCTACGCCTTGTTTTTGAGCAAAATTGGAAGTCTAAAACTTCATTTCGAACAAAATCAGGGCGTAGAAAATGAATTGGAGCCTAACAAAATTACTGTAATAAACAGGGGGTAAATAAATAAATAAAATAAAATAAAATGGGAGAGATATACCTGCGAGGGTTGATGAGGGACTGGCGATAGTGGTGGCTGCTCCGTGGACCAGAATACAGAATGGGGAATCCAACAAAGGATTTACAAATTAAAAACAAAAATAAAAAAAAATAAAAAATCGGATTGCTGTTGAAGCCATGGCTGGAACAACTGTACTGTTGCTATTGGACCTGACGTGATACCGCCGGAGAAGCCGAAGTGATGCCGCCGGAGAAGATGACCGGAATCCGAAAACCCAGGACAATAACAGAGACAAAAAAATTAAATAAAATAAAATAAAATAAAATACACAAATAACAAAACGAAAATACTAAAATACAAATGGGGGGATTACAGGCGCCGGGATCTGTAGATTCAGATCAGGAGGCCTTGATCTATAGGCCGGATCCGGATGAACGGGGGGTGGGAGGGAAATCAGGAAGAGCAAAAGGAAGAAAAGAAAAAATGGTTACCTGAGAAACGAGGGTATCTACTGAACGGAGAAGGGTGAGAGATTGAAAGTGAAGGAGCTCGCCGGAGAGGATGATCGGAGAAGACGAAACCTGATTTCTATGAACCTGTAACAAAACAAATCGGAAAAGAAGACAAAGGAAAAACAAAACAAAACAATAAATAAACATTCAAGAGAAGTTCGGTTTCTAGATCTAGATCTGGATCTAGATCTAGATCTAAAATTAAAACGGGAAATAATGTTGATCTAAAGCTCACCGATTCTCAAGGATGGAGATGCTGGCGCCGGTAATGGAGTTCACCAGGTGAGACGACCGAAGCCGAGATAAGAGAAAACGATCGCAACCAAATAAATCCGGCCAGAGATTTGAGATCAAAATTTGTACAGATCTAAATTCAAAAAAGAAAGAAGGGAGTGAGGACTCGTCGAAGAAAAACCCACCAACAGAAAACCCAAAACTAAAGATGAACATCTTTAGTTCTGCAAGAGTGAAACTGAGAAAAAAAGTAAATAATAAAAAAAAAATAAGAAATAAAAACAATCGGTATCCATGAGATATTAACCTGAAAATCGCCGGAGAAAGAAGACCTACGGACTAGTGTTGGTCTGGATCCATAAGGTCAAGGCTATCGGAGTTGCTGCAATGGTAAAACGCCGGCAAAGACAGTTGAAGGAGAAACGGGTGAGGATGCGAGTGGGTGATCTAGCTGTTGCCGCTGGAGAGGAGAAACTGATGAAAGGGGAGAACTCCCCTCACTGCCGAAAACCAAAAGGGAGAAAAGGAAAAATGAGGTCATCTGACCTCATAACTGAGTATTTATAGAGATGGAATTAGGGTTTGAGGATATGGGCTTCAATTTTGAATGGCGTTTTGGATCTTGTTTGGGCCATAGCCTCTAAGCTTCCAACCCTTAGAGGATTTAGCTTAGGTGAACTTGGGCTACTTTGGATCCGGGCTTGGGCTTTAAGGTTGGACTCTGGCTTTGGCTCATGGGTTTTAAACATGGAGTTTCTCTTTTGAGGGCTTTGAACAATGGGTAAAGGGGATGATTTCTCTCTCTCTCTCTTTCTCGGATCTAGAACCTCGACACTCAAATAAAATAATAAAATTAAAATTAAAATTACAAATAAAATCAAGGGATTAAGGGGTGTAAAAATGTGGTGTTCACAGTGATCATTGGATCGCCCTGGTTAGAGTTCTTAAATATCTTAAGGGAACTATTCATTTGGGGCTACATTATGTAGGATATCCAGCTGTACTTGAAGGGTATACTGATGCTAACTGGATCTCAGATTCAGATGAGACTAAATCAACAAGTGGATATGTATTCACTCTTGGAGGTGCAGCAGTCTCTTGGAAATCATCCAAGCAGACATGCACGGCTCGATCCACTATGGAATCCGAGTTTATTGCCTTAGAAAAGGCAGGTGTGGAAGCCGAATGGCTAAGGAATATGTTGACAGATATACCTTTGTGGACCAAACCGGTTCCTAGCATTTCAATGCATTGTGACTGCCAAGCTGCTATAGCTCGAGCTAAAAATAAAACATACAATGAAAAAAGCAGGCATATACGCCTAAGACATAATATTGTGAAGCAGCTGATTGGAGACGGAGTCATTGCTTTAGACTTCGTAAGATCAGAAAAGAACTTGGCAGACCCCTAACAAAAGGGCTAGCAAGAACGTTAGTGGATGAAACATCGAGGGGGATGGGGCTTAAGCCTATTACATAAATGGAAGTGATGGTAACCCAACCTATGTGAATGGAGATCCCAGGAAGTAGGTTCAATGGGTAAAAACAAGTCACTGGACCATTCACTGAGAGCACTATCATTTGATAGCTCCTCCCTATGGTGTAGATAGTGCTAATTGTAACCGTGTGAGGATGAGTAATAACTCTTAATGAGTCCATATCCTTTATAGGTGGTGTGTCTAGTTACAGTATACACTTGATGGATTCACCTATGTGAGTGTAGAAGTGGGGCCGCTTCTTATGAGAATATAGGCAAATTCTCTAGAGCACTCATTAACATCCAGGTAAGGCGCATGGCCGAAATGTGCTAAACCGATAGAACTCGTCTGGTTATCTAGAATTGAATGTGTGCGGCTATTTCAGCCGACTTACAACAAAGGTATTTGGTTCAAAATATACAATTTCACCATTTACCTGTAGGTCCTGTTTAGTCTTCACTATGTATTGATTCAAATCCTTTGGATATCAATACTTATGCATTTTGTTCTAATTCTTTGCCCAACCTTTTTATTTTTGTTTTTGTGGGGGATTGTTGGTGTTTCGTGAGAAAACAAAATATAACGTTTTATTTGGTTTGTCCCTCTTTTTGTAATTTAATGGGTTTTTGAGTCCTATTTTCTTATCCTCTTCTAGGTTTTATTCTTTGACCTTTTCAATTCAAGGTCTCTAATGTGGTGGCATGGTTAACGCTTTTTTCTCCTTCAGTTAAGATTTCCTATGAGGTCTATTCAATAGCCTTTTCAGTTTCAGCTTTTTATAAGATAAGAAAAGCAATAGAGTTTCTTAAAAAGTTTTTGAAACGTTTTTTACAGAGGCAAAACGGAACCACTGTTTTACTCTAATGTTATCTCTGAGTTTTGGGCTGCCAGTTATACGAGTTCAGTAAGCCTCTATTACATACGTATGCACGTTTGATAGAGAAGTTGTTGTTGTACCCTAGAGTCCGAGCGCCGTTGCACCCTATTGCATCAGAAAATTCCTGAGGGGGCGAAATCGGATTAAGGGCAGTGTTTACACGCCTCAACAAATTCCGATAAGTTTGTCTGTCTTTTACTGTTTCAGCTTATTCAATTATATTATAGGATTCTACAGATATGCTCTTGGTTTTTAGAATCTACTACTGATTTTATATAAGAAAAAATCTGGTACTGTTATTATTTGTGAGCTGCTGCTTTGGATGTTCTTTGTTTCCCTTTCAGTCTTTATTCTTCAAGTATTGCAGATTTGAAGACAACATTATATACCTCAGATAACCCAAAAAGCTCCTGCAAATAACCCCATATAGTGGGGGCATTTTCTGCAGGTCTAAATTCAAATGGCTTCTGCTGAGAAACAAGCCTCGTAAATGGGCTCCAAAATAATGAGTAACACTTCCTGACAATCGAATCTTGAAAAGACCGGCTAAGTACTAGTCAGAATGGCCTTAATCTTCCACTTCAATAGCGATTCAAAGTTGATTATGTCTTTTTGGAGAAAGAATGATGAATTCTAACCTGACTCCCCATTTAAACCTAGAATCCAGAACCAAGTTCCTAAGGGCTAACAACCGATTTTCTATAAGGCATAAGGAAAATTCGCACCAGTTTTGCTTTTGCTGGGTTTTTTTTGGTAAGATCTATTGGTAGGTACCAGAGTAGAGAAGGGGTCTTTTTGTCTGTTTCTCTGTTTTGGTGTATATCAAATCTTGGGGTACGTGCAGCACCATCCAAAAAAAAAGGCCTGGGATTCTCTCTGGCGAAGCCAGAAAGGGCTTATCTCGGGGTTCCATAGAATAGGTGACAAGTGGTGGAGAAGTCAAAATATGGGGTCCACGATATTGACTTCTCCACCTATAATAAGACATGTGGCGATAAGTGTGAGAATAAAGGGAAGAGATATCATATGGGGATAAGTCAAAAAAATGGGGAGAAAATAAAATGACTTCTCCCCATATTTTTGCCAACTGTCGCACAATGTATGGAACCCCTAGAGGAGTTTCTGGCTTCGCCAGAGACAAGCCAAGGCCAAAAAAAAAATCTCAAAAAGCCTTTCTCCCAAGGCCTTGGATTGTCTCTGCCGAAGCCAGAAAGGGCTTATCTCGGGGTTCCATAGAATAGGGGATGAGTGGTGGAGAAGTCAAAATCATGGGGCCCAAGATTTTGACTTCTCCACACATAATAAGACATGTGGCAATAAGTGTGTGAGAATAAGGGGGAGAGATATCAAATAGGGAGATGTCAAAATCATGGGGAGAAAATGGAATGACTTCCCCCATTTTTATGCTACCTGTCGCACGATGTATGGAACCCTGAGAGCCCTTTCTGGCTTCGCCAGAGACAATCCAAAGCCTTCTCCCAAACATCTAGAATTTGGGCTCGTTTAGCATCACTCCCAAGGAATAACTCTCTATTCCTTGGGAATAGAATCTCAAGGAATTGAAACTTAAGAAAGTTTCTATTACCAGATAATAGAGAATTGTTCATTGGGAGTGATGCCAAACTCGCCCTTCTCAAAACTTTTCTCTTAGCTCACAAAACTTGTGGCAATGAATATACTTTTTTTTCTTTTCATCCACTTTCATTTTCTGGACCAATTTTCTCAACAAAAGAAGAGAATGGTACACATGGGAAAGTTTATTCCATATGTACATAAAAACTTGGCAAAAGATTACCTCTGGTGGCTGCCCGAGCTAAGCACTCGGGCATCCACAAACCATTGGGTAGTTGGCGAGATTTTAGGTGAGAAGTCATTTCATTGTCTCCCCTTGATTTTGACTTCTCCCCAATTGATTTCTTTCCCCTTTAAAAACGCCAGGTGTTTAATGGTTTGTGGATGCCCGAGTGCTTAGCTCGGGCAGCCACCAGAGGTAATCTTTTGCCTAAAAACTTTGTTTCTAGTAGGCCGAGTAAGATGATGGCTTTGGCTCAAGGCCTAAATAACAACAAAGTATTTGGGCTGGGCCCTTATGAGGAAAATGTCAAGTTGACAAAAGTTCATGAAGGGCTAAGGATCCCTGGTATAAAGGAGGTGAAGCCCAATAGGGTAAATGTGATACAGATTACTGAAGTGGTTACTGAAGTCTCCATTAAATTAAAATCCAAAGGGACAATTAAAGCGTATCAGAGGCAAGTTGAGGACACCCCGAGTTCCAAAAAAAAAAAAAAAAAAGCTTATCAGAGGCAAGTTGGTGGGGTTATCACTTCTTGTAAGCTTTGAAATGAACCCCCGCTTGACAAAGATCAGTCTATGTAGGCCTCGGATTCTCTCTCTGGCGGAACCAGAATGGCTGTCTGGGGCAACCACACATTGTGCGCAATGTGGCATGAAAAAGGGGAGAAAGTCATTTTAATTTCTCCCTTAGTTTTGACTTCTCCTCACTTGATATCTCTCCCTTCTTTTTCTCACCACGTGTCGCAACATGTGTGGAGAAGTCAAAAATGAAGGGGACAATGATTTGACTTCTCCCACCACATGACGCACAATGTGTGGATGCCCGCAACAGCCATTCTGGCTTCGCCAGAGAGAATCTGAGGCCATCTAGGTATGAGCAGGTGGCGGTTGCCAGTGACATTGGACATTTTGGTCCGTCCACTTTTCGGTTGTCCCAAGTAGTTTTTTCTTATTTTTAAACAAAAAAGACAAATAAAAGTGATAGGTCCGAAAAAAAAAGTGTCGGTATTTTGTGTTCTTGTATAAAAATTGGGAAGAGTGGACAACCGGAAAGTCAACATAACGTTGCTCTAGGTGAAGATCCAAGAAAGTGGACATAGCGTTGCTCTGGGTGAGGATCCAAGATATATCAAGATATATCACTGAATATGATAATTAACCTTAGCAAAGCTATATAAGCGAGTTTCTCTGGAACTCAAATAGAAACCCTAGTTGTCTCTATATCAGCGGGGCGGAGCCAATGAGGGGCCTAGGGCATGTGTCCCCCCTAAACATTTGAAAAACAAAATCACATATATGCATAGCATGGCGCATGGGGGTGGGTGTCCCCTCAACTTTTAAATTTCTTTGTTTTTATTATAGTATGTAAAGGATTTGGAATCCTCTACTCTTATAACTGGACTCTGTTAAAACTCACGTGTCAATACGTGTCCCTTTTAATACCCCTTAATTGTGTTTAAGAGTCATTAACTCTTAGGGTTCAACCACTAACTCTGGTTTTTAGAAAAAAAATATTAACTCTAAGGATTGAAGTTGTTAACTACTTTCGGTTATAATAGTAAAAGATTTCAAGTCTTTACTAAAGCATTAGTCCTAGGTAGTTGTTCCATTTGAAGTCAACTTTTTAAAAAATGTATTATATTATTTAATATGTCATACATAGTCATTGCATAATGAGAGCTCTAAACTTGTGAAATCAAAATATATTTTTTATACAACGTTATTTAATTATTTAATAAGATCTAGTCATAGGATAAGGAGACAGCTGCTCCTGTAAACAAGGAGAAACAATACTTTGAGGATATGTACGAAACGTATGAATGAAATGACCCACAAACTCAGTCGTTAAAAAAAAATAGTTAAATTACACTCACCTCCCTTGAGGTTTGGTGAAATTTTAGAAACCTCCCCTCTAGTTTCTGAAATTACACTGTCCTCCCCTCAACTTTGGTTGTTGTAACAGGTTCCCCCTTCCCTTAAGTTTACCATTAATTTATGGATGGACTTTGATGATGTCATCATTTAAACATTTTAAAATGTCTAAATTACCCTTTTTCAACACAAGGTTAGTTAATTCAATAAAAATAAATGATAATTGGTTTCTAACCAAAGTTAATAATATCAACTTAAGGTTAATATATATTTCCAAAATCAAGTATATATATATTTTTTTCTAAAAACCAATGTTAGATAGATGAACTCTAGGGGTGAGTGAATCTTAACCATAGTTAATGGGTATTAAAAGGGACACATGGCGACTTATAGAGATCCTTTAACTGTGGTTAAACATAATTAACCTAAGATTAATATTTTATTTTTTTTCTTAAAAGCAAGGTTAGATGGATTACTCGTAGGGGTGAGTAAATCTTAAGCATGATTAGTGGGTGTTAAAGGGGACATGTGGCGGCTTGTAAAGTCCCCTTTAATTGTGGTTAAGCATAATCAACCTAAGGTTTTTTTTTCTAAAAATCAAAGTTACATGAATAAATCCTAGGGGTGAGTGAATTTTAACCACAGTTAGTAGGTGTTAAAGGGGACACATGGCAACTTGTAGAACTCCCTTTAATTGTGGTTAAGCATAAGCAACTTAAGTTTTTTTTTTTTTTTCTAAAAACCAAGGTTTGATGGATGAACCCTAGGGGTGAGTGAGATTTAACCATAGTTAGCGAGTGTTAAAAGGAACACGTGGCGGCATTTAGAGATCCTTTAACTGTTATTAAACATAATTAACCTATGATTAATATTTTTTATTTTATTTTCTTATAACCAAGGTTAGATTAATGAATCCTAGGGATGAGTGAATCTTAACCACAGTTAGTGGGTGATAAAAGGGACACATGACGGCTTGTAGAGCCCTCTTTAATTGCGGTTAAGCATAACCAACCTAAGGTTATTTTTTCCCTAAAACTAAAGTTAGATGGATAAATCCTAGGGGTGAGTAAATATTAATCATAGTTAGTGGGTATTAAAAGGGACACGTGGTGGCTTGGGAGTTCATGTTTTTCTTTGGTTGAGCTTTCAAACGGTAAAGACGTGTTTCCTCAATCAAGTAAGAAGGGTAAAATGGGAAAAGGGTAACTTTAGTTAACAATGTTAATATTAAGAGTTTGACAGGGGAGGACAGTGTAACTTAATAAACTAGATGGGAGGTTTATGAAATTTCACCAAACCTCAGGGGAAGTGAGTGTAATTTACCTTAAAAAAAATCGCTTCCATCCACTGAATCCAAAATATTCTATACTCGCCTAACTATAATTTGTCCTCCCTACAATAAAATCCTAGCTCCGCCCCAACACCCAACCCCTTCCATCTCTCGTTTGTAGGTATTCATCAATTTATTATCAATCCTAACAAAATACATCTCTACTATTATAATAAGAGAAGGATTGATAGCATTACCTAAAAATATCTCCCTAATATTACTCCTAAATCTCTACTATTTCTTAGCCTACTATATCTCTAATATTATATCTTCTCTTATTTTATACGTAAGAGTTGAGAAACCGTTTCCTCATTTAAAGCACCCCATTAGCCCACAACTCCTCCTATTATGTTCCTCCCAACTTCCCCAATATTTTCTCTATCTCTCTCATATACGGTTCTAACCACCCTCATCCCTTGTATTCTCCATATATTCTCTCTCCCATACGGTTCTAACCACCCCTTTCCCATAATTTTCTCTCATTTTTCCTATTGTGCCCATATAAAAAAAAACTACTTTTATGTTATCTCTAAGCAAATGATATCAGTTACAAAAGGGTATTAATGTAAATTACCACATGTTTCTTCCCAAACAACACACGTCTCCCTTCTCCTCCAAATAAGTAAACTGCCAACCATTTCTCTCACCTTTTCAGTAGTTTGAAGAATCTACCTCTTGAACCAAAAAAAAAAAAGGAATCTACCTCCGATTCCTCTCCATCCCCTTTTCTCTTCTACCAAATTACGCTTCTCAGGTTTGTAGCAGTGATCAACAATCGGTCTTCAACGGCTCTACCAAGATTACACTCACGTGAGTCTTTCCAAACCATTGGTAAGTACCATTTCTTCGTCTTCTTTGAAACGCATCCCCTTTTCTTTTTTTTGATATGTTGGTTTTAATCTTGATTCCAATAAGCATCTGAGTTTTAATAGTTCTATTATTAATTACTTTGTTGAATATTCATGAAATAAGCAAAGAAATAAACAAATTTTTTCTTTAAAAATACAGTGGTTGGACACTGTATTTGGTGTTGGTCAGAAGTTAATTTGAATATTGTAAGCAGTGAGATTTCGAGTTTTTAACAGGCATTTTATCAATTCCTTGCTTGTTTTTTCATGAAATAAGCAAAGAAATGAAGGGAAAAAATTACAGTGATGGTTGGACGTTAATGACATGTTGGAGAAGATGGGGACATGGTTGTTATTCTTTAAATTGTTTTGGTAGTTTTTTAAAAATAGGGTTTAAATATAATTAAAATAATAAAAAAAATCAGAATTCAAAATAAATTTCATTCCTCTGGAAATTCCTACATAAAGAATAAAGGCTTTTTGATCAAACGATTAGAAATCCCTCGCAACAATGGTGTGGTGTCAGGTGTGTCTGTGACATGCTATTTTTTGACCTAAAGGCCCATTCAAACGCTGATCTAACTCAGTCGTCCAAATATGGATTCCATATGAGGCCGGTGACAGGTCTCGACTTAAACTACAACAATTGCCTATTGATTTAGACGTTTAAGGGTTTGGTTCTGGCATCAAATCAACTCAAGCATGATAAATAGATGTTTTAACATGGATTAGAGAAGCTAAGCCATTAGATTGCTTGAGCTATATTTTATTGAAAAGGCAATGTTTTAGAATAAGCCGATGGATTGTTTATTTCATGAAAAAGAGCAGACCGTGTTTTTTTAGGTAATTACTTGGGATAAAACCGATGTTTGGAAGATCTAATGAATAGTAATGTTACCCTCACACACTTTAACTACTATTGAACTGTGGTTATTAAGTTTTAACTCCTGTAGTTAAAACTTTATTAATTTTTTTATAAGAACAAGGTTAGAAGACGAACTTGGATGAGTTTCAGTTTGGAATAATTAAATGGAAAAGCCATTGGCAAAGCCCTGTGTATGTTGGATTTGGATGAGTTAGGGTTTGAAATAAGTAAATGGCAAAGCGTTGTGTATGTTGGACTTGGATGAGTTTGGGTTTGAAAAAAGTAAATGGAAAATCCATTGGCAAAGCCCCGTGTGTATTGGACAGATGAGTTAGGGTGGGAAATAAGTAAATGGAAAAGCTGTGTGTGTGTGGGCATACTGTGTGTGTTTAAATGATTAGTTCCTTAACCAAAAAAGAAATGACTAAATGGAAATTAAGCCGATTTAAAGGCTTTGTATTTCTCTTCGTATTTGTTTCTTTATACGACCATTTGAGTGTTATGCCAATGTCTAAATAATAATTTAGCATTACTAACTGTGTTCCATTTAGCCAATTTAAAGGCTTTGTATTTCTCTTTGTATTTGTTTCTTTATACGACCATTTGAGCAGGGCCGGCCCAAGCCATTTGGAGGCCTAAAGCGAAAATTTTAAATGGGGCTTTTTTTTTTTTTTAATATTATTAAAAAAAATTAACTATAAATGGGACCTTTTTAATATTCTAAATTGGCATTTTTTTTTTTAAATATTCTAAATGGGGCCTTTTTATATTATTTTTTTTAATAGGGCTTAAAGCAAAGGCTTTGATAGCTTAAGGGATGGGCTGACCCTGCATTTGAGTGTTATGCCAATGTCTAAATAATAATTTAGCATTACTAACTGTGATTAAGATTGACCCACCCCTATTATTAATCCATCTAACCTTGGTTTTTAGGAAAAACTAAAAAATTATATTAACCTTAGATTTCTTAAGATTAACCAAAGTTAAAGAGTGTGCCTCCACATAATATGTTGCCCTCACACACTTTAACTGCCCTCGAAATATGGTTATATTAACCTTAGATTTGTTTAGATCCTTTTGGTTTTTTTCTTTCATGAATAGTGTTTTTCATGATTTCTAAAATATATTTAATCGGAAACCTTTTTTGGTTTTTTTTTCCTAAATATTGATTTTCACAATTTCGAATGGATTACGAATTGGTGGATTCATTTCCTACTATATCAGTTTCATCCTGTATTTTTTCTAATAGATGTCATTCTAGCAAAATTCGCTAAGCTTTGTTGTATTGCATTTCAAAAGTTTTCAAATCAATCTTTTTCATTCAATCATTGTATATATTATTTTTGCAATCATAAGGATTGTTCACTCATGTGCATTCTGCTAGTTAGAAAGTAATTATAATTTAGATGTAGAAGACTTTAATCGATATGTCACCATTTATTCAATACACGTTAATTTTTCTATTTAAAAAAAAAAAACGGTATTTACACTTCAATATTAAAACCTGTTTTTTTTTCTATTAAAAAAAAAAAGATACATCATCTTGAAGAAACGCTTCACGAGGAGGAGGAAGTGGTGGCGGTGATTCTTAAATGGACTTCCAGCAAAAGATGATGTAGGGTCAGTTAGATTTTGAATGGATCAAAACAAAGATTAATATGATTAAGGCGAGAATCGTCTGGACCGAAACATCTGCTCCAGTGAGATCACGAGAGCCATTCCCACGATGGGATCGATTTCGGGCTGTAGGATTAGGCGGAACACATCGTCGCCGAAAGCCACGCCTCCAATAGATTCCTTCCGCTTCATCTCCGCGACGCATCTCTTCTTGTCATCGTACACGGCGCAGCTACGTTGCGCGTACGACCCCTCGATCTCGTACGCCACGTTCTTGTTGCCGGTGCTAACCTGAGCCAACGATTTCGAATTCAAAAAATTCATTTGCTTCTTCACGGAAAATCGGGGGTTTATGGCCGTTTCTCCATCGAACAACAGCCAGTTGTCCCCTACGCTGAGTCTCTGATTCATCCAAAGAAGACATTCAAAAATCACCGTTAGAAAAACGGAAAACCATACAACCTAACTAAAATCCATGAACCAAAGCTCGGTTGAAAAGATTTCAGGAGTGAAGCTCTCTTTCATGGTGTTTGAGCAGAGCTTCCTATTTAATGTTTAGATAGTCCAAATTTATAATCATGAAGAGATGTAGTAACAATTTTGTAACCCACTCTGTATTATTAAAAATGAGAGCACTACTCCACAATTTTTTTTTATTTTTGGTAAACTCAATCATACCACAAGGCAATGACTAAAGACAAAGACAAGGGAATACTCACACCACCCAAGCAAACACACACACACCACATGCAAACTCTCTCTCACACACACACCACACACATGCAGCCCATGTAAGCTTCACCCTAGAGCTCCTCAAAACGGGCACCAACCGTTTGAGACGCCAAAGAACTTATATGGGACAACATGCTCAGGTAGGAACCCGATGTGGGACTAAACACTACTCCACAAGCAACCACAACTTTTATCACATATTTTCACGGTAATGTAATTATTGAGAGAAAATGTTTTATCATAATTTTTTCTTATAATTATAAAATAGTTTAGTTACAAACCGGAGCTCAGCTCTATTTAGAAGCAGAACTCCCTTTTTATACTATAGCTGCAGCAATCATATAATTTATAGAGGAAAAAGTATATTATAAAATTGTCTATTCTCTTTCTTTACAAAAGTATCACTTTCATGGTGTAAAAATGGGAGCTCCATTAGCGCTGTGAAAAGAGCTCTGGCTCAAAATGAATCTCTTATAAAAGTGAGTGCTACCGCTTTGAACTAAAAGAAGGAAAGGAGCTCGCTTTTGGAGTCAAATCCTCTACAGTGATAATCGGATATGACAAATCTAGTTATCACCCTTTGAGGTGGCCACGTGTCTTCCTTAACACCCTTTAACTGTGGTTCAGATTCACCCACCCTTAGGGTTCGCCCACCCATCCTTGGTTCTTTGAAAACAATATTAATTCTATTTTCTTAAAATTTTAATATTTAAAAATTCCTAAAAACAGTTTTTTAATTTTAAATAATAGAATTAATATTTTTTTTCTAAAAATTAAGGATGGGTGGATTAACCATAGGGGTGGGTGAATCTCAACCACAGTTAAGAGGTGTTAATGGGGACACATGCTCACCTCAAAGGGTGATAACGGATTTGCCTAATCTGATTATTACCGTAGAGGATTTGACTCCTCAAACACAATTATCACCGTAGAGGATTTGAATCCTCTTCTTTTCCATGTAAAGCAGAGCTCCGCCCTAAAATTACACTCTAGGATTGTCTAGGGCGTCAACCGTGACTTCACAAAAAGACAAATATACCCCGCCCCACCCCTTATTTTTGTGTTCTAACTTCTAATGATATTTTGAGGAAGGATAGGACTTAGTACCTTTCGTCGGATGGTGAGCAGCGGCTTGCCCGTGGCGTCCATTAGCACGATCTCACCCTTATTACCGGCGACGTAGTTATCAACGCGAAATACCAAGTTTCCCTTCGCATCGAAAACTGTAAAACCGTTACAGTTAAACAGCAGTGATTTCTTCCAGACCGTCAGAACTGACACGTGCCCGTCGGTAGCTGGCTTTGGTCCTTCAAAAACGTTCGTATTGGGAAATACTTTGGTCATTTCGTATCGAACTCCGATCGGTAAACGGAGAGAGTGAAAAACTTGGAAGATCCAAGTCCTATTTGTCCTTGAGAAACGAAAAGATATCCTACACCTCTTATTTGTAGGGAGGGTGGTCGAAAACAGAACAAATGTAAACTCAGGCTCACGATAGAAAAAAGGGGATGACGTCATATGAATTAATGGGACGGAAAGCATGTGTGGGAATCTAAGGAAGTGAGAAAATTGGAGAAGACACTTTGACATGATAGGCCTTGTTTAGGAATGAAAATTCCGTATGGCATAGTATCAACTCTCAATTGATTGGTTAGCGCACACTGCCGACTTTTCTTTTGCAAAGTAAAATTCGGTGGCAGATATTTAATTAAGGATAAGGCGTCAATCCTCCCTGGCTGTAACCGGATTGCTTGGAGTCTGGTCATGCCCTTGATTTCATCATGAGTCGCTATTGACACCTTTTAATTGACACTTCTTAACTATGATTAAGATTCACCTACACATAGGGCATACTAGATGAATCTTAATCATAGTTAAGAAGTGTCAATGGGATACGTGACGACCTCATGAACATAACTCGACTCTAAGGAGCCTATTTACAATTAGAGAGACTTTGAAGTCTTTTGTAAATATTTCTATGATGATTGAAAAACTAGCACTCAAGTAAAATGGAAATTATGAAAAGAATAACTATCAGCAGGAGTTCCGGTTGAACAGTCAATCGGAGAAACCCATAAATTTCCTTAGGAAGGGATAGTTTTGGAAAAAATGTACCTTAAAAAAAAGCCCTTTCTTCGTGTTGATAATTACCAAACTACCACATCCCAAAGCAATTTATACGATTGATTGTTCAACCAGAACTCTTGATCGATAGTTAATCCCAATTATGTCAGCCCATAGGAAAAAATATTTAAAAAGTAGAATGTAAATTATGAAATGGTAAATGCAATCCCAATTTTTCTACTCTTCAGGGGATCAACATGTGTCCTTATTCTTTCCTACTTTTTCTTTTTTACAACCGTTTAAATCTTTCAGCAAGATTTTAAATTTAAGCGCTCACCCCTCAATCGTTGACATCTATCCCTTCAAATTCTAGTGAACTCTCTTTAATTATGATTTTTTCTAAAAATTAAGATTAAAGATATTAATCTTAAGTAATAGAAAATCTGAATCACAATTAAAGAGAGTTAAAAGGGACATGTATTGGTGATGAGGGGGGCGAGCAAATTATTTTTCTATAAATTTAACTTCTCCTTTATGCTATGTTTGGTTGCTGAGAGAATAAGTGAAAACATGAAAATAAAAAATAAAAAATTTGGATTTCTAATACAATTTTTAGTTATGTTTTGTCCAACTTTCTTTTCTTTTTTTCCACTTTTTTACTTATTTTCTTGACAATCAAACATATTGACGAAAAAGAGAAAATGGGACTATATCCCATCATGGAATAAGGGAGTTTCGCCATCGGGTTATATAATAAACTCATAATATATAATGTACTTTTTTTCTTGAAAGGTTATAAAAACTTGTGGTTGAGACGATTTCCAAGTGGAAAAATGGACTCGTGTCTCTTAAAAAAAGATATTTATTTATTTATTATTTATTATTTATTATAAAAGTGAGTAATTGCCCAATTGGCTAAGGATGTTTGTGATGCTGGAGCCATTTTCAAAAGAGAGATACCTCCCCCACTCCCGAGCTTTAAAAAAAAAAAATGGTGGTGATAGGAAAGAGATCTTAACTGGAAAGGGCAGTTTTACCCTTCAATGAAATTGCTTGCCCTGTCCGAGAGGGAGGCATGGAATGAAAGTGTGGAAGGGGCAAAAGTGTCTATTCTCATGGCGGTTAGTTTTTAACCCATGGTGGAAGTTAAGAGACTCGAACCATTGAATAGTAGGTCAAAAAATAGATTTAATAAGAAATGAGAAGATAGCATCTAGATCTTGAGATCATTGGCTAGAGTATAGAATATACCAAAGGTCGCAACTAAAGGTTTTGTGTGGTTGGGAATAACTACCAAGATTACTATATAATTCTCCAGCACTCTTCTGCTTTTATTTTAAGGATTTCAAAGTCTTTGATGCTTGCCTTCACCATTTTGTTTTGATTATTGAATTTCAATAAAAGCTTCATCCAATAGAAATAGCCTAATAACATAGAAACATTTCAAGTCTAACTAATAAAAAAATGTTACTTCTAAAATAATCGCATACAATTTTAGTCCGAGAAATATCATAATAATATTATAACAGTCGGTTTAGAGCCAGCGAAGGATAACGACCACGGTTATTAACTTAGAGTTTAAATATGAGGCGGAGCTCGGCTTGAAAATGTTTTGGTGGAGTTATCCCTTAGGTACAAACATTGTGGTAGCTTTATAATTATTGAAGACAGTTTCTCAAAGACTTTTTGTATTTAAACTTAAAGATAGAGGGCAACGGCCAAAATAATTTCACCCAAAGCTCCGCCTCATATTTAAACTCTATTAATTACTATTTTTAATGATATCTTGCCTCTGGATGTAATTTTTTTTATTATCGAACTTCTAATAAAACACAATGACGTACTAGGCTTTCGTCATCTCTCTTTAAATAATCATCTAATCTTTTCTATGGGTGGTACAAAGTTGAGAACCATATTATTCTCTATTTTTTTATTCTTTCTTTCTTTTCTTAACATATTCAATAGAAGTGCCTGATGAATCAAAGACTCAATCGTCCAACAAAGAAGCTGGATTCCTACGCAACAGGCGAAAGCGAGGATGGTGCCACGAAATTACATCATCCACGAGCAAGCACCCTATTGGGTAATAGAATTTGGATAGTAGATTACGTGGCGCCAGGTCATTCGAAGGCAGACACTTGAGTATATTCATCATGGATAGAGAAACTGCAAAGAAATTATTGTGGAAAATGGAGGTAGAGGACATGCTCAAAGGATAGTGACACACACAAAGGAAATCAATCACCACCCCCTTTCTAAAAGCATAAACAATGTCTTTCACATTTTCTTTTCTGATACAAGACACCGTTATCCGGACTTTGTAGAATATTACAAATGAATGGATCTCGTAAAAGAACATTTTTCGTCTCTAGGAAGGCAAATCTTCTATCCGAGACAATGAGCCCGCACGACCAGATAAAATATTAACAACTAAATGTTACTATTGACCAAAGTAAAATTTTCAAAAGTCTTTACTCTGGAGACACTTGTCCTATGTGGACCTGAGCACAAAAATCGCAAACCGAGGATTTGCTCCCCTCCCTAGGATTTGATCCTAGGACAACCCACCTAAGAGGGGCACACCCCTATGCGCTTCACATTAACAAGCAAGGAAAGGATTTTGAATAATTTCACCACCTTCCATTTATTTTTGTTTTTGTGGAGAATGGCTCCAACATGTAGAGGAATGAGAAACTAATTAAGGCTAGAAATGCCCCTTCCATTAATATCAAATCAATTTATGGACTCTAACCATTGATTATGAAAATAACCCTGTTTTGTATTCCTCGAAGATAGATGTTGTTTAGCCTAGGGCTGTTAATTAATCGAATTAAGATCCAGATTTGATCCAAATCTAATCCGATTAGATGGGATCCTAATCCATTTATAGATCCATCGGATCTAGTACAAATATGAGATCTTGAATCCGATTATTATTGATCGAATTAAGATCCAAATCTAATCCGATTAGACGGTATCCTAATCCAATTATAGATCAGGTACAAATATGAGACATTCATTCCGATAATAATCGGGTTGGATTCGGATCTATATCGATCTGATCTAATCCGATCCAATCTGATTACATTACATTATATATAATATAAAAATAATATCTAGATAAATTTATAAATGTATTATAGTACTATCCATATTTTTAAAAATTTTCTAGTCAAAATATTAAATGTTGAAGACATTAATAATAATTGGATCAGATTCAAATTCGAATTGGATTATTTAGAATCCGATGGAAATCATATCAGATTCAGATATGTCAGAAATCGGATCAAATATGGATCTAGGTAGGTTTGACCTAAATCTGATCTGTTAAATGCCCTAATTTAACTTAATCGCAACAAAAGTGTAGAACCCTGGAACTTTTTGTATATGCCTTGGGATGTGTGTCAAGGCATGATGCCTTTGTAACCTCCCATATCTATGGAATGAGATTCCTAAGTCGGATATGTTAAAAAAAATCCTGTTTGCTTAACTCCATTTTCGGATCAGTCAACTTTGAGGATAATTTGGTCCATAAATAAAACATAAATTAGAAATTCTAAACCGCCGGAAATGTTCATTTTTGAAAGACGAATCCAACGCAAGTTGAATCGTTAAAATCCAACAAACGAGTCAAAAGTTATGGCCAAAACACCGAAGTAGGAAAATAAGGAAAATCAGCAAAATAGACAAAACACAGACCAACCGGTCGACCGCTCCTAGGACCGATCGACCGGTAGCCTACCAGTTGACCGCTCACCTACTGGTCGACCGCTATCGCACTAATTTTGTATGGGAAAATTTTTCAGAAAGAGTCTTTTGGACCGATCGACCGCTCATCATGACCGGTCGTTGGTCGACCACTCCTTTATGAATTTGCCTGGTTTGGTCTTTTTAAGCAGATCATTAAGGGTATGATGGTCTTTGAGTCTTTGACCATCCCCTTTTCTATATAAACTCAAGTTCGTGAGTTGAGGGTTTCATAAACCCTCTAACTTGCATTTGAGAGAGAGTGAGAAGAGGAGAAGGTCTTCCAACCTAGGGTTTCAACTAAAGAAGGAGATCAAGGGTTTGGCTACCCAAACTCATCAATTTGGCTTGGATTCTTCAATCCAAGGCTCAAGCTCGCGAGGGACATGTTCTCCAAGCTAGGGCAGCTACTCCACGCAAGTTTTAGGAAGGTTTTCCTCACTTCTTCAAGGTCGGTACTTTATGCTACTCTCCTAGTTCACATTCTCATTTCTTTCCTTCATTTTTATAATTCTTCTCTACTATCTAAGTATGTAAATGTTATGGGATGAATGAATGGAGGATGATGAGCGATGGTTGCCGTGTGGATGAGTGATGATGAATGGAATGGGAAGGACATTGTATCAATAATAAATACACGTGTATGTTGAGAATACAAACCCACCTAGATAAGCATGATATAGGCTTTAACAAATAATGTACACACCACATGTTTGATGAAATGCCAAAGTGAAGAAAATGAATTGTAAATCAAGAAATGCATGTTTAAAGGCATATGGAATTGCTAGGGATTATGATAGTGTGATTAATTGCTTTCTATAAATGGCATGAATATTTACTTGTTTAAATTTATGATATTCTATGTATTGTTGAAATCTCAAATGTCATGTTTAATTCCAAGTGAAAGTATGTACACGATTTCACGAGCACGGCATGCATGATATGATTTATCGTTGTTTCCAAGAATAAGGTTTTAGAGGTGGGACATATCTTACGATATGTTTTACCTCGCTTTTGACAAGAACAAAAACAAGCATTACTCATGAGCGAGTTTACACTTCCCTCCCATCTCATTGAAAGAGAGGTCTCTCCTCACTCACAAGTGCATATCATCGAAAGAAGAGTCTCTCTTCCCTCTCAAGTGCATGACATTGAAAGAAGGGTCTCCTTCCCTCCCAAGTGCATCTCACAAGCGCATCTCACAAGTTACATGAGCATGTTGAAGTTCCAAGCAAGCACGCATGACACGCATGACATGACACACTCGACAAGATGACAAGTTTTTCAAGCACGAAAAGAGTACTTTCAAGTCAAGTCAAGTGCACGATGATTTCAAGAGATTTATCGGCTTTTATGTGAAGCAAGCATGAATATAAACTATTTTACTTTCCTGTTACTATATGAATTGCTTCCTGCTTCATATACCTCGTTATTGCTATGTTGTGGCTGTTGGTTAGTATTTGGTACACGCTGAGTATTCCATGCTCAGCCGTACGTTTATATCAGCAGGTACTGAGGGAGCTGCTGCTCCTTTCGACATTTGTGCCCTTGGCCCTTGGGTAGAAGAGGAGTACGTTGAGGAACCTACGGAGGAGCCTCATGTAGACGAGTACTACTAGGTGGTAGATTCTGAGTAATCCGTGGGTGAGCTTGAGAGAGTATGTCCATGTATTTTGGCGGGCCTGTCCGCATCTTCTTTTGTGATATCATTTTGTACAACTTGGATCATGTATATATATATAACTAGAGTTTTGGTTAGTCTTCCGCTATGCCATATAGTTATGTTTCCGCTTTTATTGTCCTCTATTGTGCATGCTCCAGGTACTTTTACAGGTTGGGTTGTTAAGCAAGTCATGATAAGTCGTCCAAGATTCATTCTAACTCCTAGAGTGGGTTTTGGGTCGCGACAAAAAGTTTCTTCCAAGCATTTCATGGAACGTCTTTCCTTTAAATGTTTATTTACGAAAATAATTTATTTTGTTCTTTACTTCTTTTTTCTACCAACAATCATTGGTTCTATCATAGTTAAATAGGAAGTTTTGAAAAATCGACAACTTTTATATTTCAATACTTTAAAGAGAATAGTGTAGTAAAAGAAGACCCCTTTCTTTGCTGACCTGAGATCATCTAAGGTTATAAGACCGGTTATAACGTGGAGTCGACGCATGTACTTATTTTTGGAGGCAATGTCAGTGAAGAGGAGATTTAAAAGTAATGTCAACAATGATTTTCTCTCTCCTCTCGCCGCTCTAAAACAAAATATTCAAAAACTCCAAATATCTCTCCTTTCTCTTGTTCTCCCATCTCATGCTTTCCTATGAAGAAATATAAACAAATCAAATTATCTCCTCCCTCACATTTTCTCCTCTCTTTCTCATGCTCTCCTCTAAAGACACTACTACAACTCAGCTTACCGATCATAATTTATTTCCGTGATCATAAGCCATTGATCACGATTTACAGTGCGCAGACATAACTGTGATTTTTTAACTTGTAATTTTATGTTAAATCAAATATCACGGTTATTTATCGGTGATTGTAGATCCCAATTAATCAATACTATACATTATCAAATATGGACATTTCGAGTTCAATTTGAGATCAAGGTTTCAAATGTAACGGTGATTGTACTAAATTTTAAATACCACGACTGGTAATTTTACACCTAAAATAACCGAGATTATACATTACAAAATATACGATTTGTGGTATACATAAGAATATGGTTTCAAAAGTAATGGTAATTATTATTTAGGATAAATATCACTATTTTTAAGAGAAACCACGATTGTATTAGCAAGAAGATCATTATTACAAGTTTAATTGTGATCTTTTCTACCACAATTTTTTACAGTTTTATTGTAACCATGATCTTTCTTCATTTACATTTCAAAACAGAATCCTTCTTTAATTATGCAGCCGACCCTACCACCTATATAGGGATGGCAACGGGGTGGTTTTGGGGTGGGGCGCCCCAACCCTACCCTGCCCCTAATGATAAAACCCTTTCCCATTCCCGTCCCAAATTTGGGGCGGGTTTGGTTCAAAAATCTCATCCCTGAATATTTAAGTGCCGCTCTAACCGGCCCCTCCCCATCCCGCCACGTCAAACCCTTCACGTATCAAACCCATATCTAAGCTGAAAAAAAAAGAAATTAAAAAATCATAGACAACAAAAACCATTACTTTCTACACATTACAAAATTCAAGGTTTTTAACGGCAGTTCCAAACCGCCGCTGCAACTGAAAAAATTGCCATTACAACATATAATAGCGGTTTCCCAAACCATCGTGATAAAGCGTATCACAAAGTTCTATTACAGCGGTTTTATAACAGTGGTTCTAATACCCACCGCTCTAGGTAAATATTTAACGGCAGCTATTTATTCATCTAACAGCGGTTCAATAAGGGCAATTCCATCAAAACAATTCTGCATATACCGGCGGTTTTACACCGCTGTTATGTAATTATTATATAATGGCGGTCCAGTACCGCCAATGTAATTATAAAAGTAATTAAATAATTAGAAGTTGTAACGGTGGTTTGAAACCGCAACAATTGATTAGAAATTTTAAAAATAATTATTTTTTATTAAATTTTTTTAACCTGTATTAATTGTACCTATGTGCAATATAAAATAAATTCAGATTATCTACATAATTTCTGAACACCAAAATATAATCCATCAATATTTAAATTCATGCCTATAAAAATATCATAATAAACCGTCTAAAATGTAATAATTGCGATATACATGCCCATAAAAATGTATCAAAAGTAAAATAAAAAATATGCTAAAGATGCCTAGCAGCTCCCTCCGACTGGGTCACTCTTGCTACTCTGAAAGCTAACAAATGTGTGTCGCCGACTCCCTCTACGAAAATATAATTTACTATTAAAATATTGAAATGATAAAATTTACAAATTTTAATACTAATATGCAAATAAAAAGACTAATCTTAGATATTTCTTACTTATTGACTTTAAAAGTTTCGTTCATTAATCTAAACCTAACTATGCGCACCAAATCTTAACCAGGACTCGATTTTTTATACGGTTTCTTCTAACTCGTGTATTTCAATATATTCTAAGTATTGGAATTGGTTTTAAGAGAATTTGAGGTCGTTTGCCTGATTTGGGCACTAAGAATGCCGAATTCTAACTTTTTAAGTATACTTTGACCTAAACCTACGACCTTCCACCAAATCCTATTCGGGGCTCGATTTTTTATGTGGTTTCTTCTAACGCATGTATTTCAATATAGCCTAAGTGTTGGAATATGTTTCAAGGGAATCTGAGGTCGTTTGCCTGATTTGGACAACGAGAATGCCGAATTCTAACTTTTAAGTATACTTTGGCCTAAACCTACAACCTTTCACCAAATCCTAATCGGGGCTCGGTTTTTTATGCGATTTCTTCTAATGCTTGTATTTCAATATAACCTAAGTCTTGGAATTTGTTGCGACGAAATTTGAGGACGTTTGTCTGATTTGAGCAACGAGTAGGCTGAATTCTCAAATCTTCTATCATACTTTACAACCTTCCACCAAATCCTTTCTGATGCTTGGTTTTTTAAATGATTTCTTCTAACACGTGCATTTCAATATATCCTAAGTGTTGGAATTGGTTTCGAGGGAATTCGAGGTCTTTTGCCTGATTTGGGCACCGAAAAGGCCGAATTCTAA
Source organism: Tetracentron sinense (assembly GCA_015143295.1). NCBI lineage: Eukaryota > Viridiplantae > Streptophyta > Magnoliopsida > Trochodendrales > Trochodendraceae > Tetracentron > Tetracentron sinense. The sequence goes on from CM026554.1 coordinate 16,075,242, forward strand.
CTTTTTAATTAGGTGACAAGTAGTCTGTAATGGAGGTTTTATAAAACCGTCATACAAAACAATATGCTGAGGCGGTTCTTTAGAATCGCCGTTACAAAACCGCCGTTATAAGCCTCTAGTTTTGTAGTGATAGGAACCTTAACCCTAATACAGAGAACCTTCTAGGAGCAAAACCCTAATATATGCTAATCAAAGAACTACTTCGAAGGTATTCTGAAACTGGGACCAATAGAACCATAGCATCAAAACCATAAACCCTAAAAATCCTATAAAAATTACAACACGAATCTATTAAATGAAGAGGATGTGAAAACCTAGATGCTTTAAATAAACATTAAATCAAGACCAGATCCAAAGAATGAAGAAAATAGAAAATCGAAACATGATTAAAATGGTATTTCTTAATTTTTGCATCTCTATTCTTTGCTTTTGAAACAAAAGATTGGCAGATTGATCAGAGATGCTCAACGAGGAAGATGATCCAAGATGGCGGCGAGTGAGCCTATTGGTAATGGCGGAGAGGGAGGGACGGAGGGAATTGAGTCGATACTCAAGTACGCATAGTGAGAGCCCTATACCTAGAACCCACACTATTAATAGTTTGGGTATAAATGGTATTTCAAAATTATTAAAGGGGTGAACTAGTAATTGTATATTATAAATGGGGCGGGCCGGGGCGGCTTAAACCCATTTCTAACCCGAACCCAGGTCGGGTTTAACCCTTTATTTTCAAACCCGCCCCTACCCCATTTAGAAGCTCCCCAAATCCGTCCCATTAGGGTCGGATCGGGTTACCCGTTTAACCTGGCCCATTGCTATCCCTACACCTATAGCTCCCCACTTTTAAATTCATACATGAAGAAGAAAATAAAGCATTTGTACACACACTCACTTGCAAATTAATACACTTAAATATTTTAAATCGATGATTATATGCATTTATCAATAAAATAATAACCTTAAACTATACTTCCATGAATAAAATAACAACAAATTAAACCATATTTCTATTAAATAATAAAGACTAATTTATAGTATGATTAGAATACATATAATCTAAACAATATTTCTCAAGTATTCATTAGTTCTTTTTTAATTCTTTTTATTGCTTCATCACTATATGCTTATTGATCATTATCAAAACAATCATTAATCTCATTTGTTATTGATTTTTTTCTTGTTGGTGATGATGTCCTCAGGTACACATTATGGTGCAATAACCACATTCTTAGGCACTTTTTTATTTGGGACATTACAAAAAAAGATAATGAACGAACTATCAGTTATGTTTAATTCATAAAATTTCTGAAACAACAATTTTAGAACTCAATGTTGCCTACTAGGTCGGGATGTTCCTGCTTGGAGCCCAAAGCTAATCTCGCCAGCTGTCACTTCATGCTCTCATCGAATTTTAACCTCACAAGTAGTAAAATATTATTCACCTTGGATGTGTTAAATGGTTTTCCGAATGACCAGGCAAAAAGAGTTTCTTTTCCAACAATTTCACCTATGGATCTTTCCTGGAACCCTTAGTCGATTAGTAAATGTAGAACCCCAGAACTCATTTTCTTATTCGGTGAATAGTGTCAGTGAATAGTGATTTTGGCCTAAAGGCTTTCTATGTATTTTTGTGTTTGATGATCGAATAAAAGAATTTGAAATCAAAAATTGATGTGTTGTATGGGTGTTAAAGTCATGGTCAAAGAGTGGAAGCACTCTAGGTGAGTTGAGGGAAGAGTGGAAACACTCTAAGTGTGAAAAATGGAAAAAAAACAAGAGAAATCACCAAGTTCTGGTGAAGGCCGGTCGACCACCCCTCAAGGCCGGTCGACCGACTATCTCGAAAAGGCCCAAAATGGGCTAACAGTGGGTTGGGATTCAGGGCTGGTCGACCGACTGTCAAGAAAAAAGCCCAAAAAAGGCTAAATAGTAGGTTGTTTGATTTGGCCAGTCAACTGCCCCCCTTAGCCGGTCGACCGGGCCCTAAAAATTTTGCCCAGTTGGGTCTTTTACATTATTTCATTAAGGGTAGGATGATCTTTTGACCACCCCTTACTCTATAAATACCCAAATTCGTGGGTTAGAGTTCATAACACCCTAAGAGAGTTCTAAGAGGAGATTTTAAGAGAGAAGAAAAGGGAAAGGAAGGGTTTGGCCAAGGGATTGTGCTAGGATCACGGTGGAGCCTATTCTTGCTTCTACAAACCTTTTTCGAGCTTGGATCCCTCCTTGGAGCTTGAATCTCACATTCTCAAGCCTTTTCCCCAATTCTAAAAGTAAGTACCTTCTACTACCTAGCTTTGTTATGATATGAACATTGAAAAAGGGGATTAATGTATGATTTTGAATAGGAATTGTAAGCACACCTTTCTAGTTAGCTTAGTGATAACTTAGATCCTAAAAACTAGATTTTTATAGCATGTGTGTTTGAATTTGGGCTTGAATAGTTTCTATTCTTAAATCAACCATGTTTACCTAAAATGTATGGATTAATTAGTATGTTATGGATGTATTGGGCTAAATAACCACCAATTTCGGAATGTATGTATGTGATTGAGGCCTATGAAAATGAAAGTGTGATTTAAGGTTTTTCCTATAAATGTCTAAGTGCTATAACATCTACACATGTTTCCTTCAAGTTCTCTCGTGTCTCTAGGAATAATTAAATGCCCATATGTTAATTCTTTAAGTATCAGTACCGTGACATTATGATGTTCACAAATCACTATGCATAAGCATGTATGCATGAACTGAGTTTTCTAAGTATAAGTATATGAAGACAAACTAAGACAAGACAAGTGATTCACGAAATGAATGATAAAGCCGAACTTTGGAATGGTCAAAGGATATTAGTATGCCTTTTCCATTTCCATGAAGGGTGTTTACACACCCGGTTTCAAGTTGCTTCAAGTATTTTGATGATGGGTATTTACATACCCAGCTTTCAAGTCGTTTCAAAGGCACTAATATCTGGCTTCAAGAATAAGACAATCATGACAAGACAAGCATGACAAGACAAGTAAGATAAGACATGAGTGATTTAAACAAGAACAAGATAAGACAAATATGATTTCTCACGAGACAAGAACAAAACAAGCATAAGATTTTAAGCACGACAAACAAGTTTTGGAAAATACAAAAAACTAATTTCAAGTACAAGTTATGAATATTACACACATGATTTACATGAGGTTTTTCGCTTGGGTTTCATGCATGCTCATGAATGCATTATTTAAATTTCCTATATGTCATGAATGATATTATATCACTGTTAGCTGGTAGCTTGTACTCACTGAGTGTTTTAATACTCAGCCGTATATTTTGATATCTGTAGGTACACTGTTTAATATTTGTGCTCTTGATCCTTGGGTTGAGGAGGACTATAGTGAAGATGAGAATTTTTTGGAGCCTACGGTAGAGCCTTAGGTAGAGGCAAAAGACTTAGATAGTTGGCCTTATCAGGGTGACTACTGAGTGAGAGAGAGAGAGAGAGAGAGAGAGAAAGTTTTTATATTTTGTATTTTGATGGATGGGCATGTCCACTCTTACATTTAGTCATGTTGATGTATAAAAACTTAGAATATTGTTCATGTATAGAAAAAAAAAGTTGGTTCACGCTTCCACACTTTGATTTACACTTCCACGATGTTTATGTCTTGTATCTTTTACAGGATGGTTTGGCAGGTTAGGATATGCTGCCCAGATATGGACCCTAGAGGGGGGTGAATAAGGTCGATGGCAGATTTAAAACTTATTCCTTTTAAATGCGGAAAATAAAAAATTAAAAGGAATGCAGTTAAACACAAACTAAATAAACTAATCAAATGCACAAGAAGAAGGAGAAAGAGCAAAGGAGTGCAAACACAGATTTGTTTTCAAGGTTCGGCAAACCCAACCTACTCTCCGCCTCAAGCAACACCAGCTTGGAGGATTCCACTACAGTCCACAACTGCACAGACTTCTTAATCTGGTGAAGCTTAAACCCTTTTACAACATTTTGAGGTGAACCGTACAGCACATAGAACACAACCCTCTCTGGTTTACATGAAGCAACAGCTTCACAGAACATGCAGGTTCTAGGATGATAAGTAAAGATCTTAGATCTTAGATCCGAAAGATGAACTCCTTTAAGAGTTGGATTTGAATGGAATATCAAGCTCTAGGAAATCTCTCAAGTGGAAGATTGGATTTTAGCTCAAAGAGAAAAACAAAGTATCTTTTTACAGATTTGGGATTTTTAGCTCAAGAGAGTGATTTACCGGTCGATTAGAAGTGGGAGTTTTGTTTTGGAGAGTTTTGGAGAGTTTTGGAGAGTTTTGTTTTATCCAGTCGATTAGAAGTGGGAGTGATCGGCTAGATGGACCATCTAATCGACTAGATGGTCCTCCTAATCGGCTGGATAGACCAAAAAACTTCAAGTTTTTGGTTTTTCTCATTATTAATGATTTTTCTTTGACTTTAATGATTTGCACGAATTCCAAAGTTTTTAATTATATTAGTAAAACATAATTAACAACTCATAATGGTTTTTTGAATGATTTAAGATGAATTAGCAAAGAAAACTAACACGATCGGTACATGCTGACAAATTTTGAGAAAATTTGTTATATCCAGTCGATCACAGGGCTTACCTGATTGACTGGATGGTCTGCCTAATCGGCTAGATGGCCCATCTGATCGACTGGATAGGCTAATTTTATTTGCAGAATCCATTTTCAAAACCTTTAAGATATGATTTGATTCCAAGGTTTTGTACTTAACCTTCATGAGTATTATTAACATGTTTTAAGGTCCTTAATCATTTTTTTAAAATATTTGTTCAAGGGACCTATGGTCAATCTAAGGTATTTTGAGTTTTTTCACAAAATCAACTACTTGAGGATTTTTACAAGAAATCCTAAACAGACCACACTTATTACTTAGACTAAGATCTTGATGGAGATGATCTTTGTGCTACAATGGTCTTCAGCAGCAGTGTCTTTTAGGCAATCTTCCAAAATCTTTTTTGTAGATAGTTGAACATCTTCTTGAAGCTTTGATTTGAAATTTTCATCATGTCTTGACTTGGTCTTTTAATTGAAAGTTCTTGAATAGGCTTAAAATCCCTTTTCTAATTCTTGAATACTGTAAAATAAATTACTCATGAAAGACATTAGTATTACAAGATTCATTTCATTATATATGTCATCATTAAAATTAATTGAAGGACATATGGTTGCAACCTTAAGGCTAACAGGATAGTCACGTCTAAAGTCTCTCTTAACTCTTAGAAGAGATTTTGGGGCGTTACAGTAAAATACAAGAAGTTTAAATTCAAAATACTAAAGATTAGCAAACAATAAAAATAAACATCAATCAACTACATTTTCGTCCGCCTAGCTTTAACATAAGACAAAATGGACTCATGAAGCCCATATTATTTTATCTAGAACTACATCAAACACCATATTAAAAGTTATAATAACATTGCGCATGGTTCACATATAAATTATAAAGAGAGAAGAGATTAGAGAGGGGTGACCGACCCGATTGATAGAGAAGGTCAATCTCCTTACCTAAAAGATCATTTCATTCATCCTCCCTCTAAGCATAGATTATGTCTCTTAATATAAGATTCCTAACTAAATATATGATCAGTAAATAAACTTTAAAGGGTTGGGGACACTAAATATTGGTGATTTCTAACTTAAAGATCGTGGACATTGAATTTTGCAACATTTCTAATTGGGAAACCCTAACAGGAATTATGAAAAATTAAAAGAAAGAGTTTTCATCTATTCTAACTTTAGGGGAGAATAAGGACCTTAAATCTAATATTAATGGTCAAGGCAAGTAAGTCAAAATGAGGGATTGAGGTAAGAGATTCGATTGAGCTAGATAAATGTGCTAGGCACCCTTAGACACTTCCTAAAAATTAGTTACATACTTCCAAAATTCATTTTAAACATATTTTGAAAACAAGGCAAAAGTCCTAATTAAATAAAAAAAATTTATTGAATCAAGAATTAAAAATAAACATTATAAATAAGAAATCAATCCAAATTAGAACATGCTTTCAGACTAGAAACACAAAATTAAACAACTTTTCAAATCAAAGAATCAAGCTGAATTAGATCAAATAAGCAAAGTATGCAATCACAATTTTTTCCTTAACTTTGTCTCCCAATTTCTCACACATGACCGCTGGAGACGACTCTTTATTATAACTCTTTCTTTTAAACATTGATTTGGTGCTTCTAACAACAGCATGATGGGTTAAAGGATATTGGATCTTGGTCTTAAATTGCATTACGGGTCTGTGTCTTGGGACCGAGTCGTGAATTTCGTGATGGAAGCAAGCATCCTTGAATGTGGTTGGGGACATCTCCCTCAATTCATGTCAACCCTTCTAAGAAGATGTATGTAGACAAAAAGTTTCCACCCTCTAAGCCTTAGTACCTAATTTAAAAAATATATATATATATATAAAGAGAGAATGGTAATCAATACATAGGGGTAAAAAAGACTAAGTAAAAATTAACAAGATTCATGTCAACCCTTCTAAGAAGATCTATGTAGACAAAAAGTTTCCACCCTCTAATCCTTAGTATATAATTTGCAAATATATATAGAGAATGTTAATCAATGTATAGGGGTAAAAAAGACTAGTAAATGTTAACTAGTTTTAGTGAAGCATAGCATTTATATGTATGGGATACGCTAACTTTCATATAATAATGAAATGTAATGAAATGTGTTATCCTTCATAGAAGGGAAAACAAAAGAAAAAATCAATGTGTTGATGTCAAGGTAGCGCCGGATTTGAATTTATGGAGAAAAATGTTCTATCCATAATTACAAAACTGTCATTACCTATTTTTGTGCCCTCCAAATAGGGTAGGTTGAAGATAAGATGATGTACAAAAAAGAGACGTGAAAGTACTCATTCATGTACTCACGGCACCATTATCTATCTATATCTATACTATAATATAAAGAAATAAGACTTCTCTCTCTGCTCTCCAAACCCCAATCCCTCCAATCTTATAACTTCTATTTTATAGATAACATGTGGATTTTCTCTTTAATCTCCACCATTCAAGTTTGGGACACACTATCTCATCCTAGAGCCCTCTATATCTCCATTATTATAGAGTCCTCTCTTATCTCCCACTCTTGTAGGTTTGGGATCCACTATCTCATCCTAAAGACCTCTCTATCTCCACTATTGTAGAGTTCTCTCTTATCTCCAACTCTTGGGTATATTAATTTAAGTTTAATTATAAGAAATTTATGATTTTTTATTAAATGTTATTAAAATAATAATAAATTATTATTATAAAGTCAGTTAATTAATACAAATTATAATGTTTATCAAATAAAAAAAATATATTATTAAAATATATTACTTAATATTTAAATAAATAAATAATATTATTTAATTTTAGATATTCTTAAATTATTACCTGTGCATTGCACTGGGTCTCTGCTAGTATATCTATACTATAATATAAAGAAATAAGATTTCTCTCTTTGCTCTCTAAACTCTAATCCCTCCAATCTTATAACTTCTATTTTAGAGATAACATGTGAATTTCTCTTTAATTTGCACCATTCAGGTTTGGGACCCACTATCTCATCCTAGAGTCCTATCTATCTCCATTATTGTAGAGTCCTCTCTTATCTCCAACTCTTGCAGGTTTGGGATCCACTATCTCATCCTAGAGACCTCTCTATCTCCACTAATATTTATAGAGTTCTCTCTTATCTCTAACTCTTGGGTGTATTAATTTAAGTTTAATACTAAGAAATATATGATTTTTTTATTAAATGTTATTAAAATAATTATAATTTATTATTATAAAGTCAAATAATTAATACAAATAATAATGTTTATTAAATAAAAAAGTATATCATTAAAAATAAATTTATTAAATTATATTACTTAATATTTAAATAAATAAATAATATTATTTAATTTTAGATATTTTTAAATTATTACTCGTGCATCGCATGGGATCTCTGATAGTATATATATATATATATATATATAATAGCATTCTAGTGAGGCATGCTCCTTAAAGCCTTTAATGAGCAGTCCCTAATAATGTGACAGGTGGTAGGTTGTTTTGGATTTCGACCATTGGATGTCCCTAATAATGTGACACGTGGTGAGTTGTTCTAGAATCTAACCATTGGATGTCAAGACATGTCTCTCTAGAGACATGTGACAAAAAATTAACTTGATCGGATGTTTATAGACCGTTCAATCCAAGATGGGAATACCAATCATTTCTATAGCTTAGATAGGGTCTAGTGAACCCTAAGAGGTTAATGCTAACAAATGAAGGTCTAATCGGATTGTCTAAATATGTTTAATCAAACTGATTTTTTGACACGTGTTTCCTAATGAACCCATCTTAAAATCTAATGGTCAGATTCAATAAAAGACTGACATATGTCATTTTTCTAGAGGGACCTCTCATTTTAAGCTTTAATGAACATGACTCATATGTATCATTTCCTCTCTCTCTATATATAAATATGTATATATTTTTGAGTATGTATGTATATATGTATGTGTGTTTGCGCATGAATGCTAGTCTTGGACGCTAGATTTAGGTATGTCAAAAAAGGAAATAAGACTTTTGACGCACTTGAGCGTATATTTCAACGGAACCTTTAATAACGGTACTCTGCCCCTTTAGGGCAAGGTTAGGGCCTAGTCAATCCAGACCCCTAGTCTTGAACATGACTCATATGTATCATTTCCTCTCTCTCTATATATAAATATGTATATATTTTTGAGTATGTATGTATATATGTATGTGTGTTTGCGCATGAATGCTAGTCTTGGACGCTAGATTTAGGTATGTCAAAAAAGGAAATAAGACTTTTGACGCACTTGAGCGTATATTTCAACGGAACCTTTAATAACGGTACTCTGCCCCTTTAGGGCAAGGTTAGGGCCTAGTCAATCCAGACCCCTAAAGGGTTAGGGTAGAGTTAAGGTCTTGCCTAATGTTACCTAGTTCGCTACCTAGTAGTACAAACTGCGAACTGTTTCGAAGCGAACCAATTCGCAGTTTGGTTCGTTTGAGTTCATGAAAATGAGTGAACCCGCTACTCTAACCCAATAACTTTGGTATTGCGAACTTTTTGTTTAGGTTTGACGAACTTTTTGTTTGGGTTCATCGAATTTGTTTTTTGGGTTAGCGACCTGACTATAAAACCTATTTTTTAAAATCAGTAATTTATATTATATTTATTTACATGGTTAGTATATATATATATATATATACACACATACATATATATATATGTAATATATTAATATTATATAAGCAAACCAAACTAAAGAACTAAGCGACCCAAGAAACGAACTGTCTCATCCTACTTCTGGTGACCTGGGTTCACTCTAGAGTAGGGAATTGTGAACCCGAATTCAAACCCAGCAAACCAATGAACCAAGTAACTCTACTCTTGCCCTTATAAGGAAGGGGCAGGTTTAGCGCTGACCCCTCCCCTTTGCAAGCCCTACCCAAACTTTAACTACTTAAAAAATCTTAATCCTTTGTAACCCTAATCCTAAGCTACCGATTGATTGATTCTCTAACTCTAATCATGTTATTATCTCTAACACTTTAATTATAGTCTTAGTTTGTTGCTAAAATAAGTTCTATTTCATCTAGTTTTTATTATCTCTAACCCTTTAATTATAGCCTTACTTGTTTTACTTTACTTTTATATTTATGTTGTTTTATTTTAAATAATTATAATTAAATTATTTGTTAGGTTAACTTTCGGTGTAGATAAAATCCTATTATCTCGAATGAAAAAAAATTATCATTCTTCTTTCCTACCCTGTGGCCCTACCCTAATCCATGAAGACAGGGTTAGGGCTAGGACAGGGTTAGGGTCTTGCCATTATAAATAAGTGAAGGTTAGGGCTGAGCCTCCCTTTTGATAGACCTAACTATTTGCACTCCATATTGAAGCTTGATTTTTTTTATGTAGAAGAAAAAAAAAAACCAAGCTAAAAAAAGGTAATAGTAAAAAGAAAATAAAAAGAGTATAAATAAAAGCAACCAAAAAACATAGTTTCATTTTTTAGTGTAAAGTTGTGGCAATCTAATAATTAAGAGAGATTAAATTATTTACAAAATTATCATTATTTTTTTCTTAATTACAAAAGCATTAAAAAAAAGAAAAAAAAAAAAAGAGGGGACTCTGCTTTGCCGCAGGAGCAGCTCAGCCTCAAAATTCAAAATTACACTCAAAAAGAGGGAAAAAAGGAAAAGAAAATTATCTTATACAAAAACTTCCATGGAAAGGAGGAGGTGCTGCTACTTAAATGAAATTTTCGTGTGTGTGTGTGTGTTTTTTTTTTTTTTTTGGGATAAAACGTGTTTGGTTAGTTGGTGATCCCTCCCTTAAACAGGATGGGGGCTGGTTAGAATTTAAAAGTAACCAAACAAAGATTAATATGATTAAGACGAAAACCGTCTGGATCCAAACATCTGCTCCAGTGAGATCACGAGCGCCATTCCCACGACGGGATCGATTTCAGGCTGTAGGATTAGCCGGAACACATCGTCACCGAAAGCCATGCCTCCTACGGCCTCCTTCCGCTTCATCTCCGCGACGCATCTCCTCTTGTCATCGTACACGACGCAGCTACGTTGCGCGTAAGTCCCGTCGATCTCGTACGCCACTTTCTTGTTGCCGGTACTCACTTGAGCCAACGATTTCGAATTCAAGAAATTCATTTGCTTCTTCACGGAAAATCGTGGGCTAACGGTCGTTTCTCCATCAAACACCAGCCAGTTCTCCCCTATGCTGAGTCTCTGATTCATCCAAAAAATTAAATAAATTAAAAACCGTTAGAAAACGGAAAACCATACATTCTAAGTAAAAACTATTAGCCAAAGCTTTATAACTATTAGAATTAATTTTGTTAGAAATCTAACTAAAGTGATTCAAATTTCCTAACTTGGGGATAAAGTGTCATGTTTTATAAATCACAACAAAAGAACAAACCTTTAAAACTATATCCAAACTGACAAGGGGTGATTTTTATGAAATGGCAAATATGGGTTGTATGGGTGGGGGTATTCTGCATTGGAAAAAGATTACCTCTGTAGCTGCTCAAGTTGAGCGCTTGGGCATCTATAAAATATCGAACACCTGGCAATAATTTAGGAGAAAAGTTATTTTATTTTCTCCTCATGATTTTGACTTCTCGCCATTTGATATCTTTCCCCTTTAAAAGGCCATCAGCCCACTGGTTTGTGACTCAGGCAACTATTAGAGGTAATCTTTTTCCTCTTGCATAACGTGAAACTAGTCTAGTCTTTAAGGTTCCGGATATCCATGTTTATCAGGGAAAAAAAAAATGCCAAAGAGCAGGGCTAATAGTATTGTTGGAGATTAATTATGAGCAAAATCCATTTTTTTGTTTTTTAAACAAAATCCTTTGATAGGGAAATTTTGTAAATTGTAGAAAAAATTAGTATAACAAATACCTTTCTTTATATTTGAAATTACTAAACTATCACCATGATAAGACTTTTTTTTGTTCCAATTATGGGTTCAATCTGAGATACTGTTCATAATTAATCTCTACAATCTAACCAAAACTGTGAACCAGAGCTCCAGTTGAAAGATATCCGGATCTTTAAAAATATAGCCTAATTACAACAGCGTTTTGGTTCATAAAAAAGTAAAATAAGGGCAGTTTAGTCCATAGATTTTAATGCACTTTAGTACCTTTCGTCGGATGGTAAGAAGCGGTTTGCCGGTGGCGTCCATTAGCACAATCTCGCCCTTATTACCGGAAACGTAATTATCGACGCGAAATACGAGGTTTCCCTTCGCATCAAAAACCGTGAATCCCTTGCAGTTGAGTAGCAGTGATTTCTTCCACACCGTCAGAACTGACACGTGCCTGTCGGTAGCCCGCTTTGGCCCGTCCAAAGCGCTCGAATTCGGATACACCTTCTTCGTCATTTCCTATCGAGGACGGAAAACTGCTCCGGTCGGTTAATGAGAGAGAGAGAAGTAAAAATTCACTCCGATATCCCCCTGAGAAACAAAAGGAGCCGATGCTGATACCGATATTTATAGGGAGGGGGGTCGAGAAATAAAGGGAACCTAATGCGCACGATAGAAAAGGTAATGACGTCAACCATATGGAAGGGACGGAAAGTAAGAGTAGGTAACAAGGAAGTGATTTAATTAGAGGTGACGATGATTTTTATGATAGTTGATTAAATTTGCACCAATTGCGCTTAAGTCAATCGCCCTGTTTTTTAGGAAAGAAATTTCTGTATCTCTTTTTGGAAAAGAGAGTTCCGTGTGAAACGCTCTCTCCCCGAATGGGCCACAGAAAATTTTCGAGTGGAAGGATGAACAGGCGTCCTTCATAAAAGATATTTTCATTTATGTTTATAAAATTTCAAGAGAAATGCTAGCCCTAATCTCAGTCAAACTCTACTCTCAGTTTCCACCAACCACTTGTCCATTCTCGATGAGAGAGAGTGCTTTAACCACCATAACTGATTTGAAAATGGATAGGTGGTTGGTGGAGGCTGAGAGTAGAGTTTGACCGAGAATAGGGAAAGCACGCCTCAAATTTCAAAGACATGTACCTATGCATGCCGACTTTATGAGATTGGATCAAAGTTAGGGGTGGTTAACGAATAAGATGCTGGCCACAAAGCACGAGGCCAACTCGTTAAAAGCTTGAGCTCATTAGTTTATTTACTAAAAACAAGCCACACAGAATTGAGCTTCAACACAATTTTACTTGACTTGTTAAAAGTTCGGTACGATATCTATACTACTCCTATATACCAATTGGTATCCACGTGGGTACCTTCAAATTGCTTTATTCTCACTTCAAATAAGCCACAGAACATCCAACTAGTAACATCTTATTAGTATTCATGTAATTCTCTCATTGGAATCTCTTACAATTTCTCTCACCAATTAACTCCTCCCGCTCACTCTTCTCTCTCTCTCATGTTAAACCAAACGTCCACCTATTCCATTCCCCAAAGGAAACTCCCTCTCTCCTTTCATCTTCCAAGGAGACTACAGCTTCTCTCTCTCCTATTATTCTAATTAAAGCTTTCATCCCGCAGAAAATTTCCAAACCTCTTTTCATCTTCTAATGAGACTGCTTCTCTCTCTTCCATTATTCTACTTAAAAGCCTTATATATAGTGTCCTCTGTATCCTATTTTTCTCTTAACCCTTGGTCTTCCATCAGTTCATCCAACCTTTTTAAAATTGTTGCAACCTTCATTTTCCTCTACAGAGTGTACATATTACACCCATCAATGTTGTTTACTTCCCTTCACCCATCAATGTTGTACGCTTCCCCATCTAAAATGGGTTCCCAGCAATTTTGAGATATTATAGCCGGTTTTTAACAGGATAATATGAGGATAAGAAAGGTATATGAAAATATCAACATCTTCTCTCATTCTTTTCATTCCTTCAACTCATCTCTGGCAATCCAGAACCTCATCTCAAGCGTGATAAATTATTACGGTGAGGTCCCTTCCTTTGCTTGATGTCTCATTTTTATTTCTTGGCTTAGGCTTTGAAAGGATTGTTTCGGTGGCCGTTGGCCACTTAGTTTAGATTTTTGACTGTTGAGATAGTTTGATGTGTAAATTGAAACTCTTTTGTAATTCCTTGATTTTCGAGTATTTGTTCTCTACACATCAAGATCCTTGGTGGATCATGGAAAATAACGTCCACTTGAGTCCGGTTGTAACTTCATTATTGGAATAAGTTATTTTACTTTATATATAGTTATATTTATGGGTGTTGGAGTTTAAAGCAATATAATGGCATGAGTTTGCTGCTTATGCCGTTGTTGTGCGACGTCACTCATCTATTACCAACTTTTCATCTGTTGTAAGTGTCTACTACACAGGATGAGAAACATCGTTTGTATGTTGCCAATCTCTATACAGACCCAAAACTTATTTTTCTTGGAATTAGTACACTTTGAATGAAAATATGAAGATTTTGCTTAAATCATTGCAATTAATGTTAATTGATAATTACCTATATCTAAATATGTCTATGTAAAGTTCTAAATAAAGTTATTAGTATTGTATGATCAATGGTTAAGGTTTAAAGCAAAGAAAATGGTTAAAATAGACAAAATTATCTCTATCATAAGAGAGGTAGTTTGGTTATTTTCTCTTATTCAAAATTTATGAAACTTTTAAGGTAGATTCTATATGACCTAAAGTAGCTATGGTTCAAATTTCAGGTTAATCCGATAAGAATTGAGTTCTATAGATTTATTCGAAGTTCAATGGCAAAATTGTAAATAAGATGAATAGTAACATGTGAATAGTGTTTCGTGAATAGTCTTTTTCGCAATTCTAATCACTTTCCAACTCTGGTATTGCCTATATAAGGATCTTAACTCATGGATTTTAGGTATTGTATCATTCTAAAACTTATTAGAGAGAAAAAGAGAAGAAAAACCTAGGAGTTCTCATTAGAGAAGAAGGGAGAGTGTAATGATCCGAATTAAATTCCTTGTTTCCCGATTATATGATTTAATTTTCTAGATAAATATGCATGAATTATACATAAATCATAGGAGAAATTAATGTGTTAAAATCTCGAATAAAAAAACTCATTTATTTCATTCAATTTAGCTAGTTTGGAGGAATAAATTGCAAGAAACCAAAGAAGAACAAAAAGTAACAAAAGACATAAAAAAAAAAAAAAAACTGGGGATTGGCACACTGGCCGATCGATTGCCCGACGCGGGATTTACCGTGTTGACGCGATTTTTCAACCATTTTAACTCCCTGGGGTCTCCAAACTCTATAAATAGCTCTCCAACTCGAGAATTAGGGTTTCTAATTCCTATATGCTTCTAAACCTAAAAGAGAGAAAATAGAGAGTTTTCTGAAAGATCGAAAGGGAGAAACTGAAAGAGTTCAAAGATTGGAGCAGAAAAAAGAAAAAAGAGGCTTGAAGATCGATATAAAACCCTATTCGCAAGCAATAGATCATAGAGAAGCGACCAATGGAGGGAAATAACAACCCTAGTCTTTAATATTTTGAATATTAACCTAAAAGATGTATTAAAAGGAGTAAACCTAAGTAAGAACTTGAAAGTATGTAGGATGTGAAGAACTATGATTTGATTCTTATCTTATTATTTATGGATTTGTTAAAATAGGATGTGAAGAACCATATTTTGACCCATGTTTTATTATTCATGGATTTGATAAAATATGATGTGAAGAACCATAATTATGATTCTAGTTTCATTATTTTGAATCGCTAACTTAGGATGTGAAGAACCATGTTTAAATTAATTATGATTCTAGTTTCATTATTTTGAATTGCTAAATTAGGATGTGAAGAGCCATGTTTAAATTAATTATGATTCAATAAGGGGATTGAGAAAATTATGTAAAGTGTATGGATGATTGAGGAGAATGGATGGAATTGAATGGAGTTTGATTTTATATTTATAATTCGTGAAAATTCTGATTGATGAAAGGTGTTATAATTAGGATATTGCTCTTGATTTAAACAAAAAAGGGATTTTGATATTTACATTAGATCGTGATTTATGTGTACTTGATATGAACTACGATTTTATATTGGTGAATCAGCAGATATATGATATTTTATGTGCTTTTTTTATGTTCCTTATATGTGATATACATTTGGGTAAAGGAGGCTTTGAGGAAAGTCAAGCTTGCCTAGGCCTGGTTAACATAGTGGTATGGGGCGCTATGGTGAGATGTCCTATGGCCCTTGACGGTTACTCTTAGGTGTAATTTAAACAAAAAGTGTATCATTGAGCACTCACGAATAAAAAAGATGCATAATGATTAAGAGAGAATCTAAGATACTAAGAAAAGTATAAGTAAGACCGAAGATAAAAGTAAGTAAGTAAGAAGAAGAACACACAAAAGCGATAATGTATGGATGTGTTGTGCACCACCAGATACCATAAAGGGGCGAAAAGTATGCTAAAGTAAGTAAGTCGTCGTACCGGGAAATGTATTAAGCCGTCCGTGCCGGGTAATGTACGAAGGGTGATATCTCGGTAAAGTAAAGTATAATAACCTCTTTCCTTATACGGTAAAGCGGTATTTTAAGTTATTAATAATACATGTGAATTGTTTGTTCTTGGAACGATAAAGTATGTAGTAAGAAAAGTAAGAAAGTAAGAAAGTAAGAAAAGGAAATAAGAAAAGAAAGAAGAAAAGAAAGAAATTGACACAATGTATTTGGTTGTTTTCCGCACTCTAATTATGTACGTGAACTGTATGAATTTTTATACTGCATGTAATTTAATATTCATTATATTGTCCACTATGGTCTGTTATATACGCGGAGTAACTCGTTACTCAGCCGATGACTTTTGTTGTTGGCAGGTTCAGGTTTTGATATTTGTGCGCCCGGACTGTGGGAAGAAGAAGAATACTTTGAGGACTGGAAAGCATCATCTCGGGAAAAGCGGGACCTTGATTGTTGGCCCTACTATTGAAGTTCATTTATTAGTAGTTAAATTCTAGAGAGACTTTAATTGACATTATAGAGATTTATGTTCAGTTTAGTTTTTATGATTATGATCATGATGGATGATCAAGATTTTATTATATTTCGGAATGGATTATGGATTTAGTTGATCTTATTAATTGAAGAAATTTTTAGGTTCATATTTTAATATGCCGTAAATGCTTCTAACAGGATGGTTTGTTAAGTAAGTCATGTGTCAAGATCTCATATTCTCCTAAGTGGGGTTTTGGGGCGTGACAGAAGTGGTATCAGAGCAAAGACTTTAGGTTAGCTAAGGCATGAGCTTAGAATTCCCATATGCTAGGATGAGTCATAGTATGCTTGTATGAATTTTAGTGATAGAGTTAAAGTTGTTTCCAAGATTAAACTTATAGTTATCATTTGTTCTTAGGATTATTATAATAAGATGTGGTGGCAGAGCTCATGGATACAATACTAGGGGGAGCGCTGGAAGGGGCATTGGAGAGGGTCACCCTGAAGGTTATGACTAGCCCGACTTGACATAGGTTTTGGGATCCATTACTCAAACGATGACACTCCTTGCAGTCAGGTAACCTGTTGCAACTGCACCTAAACATGTAGAAGTTCATATACCACCACCACCTCCTCTTCCTGTACATCATACTGCAGGAATTGAAGCTTTTCGGAGACTAAGGCCCCCAACATTCTATGGTACCACTGATCCAATAGCAGCTAAAATTTGGATCATGCAGCTGGAGAAGATTTTTAGGGTATTCCGTTGTATAGATGAACAGGGATTGATTGGGCTGGCTTTGTTATGGAAGGGGAAGCTGAGCACTGATGGAGAGCTATGGTAAAACAGAGAGACATCACAAGGATAGGACAGCCATGGACATGGGCAGAATTCTTGGACTTATTCTACAAGCAGTATTTTCCAGCCTTTGTCAAGGAACAGAAAGAAATTGAGTTCCTTACCTTGGAGCAGGGAGAGATGACAGTGGTAGAATATGAAGCGAAGTTTGTTGAACTATCTCGATTTGCACCTCAACTGATCTTGAATGAGAATATGAAGGTTAGAAAGTTCGAAAGAGGTCTAAGGGGATTCATCAGAGACAAGGTTTCTATACTACAACTAGGAAATTTTGGAGAGATAGTGAACAAGGCTAAGATAGCTGAGAAGAATTCTGAGGAGTTCTTCAAGAGGAGGGACCACACCATAAGGGACAGGAGAATGGTTAGAGGCCAGACCAGTGGGCCAGTGCAACTAGAGAAGAGGGCCAGGCCTGCCCCATATCTAGTTACAAGGCCAGTGCAGAATACCCAGAGGCCTACATCTACCCCTCGCCCTATCACGATCACGGCATCAGTCAATCGTCCTGCCCAGCTTACTCCTCCAGTAGTGTTTGAAATTTGTGTTCATTGTGGGAAAAAGCATAAGGCTGGGGAATGTCGCACTCTCATTGGCGGATGTTTTCAGTGTGGTGATTTCGGCAATTCAGCAGTCCCAGATGCAAGGAAACAGGCATCCAGCTAGGCAGACACCATAGCAAAAGCCTCCTCGGTGCCAAAGACTCAGCAAGCCCCTCAGCCCCCTCGCTAGAACACTCAGGGGAGAGTCTGCCATCTCAGAGCAGGATGCTCTAGCCTCAGATGATGTGGTCCAGGGTACATATAACTTATATTTAATTAAGTAGAAATGTTTGCATGTTGCAGATTGATTATATAATATAGTACTTTTAGAAACATGACATTATATGTGTGTGTGTGTGTATATATATATATATATATATGATTTTATGAAATTATATACCTTGTATGACTTAGATTATGATATACTAAATGAACACTTAGTTATTTATGAACTCAGGATCACTATTGATAAACGAGGTCTAGCACACATACTGATTGACACGGGATCAACACACTCTTTCATCATACCTAGATTTGCCCAAGGTTTTCCATTAGAGTCGAGTCGGCTAGATAGTGAGTTGTCTATTGCCACTCCTCTTGGTAGCTCAGTCATCACAAGTGAGGTGTACAATGGCTGTATTGTCCATGTAGGTTAGCACGAGTGACCAGCGGATCTGATAGTACTGAACTTCCAGGATTTTGATGTAATTCTGGGAATGGATTGACTTTCAACCTACCACAAAAATTTTGACTGCTTTGAGAAGAGAGTTGATTTCAAACCAGTAAATGGAAGTCCCTTCTACTTTTGAGGATTGAGGGAAAGGGACCTTGCTCAATTTGCGGCTTTGAGCATTGCTAATTCATAAATGCCAGAGTCGGTAAACATTCCAGTTGTTAGTGAATTCATGGACGTATTTGCAGAAGAACTGTCAGACCTACCACCAGATCGAGAAGTAGAATTCATGATAGAATTAGCCCTAGGAATAGTACCAATATCAAGAGCACCTTATAGGATCGCTCCAGCTGAATTAAAAGAATTGAATGAACAAATTGAAGAGTTGCTTCACAATGGTTTTATCCGACCAACTGTATCACCATGGGGAGCTCTAGTACTTTTTGTAAAGAAGAAGGACGGATTGATGAGAAGGTGCATTGACTATAGGCAATTAAATAAGGTCACCATAAATAATAAATATCCTCTACCAAGAATAGATGACTTGTTTGATCAATTGCAAGGGGCAAAATTCTTTTCCAAAATCGACTTAAGGTCAGGATATCATCAGTTGAAAAATAGATTAGAAGATATTTCTAAGTCGGCGTTTAGGACAAGATATGGACATTACGAATTCTTGGTGATGTCATTCGAGTTAACAAATGCACCTACAGCATTTATGTATTTGATGAACAGGGTGTTCAAGCCAACCCTTGATAGTTATGTTATAGTCTTTGTAGATGATATTCTTGTGTATTCCAAAACTAGGTAGAATCATGACCAACACCTCCGAATCACAATTGAAACCTTGAGAGAGCATAAGTTATATGCTAAATTGAGTAAGTGTGAATTTTGATTAGAGAATGTGGCATTCTTAGGCCACGTGGTTTCTAGGGATGGAATTTCAGTGGATCCGACGAGAATTGAATTTGTATCAGATTGGAAGAGGCCGAAGAGTGTGACAGAGATAAGGAGTTTCCTAGGCCTTGCTGGGTATTACAGAAGGTTTGTAGAAGGATTTTCGAGCTTGGCAGCACCACTCACCCACTTGACTAAGAAGAATGCTAGGTTTACATGAAATGAGAAGTCCAAAGAAAGCTTCTTAGAGTTGAAGAAGTGCCTCACCATAGCACCCATCCTTACAGTCCCAACGGGCAGTGGATGATTTGTAGTTTATAGCGATGCTTCTCATGTGGGTTTAGGATGTGTTTTGATGCAGCGCAGGAAAGTTATCGCTTATGCTTCCTGATAATTAAAGGATCATGAGAGGAATTATCCTACTCACGACTTGGAACTGGCAGCAGTTATTTTCACTCTTAAGATTTGGAGAAATTATTTGTATGGTGAGCAATTTGAAGTGTTCATGGACCATAAAAGTCTCAAGTATTTATTTTCACTAAAAGAGCTTAATTTGAGACATTGTCGTTGAGTAGAATTTTTGAAGGATTATGACTGCTCGATTCAGTATCATCCTAAAAAAACAAATGTAGTAGCTGATGCACTTAGTAGAAGGCCATCCGGTTTAATTGCACACCTAATGGTCAAGGAGTGGAAATTGTTGGAAGACATGTCTAACAACGAAATTAGCTGTAGTGTTTACCACGGTAGAGTATTAATGGCAAACATTTCAGTCAAACCATATATTTAGGCCAAAATTGAAGAGTTGCAGGGGTCATATGAAGAACTCTTAGTCTATCAAGCTAAATCCTTAGAAATTGGGCAGGAGGATTTCTTACGAATGAGAATAGAGCTATAACCTTCAGGGGCAGACTTTGTGTACCAGCAAATGAAGAGTTAAGGCATGAAATTTTGGATGAAGCACATAGATCTAAATATATACAGTTCACCCTGGTGGTACAAAGATGTATCAAAATCTTGAGAAATATTTTTGGTGGAAGAACATAAAAAGAGATGTGGCTACACACGTGTCCAAGTGTTTGGTATGTCAACAAGTCAATGCTGAACACAAGAGACCTGCCGGATTACTACAGGCTCTTCTCATTCCCGAGTGGAAGTGCGAAAATATATCCATGGACTTCATTGTGGGTTTGCCAAGGACATCTAAGAATTTCGATGTGATTTGGGTCATAGTGGATCATTTAATTAAATCGGCTCACTTTCTTCCCTATTGGACCACTTATAATTCTAACAAATTGGCAGAACTGTATAAAAAGGAAGTAGTTCATTTACATGGAGTGCCCGTCAGCATCGTTTCAGATAGAGATACGAAGTTTACAATAAGATTCTGGAAGAGCTTTCAGCAGGCCATGGGGTCTATAGAGAAGCGACCAATGGAGGGAAATAACAACCCTAGTCTTTAATATTTTGAATATTAACCTAAAAGATGTATTAAAAGGAGTAAACCTAAGTAAGAACTTGAAAGTATGTAGGATGTGAAGAACTATGATTTGATTCCTATCTTATTATTTATGGATTTGTTAAAATAGGATGTGAAGAACCATATTTTGACCCATGTTTTATTATTCATGGATTTGATAAAATAGGATGTGAAGAACCATAATTATGATTCTAGTTTCATTATTTTGAATCGCTAACTTAGGATGTGAAGAACCATGTTTAAATTAATTATGATTCTAGTTTCATTATTTTGAATTGATAAATTAGGATGTGAAGAGCCATGTTTAAATTAATTATGATTCAATAAGGGGATTGAGAAAATTATGTAAAGTGTATGGATGATTGAGGAGAATGGATGGAATTGAATGGAGTTTGATTTTATATTTATAATTCGTGAAAATTCTGATTGATGAAAGGTGTTATAATTAGGATATTGCTCTTGATTTAAACAAAAAAAGGATTTTGATATTTACATTAGATTGTGATTTATGTGTGCTTGATATGAACTACGATTTTATATTGGCGAATCAGCAGATATATGATATTTTATGTGCTTTTTTTATGTTCCTTATATGTGATATACATTTGGGTAAAGGAGGCTTTGAGGAAAGTCAAGCTTGCCTAGGCCTGGTTAACATAGTGGGATGGGGCGCTATGGTGAGATGTCCTATGGCCCTTGACGGTTACTCTTAGGTGTAATTTAAACAAAAAGTGTATCATTGAGCACTCACGAATAAAAAAGATGCATAATGATTAAGAGAGAATCTAAGATACTAAGAAAAGTATAAGTAAGACTGAAGATAAAAGTAAGTAAGTAAGAAGAAGAACACACAAAAGCGATAATGTATGGATGTGTTGTGCACCACCAGATACCATAAAGGGGCGAAAAGTATGCCAAAGTAAGTAAGTCGTCGTACCGGGAAATGTATTAAGCCGTCCGTGCCGGGTAATGTACGAAGGGTGATATCTCGGTAAAGTAAAGTATAGTAACCTCTTTCCTTATACGGTAAAGCGGTATTTTAAGTTATTAATAATACATGTGAATTGTTTGTTCCTGGAACGATAAAATATGTAGTAAGAAAAGTAAGAAAGTAAGAAAAGGAAATAAGAAAAGAAAGAAGAAAAGAAAGAAATTGACACAATGTATTTGGTTGTTTTCCGCACTCTAATTATGTACGTGAACTGTATGAATTTTTATACTGCATGTAATTTAATATTCATTATATTGTCCACTATGGTCTGTTATATACGCGGAGTAACTCGTTACTCAGCCGATGACTTTTGTTGTTGGCAGGTTCAGGTTTTGATATTTGTGCGCCCGGACTGTGGGAAGAAGAAGAATACTTTGAGGACTGGAAAGCATCATCTCGAGGAAAAGCGGGACCTTGATTGTTGGCCCTACTATTGAAGTTCATTTATTAGTAGTTAAATTCCAAAGAGACTTTAATTGACATTATAGAGATTTATGTTCAGTTTAGTTTTTATGATTATGATCATGATCATGATGGATGATCAAGATTTTATTATATTTCGGAATGGATTATGGATTTAGTTGATCTTATTAATTGAAGAAATTTTTAGGTTCATATTTTAATGTGCCGTAAATGCTTCTAACAGGATGGTTTGTTAAGTAAGTCACGTGTCAAGATCTCATATTCTCCTAAGTGGGGTTTTGGGGCGTGACAGAAGTGGTATCAGAGCAAAGACTTTAGGTTAGCTAAGGCATGAGCTTAGAAGTCCCATATGCTAGGATGAGTCATAGTATGCTTGTATGAATTTTAGTGATAGAGTTAAAGTTGTTTCCAAGATTAAACTTATAGTTATCATTTGTTCTCAGGATTATTATAATGAGATGTGGTGGCAGAGCTCATGGATACAATACTAGGGGGAGTGCTGGAAGGGGCATTGGAGAGGGTCACCCTGAAGGTTATGACTAGCCCGACTTGACATAGGTTTTGGGATCCATTACTCAAACGATGACACTCCTTGCAGTCAGGTAACCTGTTGCAACTGCACCTAAACATGTAGAAGTTCATATACCACCACCACCTCCTCTTCCTGTACATCATACTGCAGGAATTGAAGCTTTTCGGAGACTAAGGTCCCCAACATTCTATGGTACCACTGATCCAATAGCAGCTAAAATTTGGATCATGCAGCTGGAGAAGATTTTTAGGGTATTCCATTGTATAGATGAACAGGGATTGATTGGGCTGGCTTTGTTATGGAAGGGGAAGCTGAGCACTGATGGAGAGCTATGGTAAAAGAGAGAGACATCACAAGGATAGGATAGCCATGGACATGGGCAGAATTCTTGGACTTATTCTACAAGCAGTATTTTCCAGCCTTTGTCAAGGAACAGAAAGAAATTGAGTTCCTTACCTTGGAGCAGGGAGAGATGACGGTGGTAGAATATGAAGCGAAGTTTGCTGAACTATCTCGATTTGCACCTCAACTGATCTTGAATGAGAATACGAAGGTTAGAAAGTTCGAAAGAGGTCTAAAGGGATTCATCAGAGACAAGGTTTCTATACTACAACTAGGAAATTTTGGAGAGATAGTGAACAAGGCTAAGATAGCTGAGAAGAATTCTGAGGAGTTCTTCAAGAGGAGGGACCACACCATAAGGGACAGGAGAATGGTTAGAGGCCAGACCAGTGGGCCAGTGCAACTAGAGAAGAGGGCCAGGCCTGCCCCATATCTAGTTACAAGGCCAGTGCAGAATACCCAGAGGCCTACACCTACCCCTCGCCCTATCACGATCACGACATCAGTCAATCGTCCTGCCCAGCTTACTCCTCCAGTAGTGTTTGAAATTTGTGTTCATTGTGGGAAAAAGCATAAGGCTGGGGAATGTCGCACTCTCACTGGCGGATGTTTTCAGTGTGGTGATTTGGGACATCAGATTAAGGATTGCCTTCAGCAGTCAGAGCCGGCAATTCAGAAGTCCCAAATGCAAGGAAACAGGCATCCAGCTAGGCAGACACCATAGCAAAAGCCTCCTCGGTGCCAAAGACTCAGCAAGCCCCTCGGCCCCCTCGCTAGAACACTCAGGGGAGAGTCTGCCATCTCAGAGCAGGATGCTCTAGCCTCAGATGATGTGGTCCAGGGTACATATAACTTATATTTAATTAAGTAGAAATGTTTGCATGTTGCAGATTGATTATATAATATAGTACTTTTAGAAACATGACATTATATGTGTGTGTGTGTGTGTATATATATATATATATATGATTTTATGAAATTATATACCTTGTATGACTTAGATTATGATATACTAAATGAACACTTAGTTATTTATGAACTCAGGATCACTATTGATAAACGAGGTCTAGCACACATACTGATTGACACGGGATCAACACACTCTTTCATCATACCTAGATTTGCCCAAGGTTTTCCATTAGAGTCGAGTCGGCTAGATAGTGAGTTGTCTATTGCCACTCCTCTTGGTAGCTCAGTCATCACAAGTGAGGTGTACAATGGCTGTATTGTCCATGTAGGTTAGCACGAGTGACCAGCGGATCTGATAGTACTGAACTTCCAGGATTTTGATGTAATTCTGGGAATGGATTGACTTTCAACGTACCACAAAAATTTTGACTGCTTTGAGAAGAGAGTTGATTTCAAACCAGTAAATGGAAGTCCCTTCTACTTTCGAGGATTGAGGGAAAGGGACCTTGCTCAATTTGCGGCTTTGAGCATTGCTAATTCATAAATGCCATAGTCGGTAAACATTCCAGTTGTTAGTGAATTCATGGACGTATTTGCAGAAGAACTGTCAGGCCTACCACCAGATCGAGAAGTAGAATTCATGATAGAATTAGCCCTAGGAATAGTACCAATATCAAGAGCACCTTATAGGATCGCTCCAGCTGAATTAAAAGAATTGAATGAACAAATTGAAGAGTTGCTTCACAATGGTTTTATCCGACCAACTGTATCACCATGGGGAGCTCTAGTACTTTTTGTAAAGAAGAAGGACGGATTGATGAGAAGGTGCATTGACTATAGGCAATTAAATAAGGTCACCATAAATAATAAATATCCTCTACCAAGAATAGATGACTTGTTTGATCAATTGCAAGGGGCAAAATTCTTTTCCAAAATCGACTTAAGGTCAGGATATCATCAGTTGAAAAATAGATTAGAAGATATTTCTAAGTCGGCGTTTAGGAGAAGATATGGACATTACGAATTCTTGGTGATGTCATTCGAGTTAACAAATGCACCTGCAGCATTTATGTATTTGATGAACAGGGTGTTCAAGCCAACCCTTGATAGTTATGTTATAGTCTTTGTAGATGATATTCTTGTGTATTCCAAAACTAGGTAGAATCATGACCAACACCTCCGAATCACAATTGAAACCTTGAGAGAGCATAAGTTATATGCTAAATTGAGTAAGTGTGAATTTTGGTTAGAGAATGTGGCATTCTTAGGCCACGTGGTTTCTAGGGATGGAATTTCAGTGGATCCGATGAGAATTGAATTTGTATCAAATTGGAAGAGGCCGAAGAGTGTGACAGAGATAAGGAGTTTCCTAGGCCTTGCTGGGTATTACAGAAGGTTTGTAGAAGGATTTTCAAGCTTGGCAGCACCACTCACCCACTTGACTAAGAAGAATGCCAGGTTTACATGAAATGAGAAGTCCAAAGAAAGCTTCTTAGAGTTGAAGAAGTGCCTTACCATAGCACCCATCCTTACAGTCCCAACGGGCAGTGGATGATTTGTAGTTTATAGCGATGCTTCTCATGTGGGTTTAGGATGTGTTTTGATGCAGCGCAGGAAAGTTATCGCTTATGCTTCCTGATAATTAAAGGATCATGAGAGGAATTATCCTACTCACGACTTGGAACTGGCAGCAGTTATTTTCACTCTTAAGATTTGGAGAAATTATTTGTATGGTGAGCAATTTGAAGTGTTCATGGACCATAAAAGTCTCAAGTATTTATTTTCACTAAAAGAGCTTAATTTGAGACATTGTCGTTGGGTAGAATTTTTGAAAGATTATGACTGCTCGATTCAGTATCATCCTAAAAAAACAAATGTAGTAGCTGATGCACTTAGTAGAAGGCCATCCGGTTTAATTCCACACCTAATGGTCAAGGAGTGGAAATTGTTGGAAGACATGTCTAACAACGAAATTAGCTGTAGTGTTTACCACGGTAGAGTATTAATGGCAAACATTTTAGTCAGACCATATATTTAGGCCAAAATTGAAGAGTTGCTGGGGTCATATGAAGAACTCTTAGTCTATCGAGTTAAATCCTTAGAAATTGGGCAGGAGGATTTCTTACGAATGAGAATAGAGCTATAACCTTCAGGGGCAGACTTTGTGTACCAGCAAATGAAGAGTTAAAGCGTGAAATTTTGGATGAAGCACATAGATCTAAATATATACAGTTCACCCTGGTGGTACAAAGATGTATCAAAATCTCGAGAAATATTTTTGGTGGAAGAACATAAAAAGAGATGTGGCTACACACGTGTCCAAGTGTTTGGTATGTCAACAAGTCAATGCTGAACACAAGAGACCTGCCGGATTACTACAGGCTCTTCTCATTCCCGAGTGGAAGTGCGAAAATATATCCATGGACTTCATTGTGGGTTTGCCAAGGACATCTAAGAATTTCGATGTGATTTAGGTCATAGTGGATCATTTAATTAAATCGGCTCACTTTCTTCCCTATCGGACCACTTATAATTCTAACAAATTGGCAGAACTGTATAAAAAGGAAGTAGTTCATTTACATGGAGTGCCCGTCAGCATCGTTTCAGATAGAGATACGAAGTTTACAATAAGATTCTAGAAGAGCTTTCAGCAGGCCATGGGGTCTCGCCTGGATTTTAGCACAACATTTCACCCATAGGCAGATGGTCAGACAGAGAGGATAAATCTGTTCATTGAGGATATGCTCCGGGCATGTATGCTCGACTTCCAGGGCAGTTTGGATGAACATTTGTCATTGGTCGAGTTTGCGTATAATAATAGCTACCAGGCTAGTATCCAGATGGCTCATTTCGAACCATTATATGGCAGGAGTTGTAGGTCTCCTCTTTGTTGAGATGAAGTAGGGGAAAGGAAACTTCTAGGCCCTGAGTTAGTTGACCAGACTACAGACAAGGTTAATTTGATTAGGGAAAGGTTGAAGATTGCTCAGAGTAGACAGAAAAGTTATACAGACACCAAAAGAAGAGATTTAGAATTTCAAGTTGGAGATTAGGTCTTTATCAAGATATCTCCTACTAAAGGAATAATGAGATTTGGGAAGCGAGGCAAGTTAAGTCCAAGGTATGTTGGACCATTTCAAATCATCAGAAGGGTAGGAGAAGTATCATATCAGGTTACTTTACCACCTCATATGGCAACAATCCATAATGTCTTCCATGTCTCCATACTAAGAAAGTACATTCCGGACCCATCTTATGTCATTGACTGGGAACCACTAGAAGTTTGAGAAGATCTGACGGTGATTGAACAACCAGTCCAAATTCTGGATCAAAAGGAACATGTCTTACGAAAGAAGATCATCCGCTTTGTCCTCCTACGTTGGCAACACCACTCCAACAAAGAAGCCACATGGGAAAGAGAGGATGAGGTTCGAGAAAAGTATCCCCACCTGTTCGACTAAGGTATGTAATTTTGAGGACGAAATTCTTTTAAGGGGGGAGGATGTAATGATCCAAATTAAATTCCTTGTTTCCCGGTTATATGACTTAATTTTCTAGATAAATACGCATGAATTATACATAAATCCTAGGAGAAATTAATGTGTTAAAATCTCGAATAAGAAAACTCATTTATTTCATTCAATTTAGCTAGTTTGGAGGAATAAATTGTATGAAATAAAAGAAGAACAAAAAGTACCAAGAGACTTTAAAAAAAAAAAAAAAAAACTAGGGATCGGGGCACTGGCCGATCTATCACCCACCGGCGGCGATCGATCGCCGGTGATGATCGATCGCCCTCCAGCGCTGATCGATCGCCCGACGTGGGATTTACCGTTTTGACGCGATTTTGCAACCCTTTTAACTCCCTGGGGTCTCCAAACTCTATAAATAGCCATCCAACTTGAGAATTAGGGTTCCTATATGCTTCTAAACCTAAAAGAGAGAAAATGGAGAGTTTTCTGAGAGATCAAGAGGGGGAAACTGGAAGAGTTCAAAGATTGGAGCAGAAAAAGGAGCTTGGAGATCGATACAGAACCGTATTCGCAAGCGATAGATCGTAAGGAAGCGATCAAGGGAGGTAAATAACAACCCTAGTCTTTAATATTTTGAATATTAACCTAAAGATGGATTGAAAGGAGTAAACCTAAGTAATAACTTGAAAGTATATAGGATGTGAAGAACTATGATTTGATTCCTATCTTATTATTTATGGATTTGTTAAAATAGGATGTGAAGAACCATACTTTGACCCATGTTTTATTACTTTGGATTTGATAAAATAGGATGTGAAGAACCATAATTATGATTCTAGTTTCATTATTTTGAATCGCTAACTTAGGATGTGAAGAATCATGTTTAAATTAATTATGATTCTAGTTTCATTATTTTGAATTGCTAAATTAGGATGTGAAGAACCATGTTTAAATTAATTATGATTCAACAAGGGGATTGGGAAAACTATGTAAAGTGTATGGATGATTGAGGAGAATGGATGGAATTAAATGGAGTTTGATTTTATATTTATAATTCGTGAAAATTCTGATTGATGAAAGGTATTATAATTAGGATATTGCTCTTGATTTAAACAAAAAAGGGATTTTGATATTTACATTAGATCGGGATTTATGTGTGCTTGATATGAACTGTGATTTTATATTGGCGAATCAATGGAAATATGATATTTTATATGCTTCTTTTATGTTCCTTATACGTGATATACATTTGGGTAAAGGAGTCTTTGAGGAAAGTCGAGCTTGCTTAGGCCTGGTTAACATAGTGGGATGGGGGGCTATGGTGAGATGTCCTATGGCCTTTGATGGTTACTCTCAGGTGTAATTTAAACAAAAGGTGTATCATTGAACACTCACGAATGAAAAAGATGTATAATGATTAAGAGAGAATCTAAGACATTAAAAAATGTATAAGACCGAAGATAAAAGTAAGTAAGTAAGAAGAAGAACACACAAAAGCGATATGTATGGATGTGTTGTGCACCACCGGATACCATTAAAGGGCGAAAAGTATGCCAAAGTAAGTAAGTCATTGTACTGGGAAATATATTAAGCCGTCTGGGCCGGGTAATGTACGAAGGGTGGTATCTCGGTAAAGTAAAGTATAGTAACCCCTTTCCTTATACGATAAAACGGTATTTTAAGTTATTAATAATAAATGTGAATGGTTTGTTCCTGAAACAATAAAGTATGTAGTAAGAAAAGTAAGAAAGTAAGAAAAGAAAATAAGAAAAAAAAGAAATTGACACAATGTATTTGGTTGTTTTCCGTACTCTGATTATGTACGTGAACTAATATATGAATTTGTATACTGCATGTAATTTAATATTCATTATATTGTCTACTATAGTCTATTATATACGCAGAGTAACTCGTTACTCAGCCGGTGACTTTTGTTGTCGGTAGGTTCAGGTTTTGATATTTGTGCGCCAGGACTGTGGGAAGAAGAAGAATACTTTGAGGAACTGGAATGTGATTTTCCCAAGAAAGAGCGGGACCTTGATCGTTGGCCCTACTATTGAAGTTCATTTATTAGTAGTTAAATTCCAGGAAGACTTTAATTGACATTATAGAGATTTATGTTCAGTTTAGTTTTTATAATTATGATCATGATGGATGATCAAAATTTTATTATATTTCGGTTTGGATTATGGATTTAGTTGGTCTTATTAATTGAAGAAATTTTTATGTTTATATTTTAATGTGCCTTAAATGCTTCTAACAGGATGGTTTGTTAAGTAAGTCACGTGTCAAGATCTCACATTCTCCTAGGTGGGGTTTTGGGGCGCGACAGAGAGAAAAGTTATTTTTGAGAGATTTACGAGGGGAATCAAAGGTTTTGCAAGAAGAAAAGTGTGTAGGCTTTGATCGAGCTCATTCGCAAGCATAAGATCATAGGAAAGCGATCAAGAAAGGTAAAATAACAAATCTAGTAATCCATATTTTGAATATTAAACTAAAAGGATGAATTAAAAGGAGTAAACCTAAGTAAGAACGTAAGAATAGGTAGGATCTATGAAAAATATTTATGATTTCGTTCTATTATTCTTGAATCATTAAAATAGGATGTGAATAACCATATTTATGATCCATGTTCTTCAATTGTTAATTTAGGATGTGAAGAACCATGTTAAAGTATTTATGATTCAACAAGGGGATTGAGAAATTTTATTGAAGTGTGTGGATTTATTAGGAGAATTAGATGAATGGATGGAATTGAATGGATGAATTATTTGTGGGATTTTAATTATATGTGAATTTGATTTTATGTTTATAATTCATGATAATTATTATTGATGAAAGGTGTTATAATTATGATATTGATGTTGATTAAACAAAAGAGGATTTGATATGTAAATTAGATCGTGATTGATGTGTATTTTAATATAAACTGATTTTAGATTGTCAAATAATTGGAAATATGAAAGGTTGTGTGTTTCTTTTGTGTTTCTTTTATGTTTCTTTATACGTGATATACATTTGGGTAAATGAACCTTTAATGAAATTGAAGCTTGCCTAGGCCTGATAAACATAGTGGAATAAGACGCTATGGTGAGATGTCCTATGACCCTTGACGGTTAGTCGTAGATGTAATTTAAACAAAAGGTGTATCATTGAGCACTCACGAATGAAAAATATGTATATAAATGAAGATGAATCAAAGACACTGAGAAGATTATAAGTAAGACTTAAAGTAAAGTAAGTATGTAAGTAAGAAAGAAAGACACATGAAAGCGATAATGTATATACTTGTTTTGCACCACCGGATACCATCAAAGGGCGAGAAGTATGCCAAAGTAAGTAAGCCGTCATACCGGAAAATGTATTAAGCCGTCCGTGCCAGATAATGTATGAAGGGTGGTATCTCGGTAAAGTAAGGAATAGTAACCCCTTTCCTTATACTGTAAAACGATATTTTAAGTTATTACTGATGTATGTAAATGTGTTGTTCATGAAACGATAATGTATGAAGTATAAAAAGTAAGAAACGTAAGAACGTAAGAAAAGAAATAAAGAAAAGAAGGAAATTGACATAATGTACCTGTTTGTTTCCGCACTCTGATTATGTATGTGAATTGATGTATGAATTTGTAAAATGCATACTAATTAATGTTCATTATATTGTTCACTATGGTCTGTTATATACGCGGAGTAACTTGTTACTCAGCCGATGACTTTTGTTGTCGGCAAGTTCAAGTTTTGATATTTGTGCGCTGGATCGTGGGAAGAAGAGGAATACTTAGAAGAACCGGAAGACGATTATCCTGAGGAAGAATGAGATATTGATCGTTGGCCCTACTATTGAATTTAATTTATTAGTAGTCAAATTTCAAGGAGACTTAAATTGCCTTTATGGAGATTCATGTTAGTTTAGTTTTGATTATCATCATGATGGATGACCAGGATTTATTATATTTCAGTTGCTGTTATGGATTATGAATTTAATTGATGTCATTAATTGAAGAAATTTTCAGGTTCCTATTTTAGTATGCCTTAAATTCTTTTAACATGATGGTTTGTTAAGTAAGTCACATGCCAAGATCTCACATTCTCCTAGATGGGGTTTTGGGGTGCGACAATCTCTAGATAAGTTTGTTTCAAGTTTTGCGATAAATGTAAAATGTTGTTAATTTATTTTAAACCAGGTCTTCTATTAATTATTTTATGATGTAGTGCTACTCCATATTATAAATTCCTCCTATATAGTTCTCTTGGTTTCCCTTCCTCTTTTTCATTACCTCTTGGATCATTACCGTGACAGGAACCGACTTTTGTTGCCAAATCAGATATTGGTCCCACTCAAACTATTGTTGAGATCCTTTGATTCCATCCTCTCACTAAGGAAGATTTAAAGATAATACTTGGGGTTGAAATAGTTTTGGTGCCTTGGATGAGCTAGCCGAAATCTCGATACGAAGGTTGTCGCTGAAGGGAGACAGTGTTGAGGATAGAATTACCAATTTGATCCCTTATGACTGGCGGTAGCTGCCTCTTCCATGTTTTGGGTGAGCTATTGGAAATCCGGATGGGGCTGCTGCTCATGCCACGATTGTGTAGGAGTCGGAGAAAACCTTCATTAGGCATGATTATATTTTATGTGTTAGTGACATGTCAATCTATTGGTTGTGATTAGAGAGGTTCTTCAATCCTGTGACTGTGATAATCCAATATATCTGCCAGTGATAATCCAATCACATAACTTTTCTACAATATATCGCAAGGACCTTTATTGATATCTCATATCATATAGATCACCTCATGATCATGGTCAATTACCTATAATGAATACAAAATAGATAAAGAAGAAGTCTCTATTAATCAAATTAATAAGAATCTTATAATTTAAATGACTTTTCTGGGCATCATGTCTAACAATAAAATGATATGAACTACCAAAAATACCCTCTCTAAAGTTGTCATTTTCCATTTTTCTCATATACCAAAATTATCCCTTCATTTTAAAATGCGATCAAATCCTCTAGGATGACCAGGTGTCCTTTTTGACACCCCTTGAGGTGGCCACGTGTCCTTTTTGACACCCCTTGAGGTGGTCATGTGTCCTTCTTGACACCTCTTAAATGGGGTTAGATTCACCCACCCCTATGATTCACCCACCCATCCTTGGTTTTTTTTTCTAGATATTCATTCTTTTTTTAAAATTTAATAATTGTTTTTAAGATTTTTTTAATATTACAATATTTTTAAAAATAATTAATATTTAGAAAAAAAAACCGAGGATGAGCGGGTGTACCCTAGGGGTGGCCACGTGTCCTTTTTAACACCCCTTGAAGTAGGCACATGTCCCTAGGGTTCACCCATCCATCCTTAGTTTTTTTTTTTTTCTAAGTATTAATTATTTTTAAAAATATTTTAATATTGAGAAAGTCTTAAAAAAAATTATTAAATTAAAAAAAAGAATTAATATTTAGAAAAAAAACCAAGGATGGGCGGGTGAACCATAGGGGTGGGTGAATCTAGCCCCATTTAAAGGGTGTCAAAAAGGACATGTGGCCACCACAAGGGGTGTCAAAAAGGACACATGGTCACCCTGATCTCATTTAAAAATGAAGGGACAATTTTGGTACATGAGAAAAATGGAAAATGACTAACTTTAGAGAAGGTATTTTTGGTAGTTCATCCCATTTTATCCCATGACATCATCATTCCATCAGTTGACTAACAGTCAATTGTTAGTCAATTGATGGAAGGGGTGTAAGTGTCAATATTTTGAAAAGTGGTTGTAACTAATGTATTTTCTAAAACCTAAGGAGGTCTATGTGTATTTTCATCAAACCTTAGGGGGTGTAAATATATTTTCTCATTAATATTATTTACTTGTAACTTAATTTTTGCATTGAACATTTTAAGAAATTAATTATTAATGGTTATTTTTTACTTTAAATCGATACATGTAAGTCAAATCCTAGGAAGCACGGATACTTTGAAAATGGAAACGTACCCGTATCGCCGTATCGGATACGGCACTCTAAGGTAAAACTTAGCTATTTTTCATAATTTCTGCCGTATCGCCATATCTAAGTATCGCCGTACCCGTGCTTCCTAGGTCAAATCTCTTTACGAGGACACGATCCATTCCAAATGATGAGTACGTTTTTGTGAACTTTGAAAGCATTTAGAAATGGATAATGTGACCAAGCCCTCCAAACACTAACCTTCGCTGATGTGTGCCCCTCAACCTGACGCACAACATCAACTCCTATATCCTATAGGAAACATGTTGATCGTCGAGACAAAGATGTACACACACGAGCGAGGGTTGGGGAGGACTCCTTATCATTATAGATTTATGCTAGAGTATTGCAACTCTTTTTGATTAAGAACTTGTATCAAAGAAAGACATTTCAAAAAATATTTGTATTTCTTTCTTTGAAAAAAAAAAACAATCCACCATAATGGGGATATTGATATTTAGTATGTATTGAAGAAAAAGATAGGTAAATGCATGTTTAGATAAGAACATAAGTGAGATTTGCATACCCATAGCGCTATGCAAACGAGATGGCAATAGAGTGCCAAACTGCATTTATCGAACATAGCTCCGTCTCTTGAGAATGCATATGTCATCCTGAGATTAGATTTAAAACAAAATACATCACAAATAGCTCAGATTCAGGAAGAAAACAGTGAAAGAGGTTGAAAGAGGTTTCTGTAAGGTTTTCCTATAAGGGTGTGGTCTAGCAATGCTCATTGTCCAAACCCGGATAGTTGTACTCCAAATTACGGTTGTAATTGTAGCCAAACATGTGGCTTTGTGCATTATTAAGGAATTAGGGTTTTAGGACGGAATTAGTATTCTTGATGGGTTAGGAAACTAACTACCCCTATATAAGGAATATTAAGGCTAATGGTCCCAGCTCCATCTCCGGAAAAGCCCTGCAGAATTAGCATCTTCCCCATCAAGAGACTTGGAGACTAGGAGACCAGGAGTTGAAGACCATACAAGCCATTATTATTTATCAACTGGATTAGTGTACGGTAATCACATTCATCAATGGCGGGATCAGGTACGCATATCATATCTTATGATTCTAGTTTTGTGGCTGTACAGATTCTGTTCCTTGTAGTTTGAAGGCTACAAGAAAGTTATCATGTGGTATCAGAGCCTGAGTTGCTCAGCCATACTCTAGAATAATTTTTCTTAACTTTTTTTTTGTGGATGTCCGTTTTCCGGCGAGGATTCACCGCCGGCAAGTCAATGGCCGATCAATGGATGTAAGCAAATTAATATGGCTGTTTGTTTCAATATTGATTAAAAGATTTCGGTATATAATCGAAGTAAATAAAGGAAATTAAAAAAAAAAAGGAAAAGGGAAGAACCGTTAGTTTTCGGTGACTGGCGTTGTTAGCCGGTGGCAAGGCCCTGTTCGTCTCAATCCAGTGGATTGATCGGTACCATTAGATTTCAGAATAGAAATCTGTAGAGGGGTGTACCATGGGATTACATGGTTTTTTTTTAAACCCCAACTCATAGAGATCGTGGAAGACAATCTACAGTACCGGATCGGGTCAACCTGGCCCAATTTTGGAGCCCACATCCGAAAAAAAAATAAAAAAAATACAAATCGGACCGCGCAGAATAGTGTGGAACCACGTTGGACTGTGTAGAACCATGTCGAACCGGTTTATGGTCAGCGTAGGTCTGCGGGCCGCGTTTGTGCGTGATGCACTCATCTTTTGTGCGAGAATGCGTCATCTCCCGCACGTGAATGCGCATGTCCGACCCCTATACTCTAGAAACTTCCATCCCGCGCGTGTCGGTGCGTCCGACACGTTTCCGGAGCGTGTCCTATCTCCTTAAGCGTGCTTTCTGATGTAGAACCCAATTCCAAACTCTACTTTGAATTTTGGTGGCTCCAGAGGGGTTTTGTCTTTGATAAAGTGACCCTAAAATGGGACAAAGGCATTTTATGGTACCCCTATTAAGTTATTTGTAGTGAATAAACATGAAATTGAGTTTCTGGGTAATTTTAATTGACACTTCAGATTTTATAATTAATATCTAATTGTAGAAGGTTGTTATTTGTTAACTCTAACAATTTTTCGTCATGAATGTCAAACAAATGAAAATATGTTGAATATATGATGCGTTTTGAATTGTTTAAGTTTTTATTTATCGATATATTTGTGGCGAATGGGTTAGAGGGCCAAAAAGGATGTGTAGTTCTGTGGGTGTTCATTATTATTAGTGTAATATCATGATATACATATATATATATATATATATAATGGATATGCATGTTATTATATATTTTATTTAATTCATTGGGGTATGGAATTCTCGGCACCTCCCTATTCGGAACCAACCAGATTGAAATGATCGTGTTAGTCACCAAAGTGGCCTCGATCAGGAAGATTTGGGTGGCGTTCGAATGTGTGCATGTTGTATGAAAAATTAATTCATGTTTGATTTTAAGGGATTGTCATCTGGATTTGCGTTTTAATTGTTTCGAGAGGGTGATCAAGCCCAAATGTGGATCATCATTTTGTGCAATTTAAACGGAGAAGGGAGGTTGGTGTGAGCATGTGAATTAGAGGGGTTTAGGTCCAAAGGTTTAAAGTTCTCAAAATTTACAATGTTCATTATCAGCTTGCCTTGTGGTGAAAGTAGTTCACCTAAGGAGAGAAGCCTACTTCATGTTACGTTCTGGGCCCAAAGGAGGGAGTGTAATGATGTATTGGTAGTCTCACCAGAGATGGTCCTAGTGTTTTAATAACCATCTTGGATAGTTTGGCTAATACCCCATTAGTTAGATTATTTTTGCATCTTTTAAGCATGATATCAGGTTGTTGTTTTGTTTCATGCATAAAGTAATTGAGATGCAATTAATTAAGTGAGCATATTGTTTTATTTCTAGCAATAAATCCTTCTGCAGTTACTGGATACCTGTCAGGGATTGAACCCCTCAATAGGTCAAACTTTTCAGAATGGAAGTACCAAATTGAAGTTACTTTAGGTTGTATGGACCTAAACTTGGCTTTGTTGGAAAATGAGCCTGTTGTGCCTAATGATGATAGCACTCCAGAGATTAAGAGTAAACATGAAAAATGGGTAAGATCCAACAGGTTATGTCTTATAATAATGAAAGGTTCAATCTCTAAAAGCATTCGTTGTGGAATTCCTGAAATTGACAATGCAAAAGAATTTGTCAAGAAGATTAGTGAGCAGTTTGTTGGAACTTCCAAACAATATGGAAGTTTATTGATGAGGCAGTTGACTCGCACTCATTATAGTGGGACTTCTGGTGTCTGTGAACATATCATGCATATGAGTGATCTGGCAGCCCAACTTAAGGACTGGGAATGACTGTTAATGAAGAATTTTTTGTGCAGTTTGTTCTTGACTCTCTTCCAGCACACTTTGATCAATTCAAGGTCCGCATATAGTACACAACAGGAAAAGTGGACAATTAACCAGTTGATCTCAATGTATGTTCAAGAAGAGGAAAGATTGAAGCATGGTAAAGTTGAAAGTGATCATATGGCTATTCAGGGTTCTGGAAAGAAATTCAAGAGAAAACTTTGGAAACCGAGGGAACCAAAAAAATTCAAGGGTCACAAATGTGGCAATAATGATGGTCAAAGTAAAGAACCTACTGAAAGCCAAAGTACTGAGAATGTTTGTTAATTCTGCAAGAAAAACGGTCACTTTAAGAAGAATTGTCCAAAGTATAGAATATGGAAGCAAAAGAAAGGTAGTGCTTTGAACTTTGTGTGTTTTGAATCTTTCTTAGCTGATGTTCCATCCAATACTTGGTGGATTGATACTGGGGCGACTATTCATATTTGTAACACAATGCAAGGATTCATCAAAAGTAGGAAGCTAAGTGATGGAGAGAGATCTTTGATGATGGGAAATGGCGTGAAGGATGACATAGATTGTAGAGACCCGAATCTTTTTTCATATTTTTAGTGCATTGCATTAAGGGTATTTTAGTCTTTATAAGGTGTTAAAGTGTGTGTATTTATATCTAAGTATGGTGATGTAAACTAGGCTTAATCAACTTGTAACGGATGGATGTCATAGCACATCCTAAACTTTAGGAAGCTCTAGTTTTGGCACCGTTCACGGGAATTGAGTGATTCTTGAACCATTAGAAAGGTGTTGGAACCCTCTTCGAGGTTCATGTTTAGTGTTTTTCCTCATTTTGAGTTTAAGTCAAGTCAATAGTGAGTTTTGTCTAATGGAATTACAGATCAGTCAACTTTGGGGACAATTTAGTCTATTAATTAAGTGGAAATTGGAAATTCTAAAACGCCAAAAATGTTCATTTTCGAGAGACGAATCCAACGCAAGTTGAATCGTCAAAATCCGATGAACGAGTAAAAAGTTATGGCCAAAACAGTAAAGGGAGTCAAAACCTGCAGGAACCGATCGCTCGGTCAGAACCAGCGATCGATCGGTCCAAAACCGATCGATCGGTATCTATCGACTGGTCCAAAATTTTGTATGGGGAAATTTTCCAGAGAGTGTGTTTTTGACCGATCGCCCGGTCATAAACACCGATCGATCGGTAGGCAACCGATCGCTCGGTCATTACCACCGATCGCTCGGTCCTTCGTATTTTTGCTGATTTTTAGTAAGGGCTTTTTGGTCTTTTTGTTCTCAGACCTTGGGGCTATAAATAGGGGGTCCTACTCGAAATATTAAAATACTCCACCTAGTTCTAACCTAATTTGGCAAAAAGAGGGAGAAACCCTAGGGTTTGAGAGAGGGTTTTTTTTTTGGAGAAGGAGGAGATTGATAGGAGATTGCAAGAAAAGTTTGGGAAGCTTCTCCAAATCGTCTCGGGAGCGTTTTGAATCCAAGGGAGGGATTCCTAAGGTCGATATACTATCCTAATCAACTTTATTTTAAGGTTTTGTGAATGTTAAGATGATAGAAATGATAGAATAGAGATTGAATGCATGTTTTCCCTAATTTTCTATGAAATGTGCTAATTATGAGTGGATATGTGAATGGAAATGTGGATTTGAATGTGGATGGGATGTATGAAGGATGGGAAATGTGTGGAGGATGGGATTACTATGTGGATGTGAATGGTGAATGGATTGTATGGATGGATTGTGGTTAGATGGATGCTTGAGAAAGTAGAGAAATAATGGATTCATAATATGGGTACTCAAGGTGTTTGTAAAAATGTTTGAGAGAATAAATGCTACTATGTTCTTATGAAATGGTGGTAAATTGATTATGAATTGCGATATGAATTATGATAAGATATGTATAGGTGAATGGTTTGTTAAGTATGTCTAATTATTTGCTTGGGAATTGATAGTCGGGAAGGTAAGAACTTAGAGGAACATCTCTCAAACCGGGAATTCTCTAACTATTTGGTATGGGACATATAGTGGAGTTTCCATGGTGGGAGATCGGAACCTAAGCAATTACCAACTCGAATATTAATTTCGACACTTAAGCACACAAGCACGTGTATGCGAAGATAAGAGTCTCACAAGTCACACATGTGGACTACAAGCATGAACATGGCATACGTATGACATTCTGAATAAGCATAAGCATGACATGGTCCGTATCCGCCAAGAACGGCATGTCTCATTACTGTGTGATCTGAATAAGTGCGTAAGGCATGGTCCGTATCCGCCAAGAACGGCATGTCTCATCCTTGTATGATTTGAATAAGTGCATAAGCATAAGCATAAGCATAAGCATCTCACAAGCACGTGGTCTCGTAAGCATAAGTACCTCATAAGTGTATGGTTTTCTAAGTCTAAGATTCTCACAAGTACACGAGTCAAGGTGATGATATGATGTATATGCGCACACGTTCTTCCGCACTCTGATTATGTTATTATGTCATTGGATATGTTTCTGACTAAGTGCAGGTATATTATTATTGTTGGTTGGATTTTATATACACTGAGTACCTTTGTACTCAGCCGGACTTTGTCTTGGCAAGTTTAGAGCAGGAGTACACGGCGGAGCCGTGGGTTGAGGAGACTTACCTCGAGGAAGGAGGTGAAGGTGAGCCTTCTGAGGAGGGAGCCGGAGACTTGGGCGGCTACACCTCTTAGTTTACATTTCCTTTCTTTGAGAGAGTTTTGTAATTGACTTTTAGAGGATGTTGCTCAGTAGACTTTTATGGTTGTGTATCAGACTCTTATTGGTTCATTGTTAGTTGTATATATAGACCTTAGACTTGTGCAGGTTGGATTGGGTTTATATATATCGAAATTTTATTATCCTCATTTTTGAAGACTCGTGTAGTAGCCTTGTATGCATGGTTTTAAGCAGGTTTAAGTAATGTGGCGATTCCAAAGTCCTATTTTAGCCTTGTAGGATTTTGGGGTCGTTACATAGATGCTATAGGAGTATATAGATTAGTTCTAGATTCTGGATTTGTTTTAGATTTAGAAAACACTATTTTTGTGCCCAGTATGAGGCGAAATTAGATTTTAGTTAGCAAACTTGATGGTTGTGGATTTGAGTTTCAATTTGGTAATGGACATATTAGTTTATCTTATCACTCTCGTGTTATTGGCACTAGTTCATTACTTGATGGGCTCTACAAATTGAATCTAGATATTGCTTATGCTCAATCTCTTTTATCACTGCGTGTGTGTGAACTTAATGGAACAAAACATGATCCTTTAAAGGAAGATTCTTCTGAATTGTGGCATAGAAGATTGGGGCACATCTCAAAGGAGAGAATAGAAAGGTTAGTTAAGGATGGAATCCTTAGACCTTTGGATTTTACAGATTTGGGTATTTGCATTGATTGCATTAAGGAGAAGACCACCAAGAACATGAAAAAGGGTGCAACCAGGAGTTTAGGCATTCTTGAGGTGATTCATACAGATATCTGTGGACCTTTTCTAACTCCTGCTTGGGGAAGCCAAAGATATTTTATCACATTCATTGATGATTTTTCTCGTTCTGCTATGTATTCTTGTTGCAAGAAAAATCAAAAGATTTTGACTCTTTTAAGATCTACAAAGCAGAAGTTGAAAATCAACTAAATAAAAAGATTAAAGTTGTAAGATCAAATCGAGGAGGTGAGTATTATGGTAGATACACTGAGTCTGGTTGCAATCCAGGACCTTTCGCAATGTATTTACAAGATTGTGGTATTGTGGCACAATATACCATGCCGGGAATACCAGAACAGAATGGAGTGGCAAAAAGAAGAAACAGGACCCTTAAGGATATGGTTAGAAGCATGGTAGCTCATTCATCATTACCAGAATCCCCATGGGGGGATGCCTTAAAAACTATAGTATACATCCTTAATAGAGTTCCAAGTAAAGTGGTTTCTAAAACACCTTTTGAGTTGTGGACAGGAAGAAAACTAAGTTTACAACATCTGCGAGTTTGGGGGTGTGCTGCAGAAGCCAGGATATATGATCCACGTGAGAAGAAACTAGATCCCAGAACTATTAGTTGTTTCTTCATTTGTTATCCAAAGAGATCTAAGGGTTACAGATTCTGTCGCGCTCCAAAATACCCCCTAGGAGTTAGGATACTTTGGTGACTTGACCAGTACTAAAACTAACCTGTAAAGAGTATACAAGGCTTGCAAAAATAGTGAACAAAAATTTCTTTAATGAATAAATGTAATTCCAAGTGTTACATAAACTAACGACTTACTAAAAATACAATAAGTACAAAAGAGTCCAATGCCTGAATTACCAACTCAAGCCTACATGAAAATCCCCAAGGAAAAAGACCCAAAATACATGTCTCTCTCTCTCTTACTCATCCCAACCATTGGCCATATGCCAAGCTTCCTAATATCTAGGTGAGAAGCCTCCGAATAACCTCCTGCTCACCCTGAGCTACCTCGATCCAAGGGACAAGAGTCCATATACCACATAATATACCTGCCGACATAAAAGTACGGTTGAGCATGGAATACTCAGCGAGTACAAGCTACTAACTAACAATAGTAATAACGATAAAATAATATACATCATATAGTTCATCATCATATTTCACAAATCAGAGTGTGGAAGCAATAAAAAATAACAAACATAATCTTGAGCATCATATTTAAACTCATACTTAGGGTTCATACTTTGACTAAAACCTCTTTCACCTTCCTTGTGATTCTTGTAATTTAAACTTTACCTTTTATGCTTCTTGTGGGTTCCTTACATGTCTTATGAGGTTCTTCTCGTTGGCTAGTACCTGAACTATGAAATGAACGGACATACTAGGTTCTTATCTGGTTCTTGTCTCGTGAGTATCATGCGTGTTTTCTTGTCGACTTGCTTTTGAATTTCCTTGTTTTCCTGGGAACAGATGATAATGCCCATACCTGGTCTTAGTACATTATCACCCTTCCATTATTTCTTGATTCTTTTTTGGAGACAGATACTAGTACCCGTACCTGGTCTAAGTATACTAGTATCCTCTCATACTTGTTGGAAATGGATGTTAATGCCCGTACCTGGTCTTAGTACATTAACACCGTTTCATACTTGTCTTGGAAACATATACTAGTGCTTGTACCTGGTCTTAGTACACTAGCATACTTTCATGCTTGTCATGTTACTTGGAGACAGATGCTAGTACCAGTGCCTGGTCTTAGTATACCAGCATCCTCTCATACTGGTTTGGGAACAGATGTTAGTGTCCGTACTTGGTCTTAGTACACTAACATCCTTCCATACTTCGTGATTCTTGCTTGTCATGTTTTCTTGTGAGCCAGGTATGACATATCCTAGGGATATGCCCTACCCTTGACATCTATATTTGTTTAACTTGTGAGCCAGAGGCTAGCACTCGAACATCCCTGGGCTACCAACCTCCTTGATGTTTCATTTTCTTATTCTTGTTGTTTCATCTACTCATATAGGAAAAACCTCGGTTTATGCGTACGTGCTTGGTGTGTGTGACATTCGTGACGATCATATTATCATAAATAAATCAAGGGATACACATTGCATTTTAAATTATCAGGTTAACATGAACCATAAAGCATGATATGACATTTCTTGCAATTGCATGGGCATGGTGAATTAAATGAAAACATATAGAGCATTTGTTTTGAAATCATCCTTTAAGGAAAGCTACACAAGTCATATTTCCAAATCCTCCATTTACTCTTGACATTCTCATTTATGCATTTTTTCGAACACCTAATGTGCAACACATTCATAGCCACATTATTTCAAGTTTTTTAAGTTCATAAGTTTTATCATACACATAGTGTGCGTGTATTATGCATACAATGCCCATCCACCATTTTCCATCACACACATCCCACAATACGGCATCCAATCGCCTCCACATCCAACATTCCCCACCTCATTCACAACATAATTATCTTGTATAATTAGGGCATTATTACTTTAAATGTAGAACCTTGGGTTTACACAAACTCAAACCATTCTCAATTCAAGATAACTAGGTTATTACTAGGGAAGTTAGTAGGGCGTACTAACCTTGAATAAGAGGAGAAAACCCTTGAAAAATGCCGTGGAGAACGCTGCCCTAGCTTGGGGTGGGACTCCACACATGCTTGAGAGTGGATTTGAGAAATCCAAGCTTTTGGGATGATGTTGGGTTCCAAAACCCTTGATTTCTCTCAAGATGCAACCCCAGGAGAAAACCCCTCTTCCTCTCCTCTACTCTCTCTCAAAATGCTGCCCTAAGGGTTTATGAAACCCTTAGGCTCGAGCAAGCCTTTATA
This sequence comes from Tetracentron sinense, assembly GCA_015143295.1. Classification (NCBI taxonomy): domain Eukaryota; kingdom Viridiplantae; phylum Streptophyta; class Magnoliopsida; order Trochodendrales; family Trochodendraceae; genus Tetracentron; species Tetracentron sinense. Next base: position 16,118,605 of record CM026554.1, read on the forward strand.
GGCAAGGTGGAAATGCCCAAAAGATGAAAAAGCCCTTAATGAAATTTCTGCAAAAACGCGAAGACCGAGTGATCGGTGGTTATGACCGATCGATCGGTTGCCTACCGAGCGATCGGTGTTCTTGATCGAGTGACGGGTCAAAAACAAGCTCTCTGAAAAATTTTCCTATACAAAAAAGTTAACCAGTTGATAGCTACCGATCGATCGGTTTTGGACCGATCGATCGCTATTAATGGCCGAGCGATCGGTTGTGAACCGATCGATCGCTACATTGGACCGAGCGATCGGTGCTCTGCAGGTCCCAACTGTTTTGGCCATATCTTTTGACTCGTTCGTCGGATTTTGACGATTCAACTTGCGTTGGATTCGTCTTTCAAAAGCAGACATTCCTAATGCTTTAAAATTTCTAATTTCTCCCTTATTTATTAATTAGACTACTTGAAAATCCAATTGACTACGAAAATGCTATTCATTAAGTATAGAAAAGTTCGGGGTACTACAGATTCTATTATCCTTCTCATCATACCCTCATTGTTGAGACTGGAAATGCAAAATTTATTGAAAGTGGTGGGGACAGTAGGAGTATAAGAACTCTACCAGTTGATTTTGAGGAGAGCCGAGTTATACTCCCATTATTGGCTCCTATTAGTGATACTGTTATCACACCAGTAGTTACTCAGGATGGTAATGTTGACGATTACCATATGGAGGTTGAAGTTCCAGTATCTCCCGTACAACCTGTCATTAATCCACCAGAAGTGGACATTCCATTAAGGAGATCTCATAGAGAGAGGAGACGAGCCATCCCAAATGACTATATAGTTTATCTCCATGAATCTGATTTTGATTTTGGAGATGAAGATGATCTAGTAACTTTTCATCAAGCTTCAAAAAGTTTTAATTCTCAACTTTGGCATGAAGCTATGGTAGATGAGCTAAATTCCATGCAGAAAAACAATGCTTGGGATCTTGTGAAATTGCCTATGGGTGCAAAGACAGTTGACTGCAAATGGATATTTAAGACCAAGAAAGACTCTCAAGGAAAAGTTGAAAGGCTTAAAGCTAGACTAGTAGCTAAGGGCTATACTCAAAAGGAAGATGTTGATTTCAAAGAAAAATTCTATCCAGTTTCTAAAAAGGATTCCTTTAGAATCATTATGGCTTTGGTAGCTCACTTTGATATGGAGTTACACCAGATGGATGTTAGAACAACGTTTTTAAATGGTGATCCACATGAAGAAGTATATATGGAACAACCAGAGAGTTTTCAAAAGGAAAATGCAGAGCATTTGGTTTGTAGACTCAAGAAATCCATTTATGGTTTAAAGCAGACATCGAGACAATGGTATCTGAAATTTGATGAGGTAGTCACTTCTTTCGGTTTCAAAGAAAATGTGGTTGATGAGTGCATATATATAAAGACCCGTGGGAGTAGATTCATCATTTGGTGTTGTATGTTGATGACATAATATTGGCAAGTTGTGACATGGCGATGTTGAAAGAGACCAAGCGTTTTCTGTCCAGTCATTTTGACATGAAAGATCTAGGAGAAGCCTATTTTGTTATTGCTATTCAAATTCATTGTGATAGAACTCGTGGTCTATTGGGCTTGTCACAGGAGGCTTACATTGAGAAAGTTCTGAAGAAGTTTAACATGTCGTAGTGTGCTCCTATAGATTTACCTTGTATTAAAGGTGATAAGTTGATCAGCTTTCAGTATCCAAAGACCCAGGCTGAAATTGATGCTATGAAGATTTGTCCTTATGCATCAGCCATAGGAAGTCTTATGTATGCACAAGTGTGTACTCACCCAGATCTGGCTTTTGTAGTTTCAGTTCTCAGCAGATATCAGGATAATCCAGGAATAGACCATTGGAAAGCAGCTAAAAGGGTTAGGAGGTATCTGCAGAAGACTAAGGGTCATATGCTCAAATATGGAAAAACTAATAACCTTGAGGTTATTGGTTATACAGATTCGAATTATGCTGGATGTCCGGATACTAAAAAGTCGACATCAGGTTATGTTTTCTTGCTGGTAGGTGGTGCTATTTCATGGAAAAGTGTCGAACAGTCTAGTACATCATCGTTGACTATGCAAGCAGAGTTTATAGCTTGTTATGAGGCTACCAAAAAAGCTTTATGGTTGTGGAATTTTATCTCGGGGCTTCAAGTTGTCAGTTCCATATCGAGGCCACTGAAGATATATTGCGATAATTCCGCAGCTGTTTTCTTCTCTCGAAACAACAAGAGTTCAAGTGGGTCTAAATACATAGACGTAAAGTATCTTGTTGTGAGAGAGAGGGTTAGGAAATATGAAGTGTTTGTTGAGCACATTAGTACTAAACTAATGATTGTTGATCCATTAACCAAAGGACTGACTAGTAATATGTTTCTATAGAACATTTTACACATGGGACTTGTGGACAGTTTTGAGTCACTTGGTTAGTGGGAGTCTATTAGTAGACAGTTTTCCTTGCTATAGTTGTTTATTTACGTTTTCTTTAGTTATTATTAACTAATAAAGTGATGCGTCCATTTTTATCTACATTTCCATTTTGTGTTGAATGGTGTTTAATTGGTACATTAATAAAGGGACTAAGGCAAATATAAAGGACCATATTTGGGATGTGTTAGTTCACACATCATAAGGTATAATGCAAGAGACCATGGAGAATGTGAGTACTAGTATGGTGACCATGGAATAGCACAATGCCACAGTGTAGGTATAGTGACCTCCATGATCCGATATTAGTAGTTTCATTTGTCTAGGTTTTGTTCAGCACATATATAAAGATTGACTTAACTATTTGGAGTATGTTCTTAAAGTGTGGCCATACGTCTGTCATTTTTTTAAAAATTAAGTTTTCTAATTCGGGAGAGTCATTTTAAAAGAATTTTCCACATAAGTAAAATGTTTTCTCTTTTTAATGAACATTGCAGACCAAGTGGGAGAATGGAAGGTTTTCCTATAAAGGTGTGGTCTAGCAATGCTCATTGTCCAAACCCGGATAGTTGTACTCCAAATTACGGTTGTAGTTGTAGCCAAACATGTGGCTTTGTGCATTATTAAGGAATTAGGGTTTTAGGAGGGAATTAGTATCCTTGATGGGTTAGGAAACTAACTACCCCTATATAAGGAATATTAAGGCTAATGGTCCCAGCTCCATCTCCGGAAAAGCCCTGCAGAGCTAGCATCTTCCCCATCAAGAGACTTGGAGACCAGGAGTTGAAGACCATACAAGCCATTATTATTTATCAACCGGATTAGTGTATGGCAATCACATTCATCAATGGCGGGATCAGGTATGCATATCATATCTTATGATTCTAGTTTTGTGCCTATAAAGATTTTGTTCCCTGTAGTTTGAAGGCTACAGGAAAGTTATCAGTTTCTACCTAGAATTGCTTGTCATTGCTGTATAAAATATAGCTACAACAACCACTTTCAAACAGAAGTGGTAATTCAATAAACACAAACTCTAGTAAGTGATCATGTAAACAAAGAAAAACTCTACTTAAGAATTCTACCAAAATTATGATAAGATAAGAGTGAAAGAGGAAATATAAGAATTGCATTTGAAAAAGTAATTTGAATCTAATTATAACTCTAATCAAATTAAAAGACTGTATCTACTTTATCTCCATTCCCTTAACAGAGTGGTCAATCTCCATTTAATATAGTCTAGTCAAGGAAGCTAGGTTCGTTCAACACCCACCATGACCAAGTACTAACCACTTAACTTCTCAATCAATCTACCCCTTTCTGGTTTGATGATTCAGTACTCTCTAGAACTCCAACCAAGTCATTAAATATTTTATAAATCTTCAATTTTATAAACATTGGTGTCTGACACAGATATCTTCTATGCTACCAAGCTATTAAAAAGTACTTGCATTAATTAGAGGAATGAAACTTTCTTTTTCAATATGGCTTAGTAAAGGAGAGAAGTTACATGGGATGAATGGTAAAGTGCAGATTGACATGATGAAGTAAAGTTGGGTGGAGATAACTAAAAAGATACATTTTAAGAAGTTTACTAAAGCAAAATTTCTAATTAAATTTAAGTTTAATTATAAGATAAAATTACTCAAAATAAGATGAGAAGTAATTATTGGCTTACTATTAACACAGCATTAAAACTCGTTCAGTCAGATAATCAATGAATATTCAGAGATATTTGGTTGCTTACCTTGAGATGGGTGTTTGGTTTCCCTTATGGAGGAGATTAGAAACAAAATCAGGTTGCAACCTTAATCTTTTAAATCCAATTAATAGTAATTGCCTAAAGCATTAGGGAAACCTGAGAGAGAGTTATTGTGCAAACCGAGAGCCAAAAAACAAAACCAAATTGAGAAAGAGATCGATCTCTCAATCTGTGGAGAGAATCCTCTTTTTAATCTCAAAAGAGCCATCCAAAAATAGCGAGGGAGATAGCAAAGAGTCCTTCTAACTTCTAAGTCTCTACTAAATCTTTTAGAATTATAAAGAGACTATACTTCTATTAATATTTTTATTAGATACCTTATGTTAAGAAGTTAATATTTTTAATTAAAGGGTATTTATGTCCAAGTAAAGTTTTACATACTCCCTGTACTTTTATTGGTAGAATGATATATAAAATATTTTTAAATTATTAAAATTTTTAAGTTAATTACATAATTAACATACTTAAATGACAAAAAAAAAAAAAAAAAACTTTCAACCTCCAGGCTTGTTGTTCTAGGCAGGGGCGGAGCCACAAGAAGCCCCCCCCCCCCCCTTAAAAAAAACCCGTAGTGATAAGAGAGGTGTAGCCTAGGAGAGGGGCGGATGAGTCGGGGTGACGAGGGACTCTAGCCCCCCTAAACTTGGAAGAAAAAATATATTCTTTATATGGACACAAACAAATGCGATGGCCCATGAAATTGGCCTTCAAAAAAAAAAAATCTAGGGGCTATGCCCCTGAACCCCCATTGCTAGGCCCCGCTGAAGAGAATTCTAGCTCCACCTCTGGTTCTAGGTTGCTTCGCGTAAAAGTTATAAATTAAAGTGATAAATTTAAATGATTTCAACTCTTTAAAAATAATTTTTAAAACTATTATATGTATGTTTTTAAATTAATCTTATTTTAACTAAGCTTGTGAAAAATCAAGCTCGACTCATGTTTGGCTTGTTTATAAATTAGTCAAGCCATGCCTGAACACCTTAAAATATTTACATGCTCGATAAAAACTGTAGGGAGATGCAGATAAAAATTTATGCGAAAACTAGATCCCAATGATCTTTACACCATAGAAAGCAACTAAAATTATCTACTCATTTTAGTCATATTACCTCGGTGAATGATGTTCACTGGTGAAGCTAATATCTACTCGAATCGTCAGAACTCTTTGTAGAGATTTCTCCAAGAAATACTTGAAGCTCAATCCTTGTTCTTCGCTATCCCCGCAAAGCTTTAGAATCTCTCTTTGGAATTGAAGAAGAAATAGAAAGAGTTGAAATTTTGGTGTAGACTTTCTAACAACCAAAACCTTAGGGTTCAAAACCCTTAAGTTGAAAAACCCAACTTGAAGCACCCTATCGTGCTCACGAAAATCCAAGGGTTATTACCCTTGGGGCTCACGGCTAGAGAAGAGAAGAGAGAGAAAAATTGAGAGAGAGAGAAGTGTTGTACGGTCAAGGAGGGTGTGGTGTATTTATAGGATTTGGATAGTATCCCAATCCTAATCCAATTACAACATATCCCTTAGGATTTATTTATTAATAATAAGTCTTATTATTAATAAAAATAAAATCCTAATATATAACTACTCTAGTTATAGAAATCCTACTAATTTAGGAGTCCTTCTCAAAAGAGGATTCCTTAATTAAAAGGATTAACCAAATACTTTAAAAAAGAGAAGTCCTAATCCAATTCGGAAACCTCCAAGGGGGGCATGAGCATAGGGAGGGCATGAGCTTAGGGGAGTTTTGCACTCCTAGCTGTAATCCAATTACAACTCACCTTAATCCTTCTTGTATTCTAACTATTGGAATTTAATTCCATAATTAATAGAGTTATTATTCAATAATTATTCAAGTAACCTAATCCTAATCCAATTAGGATTACTAAAGTGGGCACCCCACCCTAGGGTTTTAATCCATGGGTTTGGGCCCATATTAAAGGTCCATACTTTATGGGTTTATGGATATGGATCAAACCCATTTCCCCTATAATTAGGTTAATTAAATAATTACTAATATAATCTCTTAATTTAAATTAGCAATTTATTTAAACCATAGATTAACTTTTAATCTATTTAATCAATGATTAACATTTAATCATTTAAATAATTGATTAACTTTTAATCAATTTTTGAGCTTGTATTTCTTATGTGAGCATCTCCACAAATTGCCCTGGGACAATCAAACCCTGGCTTACCCAATGTTATCCCATTGACTCTAAATAGGAATTACATTGGAATTGCAAGTAACGTGAGAAATCCATGTTGCAATCAAATCCCAGTATAAGAACATTAACCAATATGGATCCCATCACATGAATTGATCCTTCCAATTACATTATCCCTAATGGGCCTTTGAGATTATTGATACTATCTAACTCCTAGCCCATTGCACATCATCCGGGTTTCCAAGACTTCTGATTAAGCCATGAGAAACAATTTCTCATGTAAAACATTTATAGAAAAACCTTTTATAAGTATAATATATTTTTGAATAAAATATATTTCAAACTTGTTTTGTTTCAAAATCACCTGCGCAGGATTTAAGCTTAATCAACTGTCTTACCCGGAACTTGGATAATCTCTCAAATTAATGAGTACGAATTTCTTGTTTGAAATTCATCATGACTTGAACAACTTTCAGAGCATCCAACTGTCACTGTAACGTATTCCCTAATGTAAAGAATACTTTGGTGGAATCAAAACAATCAGATTGCTGTTCAGTTAAAAATGAACTCATCAGATCTAAGGTCATTGAAACTGTTCAATGTAAATAAGAGACCAACTATTTGATAATATATTTATGCAAGAGGTCTCTCATTGAATGCAAACAGTCAGTGTACATTTAAGCACCCATATGTTGATGTGTAGTCTCCACTACAATAGTTCAAGATAGAACTACATCTCAACTATTGGGAACATTTTAGCATAGTGGCAGCCATATAAGTGAAGTGCCCAGCTTCACCCTTAGTTGTGACTATATAAGGTATAAGGAACTGGAAAATTATATCTGCCTATGATAATCCAATCACATAACTTTCCTACAATATATCCTAAGGACCTTTTTTTTAATAAAACACCCAGTGTGTAGCACCCCAGACTTTTTCATCTTTAATGAATACCACCTTCGTAGCTAATTGGCCGTTTTTATAGTCTAATTAATAAATAAGAGAGAAATCGGAAATTCCGAAACGTCAGAAATGTGCGTTTTCGAAAGACGAACCCAACGCAAGTTGAATCGTCGAAATCCGACGAGAGAGTCAAAAGATATGGTCAAAACAGTCCAGACATATAGAGAACCGATCGCTCGGTTCAATCAGCGATCGATCGGTCCATAACCGATCGATCGGTAGCTATCGCGCGGTCAGAAATTTTGTATGGGGAAATTTTCCAGAGAGTGAGTTTTTGACCGGTCGATCGGTCATAAACACCGATCGCTCGGTAGGCAACCGATCGATCGGTCATAACCACCGATCGCTCGGTCTTCGTGTTTTTCAGAATTTTCATTAAGGGCTTTTTCGTCTTTTGGGGGTTAAACCCTTTCTCCTTAAGGCTTGCCCGAGCCTTTAGGGCTTCATTCACAACACTTAAGGGATTTTGAGAGATAGAGAGAAAGGAGAAGGGGATTTGCAACTAGGGTTTTCCATTGGAGAAGGAATCAAAGGGGTTTAAGAACCCTAGCTCACCCCAACTCGAGTTGCTTCAAGTTCAAGGCTCAAGCTCGTGTGGGGACTCATTCTCCAAGCTAGGGCAGCGATCCTACGGCGTTTTTGAAAAGGGTTTCTTCCCCAACTCAAGTCCCCTTAAAGCAAAGGCTTCCTCCTTCCAAATAGAGCTTTTATTTCAAGGTTTCTTCAACATCAAGCCTTGATCTAAGGTTAGTACACCCTACTAACTTACCCTAGCAATAAATCTAGGTTTTCCTTATGAAATGTGATTTATGCTATTATGTTTGCCTCCTATATGAAATGTATCATCTCCAATGAACCTAAATAAGATAAGAAAAAGGTAGGGATGTGTGTGGGTGTTGATGTGGCAATTGGATGCTGAGGTGTATGTTGGGTGATGTTTGTGATGGAAATGGTGGATGGGTACTTTACCAATAATGAACATACCTTGATTTTTGGATGGAAAGTAGGCACTAAAAAGAAGAAGATGAACCATTAAGGAACCTTGCATGCTATGTGTTTGACAAAATGCCTAAACTAGGAATAAATGACATAAATGAAGAAAATGAAAGTAGACCTTATGCATGTGTTCTTATGAAGGATGAACTATTCAAATGTCACGTAGATTACTCAAATTCCTATATGGTTATACTGTGGATTGAATTGCTATACACTACTCTTCATGTCACATTGTCATCATGATATTACAAGTGTTACACACACCACACATGCATGCATGAAACCGGGTTTTTCCAAGATTGTATTTGTATAAGAAATGGAACAAGAACATGACAAGGAGGTTGGTAGCCCCAGGAAGGGTGCTAGCCTCTGGCTCACAAGTGAAATGAATCAAGAACATGACAAGGGGGTTGGTAGCCCAAGGAAGGGTGCTAGCCTCTGGCTCACAAGTGAAATGCAAGAGAGAACATGACAAGGAGGTTGGTAGCCCAAGGAAGGGTGCTAGCCTCTGGCTCACAAGAGAAATGAATCAAGAACATGACAAGGAGGTTGGTAGCCCCAGGAAGGGTGCTAGCCTCTGGCTCACAAGAGAAATGAATCAAGAACATGACAAGGAGGTTGGTAGCCCCAGGAAGGGTGCTAGCCTCTGGCTCACAAGTGAAATGAATCAAGAACATGACAAGGAGGTTGGTAGCCCAAGGAAGGGTGCTAGCCTCTGGCTCACAAGAGAAACTGAACAAGAACATGACAAGGAGGTTGGTAGCCCAAGGAAGGGTGCTAGCCTCTGGCTCACAAGTATACAAGTCAAGAACAAATCAAGACATGAAATACAAGACAAGACACGATACACATACATGATTTGACCGAGACACGAAAAGGGTTTCCGAGACATGAGTTTTACCGAGGTTTTTGCATTCATACACGTATGTCAAGATATGGCTATGTATCTTATGCTTTTACTATTGCTTTAAATTAATATCTTGTATTGCTCACTGTTGTTATGCTTTCGCTATTGTTATGGTTAGCTAGTAGTTTGTACTCGCTGAGTATTCCATGCTCAGCCGTACTTTTATGTCGGCAGGTACTGTGGATGTCCTCGACCCCGAGCCTTGGGTCGAGGAGGAGTATGTAGAGGAGAGGGAGCCACCTATCCCATGGCAGCCTCAGGAGGATGGGGACTTGGATGTGTGGCCATACCTCGACTACTGTTGAGAGGAGAGGGTTAGAGAGTTCCTTTTTGTATTTTGATAGGTGGGCATGTCCACCTTTACTTTGATTGTATTTGGTATATGTTAACTTGGAATACTATTTGGAGTTATAGAAGAAAAGAAAAAGTTGGCTTATGCTTCCGCACTTATGTTTAGTTTCCGCGCTCTGATTTTCATTGAATTATATTATGTTTAGCCTCTTGCATTACAGGATGGTTTGACAGGTACACGTAGTCACCTCTAAAGTATCCCTTAACTCCTAGGGGGTATTTTGGGGCGTGACACAGTGGGGGAGGGGGTTAGGCAGACCCCTACCTGTTTATTAATAAAGAAAATAAACGGATACAAAACAAGGGGGGGACATAAAGCCTATACCCCTTAACAAAAAAACCATCTTACAATCTGAGATTAAATAATGAAGATCTATCTAAGCACAATAATCCTTGAATTTGCTTCGAACATTCACTGATATTATTGAAGATTCTTTTATCCTGATTCTTGCACGCTTCCTTTGAGAGATAATCCGCAACTTGATTGTTTTCTCGGTAGGTATGTTGCAAAACCAAATTGCATTTGGTTTTTAAATTGATTATATTCTTCCAACCAATACCACGACTTCCATGGGGGTTCAATAATCCCATTTAAAGTATCAATAGTAATCTTCGAGTCGCTTTCCACAATAATGTTTGCCATTCCCATAGAATCACACAGCAAAACACCATCCCAAACAGCCCTGAATTTAGCTATGGTGTTAGATTCTACTGAATAGACTTCATAATAAGCTATGATCATCTTTCCATTTGAATCACGGATAAGACCTCCTCCACCATTGATTCCCAAATCAATATTTGCAGCCCCATCAGTATTCTATTTGAACCAACCCGGAGATGGACTAAACCATTTAGTAATTATAGGCCTTTTAGTCTTAGGATTAGCCACTTTAATGTCAAAGAAACCACACATTTCTACCTCCAAAGAGCTGATATTTCTTGAGAATTTCCAGATTTTGGCTGCTCCTCTAACACCTTCATTTATCCTTTGAACAGTATCCTGAAATTTTCTTTTAAAATTATCATATCTGGACTTGTTCCGAAATAGCCATAGCTCCCAACAAATGAAAACCGGAATCGCATTGCATAGAAATTCAAGCACAGTCCCCTTCTTCCTACCTTGAAAAAATCTCATCAACCTTGTTTGAATAGTATCCTCTTCAAAAATCTGCACATTCAAAACATGAGCCACTCTCTTCCATATATTGGAAGCTAATTCCCCTTGGAAAAAAGATGGGATAATGACTCCCTATTTGGATTCTTGCAACACTCACATTTACTTGACAAAGAAATTCCCTTTTTTAGCACCTTCAAATCAACCGATATGGCATTATGAAAGATTTTCCAAATAAGAATAGAAATTTTAATTGGAATTGCCTCATGCCAAATAAAATGAGCCCACCCAACCTTCCCTTTCACTTCACGGACACATTCCCAGCAAGATTTGGTAGAAAACTTCCCTGAATTTTCCTTTACCAAAATGATTTTATCTTCTTGATGCGATAAAGAAATAGAACTTTGCATCATAGCCTGAATTTTATTACTAGTGAAAAATTTCATTTCTTCAGGTCTCCAGTTCCCACTATTCAAACACTCCTTGATCATTGGGAATAATGTTGGGCAATCAGTTGCCGATTCAATTAATGGAGAATCCTCAATCCAAATGTCGAACCAAAAATTTATTTTTTCTCCATTACCAATCAACCATTTACAATTTAGCAAGGTTGTTTTAATCCATCGCCCAATGTCTATCCATGTAGTTGAACCTTTTAGGAAACTATCAACCATCCAAGGATGATTATTTTTTAGATATTTGCTGCTGAAATAATTACTCCACAGACCTTTTTCTTAAATGATTTTCCACACCATCTTCATTTTGAAAGCTTTAGCCACATCTTCTAATCTCCGAATACCCAATCCTCCTTCATCAATTGGGTTTGCTATTTTATTCCAGGCTATCCAATGAGCTCTATTACCTCCCAAGCTGTCATTCCAAAAAAAATGAGGCAAAGCTACTTTCAAGCCTATCGATCACTCCTTTCGGTATATTAATACCCATCAGACTATATATCAGTAAAGAAGATAGTACATGCTTCAAAAGGATGAGCTTTTCACCATTCGATAAAAGTTTACCTTTCCAGCCTTCCACTCTTCTTCTTACTTTGTCAACAATATAATCAAAGTAAATGATTTTCATATGACCAGTGAATAGAGGAATACCTAGATATTTGAAAGGGAACTTACTGATTTCAATCCTGGAATTTTCTACCAAATTCCTCTTATCCTTCTCTGATTTTTTCTCTGACACATACACAACACTCTTCTGCTTATTAATTCTTTGCCCCGAAGCCGCTTCATAATCCGATAAAAATTTAAATAACCGGATAATCGATCTTTTCTACCCATTACAGAAAATTAGAGATAGGGGTGTCATCCGCAAAAAGTAAATGAGAGATAGGCTTAGCACTTCTCAAAGACCTGAAGTAACCCACTTTTCTTTCTGCAAATATATGCTTCAAACCTCTACTTAGCACTTCTTCAGCCAAAATGAATAAAGTAGGAGACAATGGGTCACCTTGACGTAAGCCACGTGAAGACTGAAAGAAACCATGCAGTCTTCCATTAAGAATGACTGAGAAAAACGGAGAAGTAATGCAGCCTTTTATAAGCATCAAAAAATTGTCACTAAACCCGAATTTCTTCAAAACCAAAATGATGAATTCCCATTCCATCCTATCATATGCTTTAGCCATATCCAGCTTAAAAATCACATTATCCCCTCTCACTTTCCTGTTAATATTCAAAGTCATGTCTTGCACCATAGAAATATTGTCCACTATGCTTCGCCCTTTAACAAAAGCGAACTGTTCTTCAGTAATAAGATTAGGCAAAATATGACCCATTCTAGAAGCAATAACTTTCGTTATAATTTTGTAGAAAACATTACACAAACTGATAGGCCAAAAATCACTGTAAGAAATCGGGTTATCAACTTTTGCTATCAAACAAAGCATCGTAGCATTAACAGCTCTCGGGATGAATCTATAATAAAAGAAATACTGAATTGCAGCCAACAAATCACCTTTTATAATATCCCAGCAGTGTTGAAAAAGCAAACCTGAAAAACCATCCGGTCTCGGGGCACCGTAACCTGGTATATCAAAAACAACCTACTGAATTTCATTCATTTCAGGGATTCTGCAAAGCTCAACATTGTCTTCATCCGAAACTAAGCAAGGGATATTCTCCACCAATCGGTCTCCCCCTGAAATACCCTCTGAAAGCAAAATTTTCTAAATATACTTAACAGCCTCCGCACCCTTATCTTCCTCACTTGTCAGCAATTCACCATTACTCACTTGAATGGAGTGTACCATATTACGTTTCCGATTATTCTTGTAGACAGCGTGAAAGAACTTTGTGTTTTTATCACCTTCTTTTAACCAGTGCTCTCTCGATTTTTGTTTCCAAAAAATCTCTTCAAGATCTAAAATTTTTTTCAGCTCCTCTTTAGCATCGATTAGATCCCTATAACCTTCTTCAGACCAATTTTGCTGCATTTTATTTTCCAGATCTTCCACTTTAATTTCACAAGCTCTTAGGTTAGTGAAAATATTTCCAAAAGTATTCTTGTTCCAAGACTTTAACACAACTTTAAGAGTTTTTAATTTCAAGAAAAAAGAAGTAATAGGGTTACCTGGTTTATCTGATATCCAACTCTCCTTCACTGTTGCAAGAAAACCTTCATGTTTAATCCACATAGTTTGGAACTTGAATGAAGTAGCACTTCTCAATTTAATAGAAGCCTCGATAAGAAGAGGAGCGTGATCCGAAGGACTACGAGGAAGATGAGTGATAGTAGTTTGAGAAAATAATTCTTGCCAACTTGAGTTGAATAGTACTCTATCCAGCCTTGCCCAAATACAATGAGCTCTAACCCGATCATTACACCACGTGAAGTGATTCCCTAAAAATTCCCCATCAATTAAACCACACTGGTTAATCATAGTATTGAACTCATCCTTAGCATTTACCGCTGGACTTCTACCCCCTTTTTTTTCCTCAGCATTGCGAATAACATTAAAATCTCCACTTATTATCCAGGGAATGGAACTATTTGAACTAATAGTTGTCAGCTCTTCCCACAATTCTCTTCTCCCCAATCTGTCACAAGTCGCATAGATAAAGGAGAATCTTACCGGAATAGAACCTCTCTCCGATATAACCATAGAAATACATTGGGGAGAAGACTGAACAGACATAATTGAAATCTCGTCTTTCCAAAACACCCAGATTCTACTGGTGTCCCCATTATTATCAGTATAATTATTGAACCCCATCTCTTCTGCACATTTATCACGAAATTTTAAAAATTTTTTCGGATCAAGAATAGCAACTAGTGAAGCTTTTTTCTCCAGAATAACTGATTTCAATCTCCTGCAGGAATTAGAGTTTCCCGCACCTCTAATATTCCAAATGATTGAGCTAAACATAATGAACAAATTGGGAGTTAGTTTGAAAACCCGCTCTAGTTTTCGATCTTGTGATTCTACCCTTGCACTGAAACTTTTTTTCCACAGATTCTTGGCATGGGGTACTACTTGTATATGTTTTGAACCAAACTGATCCTTCAATTCTGTTGGAGAAAGCCTTGCAATTTTGGATGAATTCTTCCATGTTTGAGGACACTTTTCGAAGCCCAGACTTTATTTCCGATCTGCTCCCATCTTCTATGCATTCTTTCTTCGAAACATTTTCTTCTTCCTTAGATTTGCATTTGATTCTTGGTTTATCATACCTCAGCGCTTCTAGCAGCTCTATAATATCTTTTTCTTCTTGTCCTCTCCCCTTTGTTTCTTCATTCATTAGCATCTCCTTTTCCTTTTCATCACTGTGTGGTGAATTCAAATTGTTCATTCCCTCCGGGCTTTGCCCATCTTTGAAACATGTTTCTTCATCTATGATTACCGCAGCTGCTACAGGTTTATGCAGTTCTTCCATGCTCTGATTTTCATCAAGCTTGTCTTCTAGGAAAACTGAGAATTTATTTCGGTTTAATAGCATTGCTTCTCCAACTGATCCGCCATGTAAATCTCTATCTCCTTCTTGATCTGCAGAATCTTTTTCCAGTTTCAAATCTGTTTCTTCTTGTCGAACAGCACCAATATCTTCGTTTTCTAGCCCCATCACTCGACCTTCTCTTAATTCAGTGCTGCTATTATTGCTTATATTTTTCTTCACCATTGTAATCTCTTTATCATTCTTCCCGAAAGCTTTTTCCACCCATTTTTTCATCGACTCCTTTGAACCATGACCATTTTTTTCCAGGTTTTTATCATTCTTCATAGATCTCTTCGTATCTTTTTTTATAGAATCTATTCTCACGGCCTCTGCAGTCATCACTGTGATGTCCAACTTTATGGTATTTAGAACAAAATATTGGTTCTTTTTCATACAAGATCTGTTGCCATCGACCCGAGGTATTCAAACCTAACCAAAACCGATCAATTTTGGGTTTAGTAACATCGAGTTCAACACATATCCGAGCCATACTAGGTCGAGATAAGGTTTGCGTAGGCCCATCTACCTTCAACACCTTCCCTACAATACTACCAAGCGCCTTAATATCTTTAGGGTTAAAAAAATTAATTGGTAGCCCTGGCAAAGTTATCCATATTGGAACAACTATAGGATATGCACCTGCTTTAAAAAATGGGGTCCATTTGATAAATCTTTCCAGTTGTCCCTCCAAATATCCATATTCTTTGATCCAAGTAGCCAAGAAATCTGCTTTGGATTTGAATCGTATTAACATATGCTTCTCGTCTAAGATCCCAATCGATATTGATAACTTGATAGGAATCTCTCCCTTTATAAATTGTCAAAGCTTCAATGGAAGAACGTCCATAGGAAAACTTGGCAATCAAGACTTTTGAAAGATTGCAGATGATGCTTGTAGTTCTTCATTGTTGTAGAAGAGAGCTTGTTCCCATTGATACAATGATGCTTTTTTAACTTCCGTTATTGAATCAAAACTGAAATCTCTTTGCTTTAATCCATCCTTTCTCAATCTTGATGAAGCCCCAACCATCGAAGCATAGGATGACTTCAGGTTTTCCGGCGGTCGAGGGAAGAATTCCCTTCCAAGGCTTCAGTAGCCATGGAACCCTAGCAGGATTTACGAAATCTTTTTGCTAAAATGCATCTTAAAGAAAAAAGGCTGCTAAAATGCACCTCTAGACCAAATTCTTGAAATTCATACCCTACATTTTCATCAAAATGACGATATCTCATATCGTATAGATCATCTAATGATCATGATCAATTACCCATAATGAATACACAATAGATAAAGAAGAAATCTCTATTAATCAAATTAATAAGAATCTTACAATCTAAATGACTTTTTTGGGCATCATGTCTAACAATCTCCCACTTGCCCTAAAAGTCATTGTGTCATAGATTTCAATCTCATATATCTATGTGTGTTACAAATACTTTATATGATAAAGCCTTAGTCATTAGGTCAGCAACATTAGGTTGAGACCTAATCTTTGTAACAATAATATCTTGCCTTTCAGTTATCTCATGAATGAGATGATACTTTCGCTCCACATGTTTCATCTTCTTGTGGCTCCTAGGTTTTTTGATGTGAGCTACTGCACCATTACTGTCACAAAAGAGAGTAATAGGTTCAAGTGCTGAAGGAACATTTTCTAGCTCTTGCAAGAACCTTCTGAACCAGACTGCTTCTTTTGCTGCTTCAGAAGCTGCAATATATTCTGCTTCTGTGGTGGAGTCTGCAATAGTCTTCTACTTATGCTGCGCCAAACTAACAGCAGCATCACCCAGTGTGAACATATACCCAGATGTGGAAGCTCTATTATCTGGATCAGATTGGAAATCGGAATCAGTATAACCCAATCCAACTAGATCTTCTGATTGAAAAGTAAACACATAATACCTAGTCCTTTTCAGGTACTTCATGATGTGCTTCACTACAGTCCAATGATTAACACCTAGATTGCTTTGGAACCTACTAACTACTCCCACTGCATGACAGATATGCGGTCTAGTACATAACATGACATACATGATGCTCTCAACTGCTAAAGCATAAGGGCACCTCTTCATCTGCTCAATCTCATCAGCTGATGTATGGGCCATCTTTTTAGACAAAGTGACACCATGTCTAAAAGGAATGAGTATTGTCTTACAATCACTCATACTGTATCTAGACAAAATCTTGTCTATGTAGGAAGTTTGGCTCAATCCCAACATTCGCCATTTCCTATCTCTTAGAATCTTTATTTCGAGAATATAGGATGCTTCTCCCAAGTCTTTCATTGAGAAATACTGAGACAGCCAAAGTTGGACTGATGACAACATCCCTACATCATTCCTAATGAGTAGGTTGTCATCTACATAAAGAATTAGGAATAATACCGCTCCCCCACTGTCCTTCTTGTATAAACAAGATTCCTCTAAATTCTTTTAGAATCCAAATTCCTCGATCGAAAGATCAAATCTTTGGTTCCAACTTCTAGAAGCTTGTTTTAAACTACATATCAACTTATTGAGCTTGCATACCATGTTCTCCTGGTTAGGAGCAATGAAGCCCTTAGGTTGCTTCATATAGATGTCTTCATCTATCATTCCATTAAGGAAAGCAGTTTTGACATCTATTTGCCATTTCTCATAGTCATGGTGTGTAGCTATAGCTAGTAATATCCTGATGGATTTGAGTATAACTATCGGTAAAAAGGTATCCTTATAATCAACTCCTTGAATTTGAGGGTAATCTTTTGCAACAAGTCTAGCTTTATAGGTCTCCACGTTACCATCGACACTCTTCTTCTTTTTGTAAATCCATTTGCATCCAATTGGCCTTATACCATCTGGTGGATCTACTAAAGTCCAAACGCCGTTGTCATACATGGAATCTATTTCAGCATTCATGGCTTTATTCCATTGAGATGCGTCTACATCTAATGTAGCTTCCTGATATGTATTAGGATCTGTATCCTCATCATCAGGGGTAACTAAATAAACCTCATTATTGTAGTACTGAAGTCTATCTGGTGGTCTAGAAACTCTTTCAGACCTTCTGAGTGGAACATAATTAGAAGACTCAATAGTGGAAGGATTAGGTTCATCTTGGACACTGGCTGTGTTGTCTTTCATCTCATGAAATTCATCCTTCTTAAGAAGATCCATTTCTTCCTCCAAGAAAGTGGTTTGATGCCTAACAACTATTGTTTGGTTTGCCTTGGAGTAGAAATAGAAAACCTTAGTTTCTTTTGGATACCCTACAAAGTTCAATTTTTCTGTTTTAGGACAACCCCATACCCTTAGATGTTGTAAACTAGGTTTTCACCAAATCCACAATTCATAGGGTGTAACCGGTATAGACTTAAAAGGAACCCGATTCAGAATGTAAATGACAGTTTGTAAAGCATACCCCCAAAGATAAGAAGGTACATTGGCATGACTTATCATAGAGCGAACCATATCTAATAAGGTTCGGTTTCTTCTTTCAGAAATACCATTTTGTTGAGGTGAGGCAGGGCTTTTCCATTGCGAGATAATCTCATTATCTCTTAAGTAATCCATAAACTCGTTGGTGAGGTATTCACTACCTCGATCTGATTGAAGTGACTTTATGGATTGTTTGTTTGATTCTCAACTTCTAATCTGAATTCTTTGAACTTTTCAAAGGTGTCAAATTTGTGTTGTATCAAATAGACATATCCATATCTGTAATAGTCATTGGTAAATGTGACAAAATACCAGTATTACCCTTATGCAACAATGTTAAATGGACCACACACATCACTATGTATGAGTCTTAACTTTTCTTCGGCTCTTCCTATCTTTTTAGGGTAAGGCTTCTTGGTCATTTTCCCTTCGAGACAAGCCTCGCAAGTAGGGAGTGGTTCTACCTTGAGAAACTCAAGGGGGCCACCTATTACCAACCTCTTGATCCTATCAAGATTAATATGACCAAGTCTCTTATGCCAAAGAGAAGTAGACTCAGTGCAATATCTCTTCATTCCAGACATCCTAGATGATGAGGCATTGTCACTTTGCAGACATTCATTATTTACCAAAGGAAATATTAAATAAAGACCATTAATGAGATTACCAGTAATCAAGACCATTCTATCTTTCTTAATTTTAACAATTGAATTAAAATTGATAGAGATACCACAATATAAAAGTTTAGATACTGAAATGAAATTACGTTGTGCAGAAGGCACATAAAAGACGTCTTCTAAAATTAATGTCTTTCCATTAGGTAAATAAAGAGTAAACAAGCCGATTGACTTCACTGCAACATTTACACTCGAGTCAACTTTAAGCTTTTGCTCCTGTTTGGTAGGCTTTCTAGTTTCCTTGAACTCCTGCAAATAATTGCAAACATATATAGTGGATGCAGAATCCACGCACCATGAGTTATGAGGACCATCCAGAAAGTTTGACTCAACAGTAATTAATACTTCAAAGCATCTCATACCTTGAGTATTGGAGCCACCCTTCTTAAGAGCTGCGAGGTAAGTCCTACAGTTCCTCTTCCAGTGGCCTATTTTACCACGGTGGAAACACTTTCCCTTGCCTTTGTTTTCCTTTCCAGTATCACCTGAAGAACCTTTGGTAACTCTTGCCTTACCCTTATTGTCTTTAAACTTACTTTTGTCATTATTCCCATTTCTAAACTTTTTAGATTGCTTGGAGGTATCAGGTTTGTTGACAATTAAAGTTTTACCCTTTGTTGACTTTTTGATCAAATCTTCTGCAGCCACAAGTGAGTTTATAAGCTCACTTAGTGACATTTCACTCTTGTTCATGTTATAATTTAACACGAACACATTGAAGGATGAAGGGAGTGACTGCAGAACAGTGTTAACCTTAGTGATGACATCCATTTCTCCACCAAGAATTTCCAGCTCATTAATAAGCCCATCATTTTTATGATGTGCTCTCTAACTGGAGTTCCCTCAACCATCTTGGTATTAATAAGGGATTTTAACTTTATTTGTCGAGCTGACCTATTTTTCTCACCAAACATCTCATGAAGGTTTTGCAAAATATCAGAAGCCTTATCCATGTGTTTATGCTGGCTTTCCAAAATGTTAGACATTGAAGCCAGTATGTAACACTTGGTCATCTGATTGGACCTCTCCCATTGCTCTAACTCAGTCTTTTGGGCCAGTGAAGCATCTGGAGGAATTTCGGGTTTAGGTGTCTTAAGACATAGGTCAAGGTTATCCACGGCAAATACTATTCTAATCTTTATTTTCCAGTCTACCTAGTTAGTTCCTACTAACTTTTCATCACAAAGAATTTCAGTTAATGGGTGAAGGCCTGTGATGATCTAATCAAATGACAAATAAGATAGTATTAGGGATCTATTGTATTCATTAATTACTATTAGATTATGGGTCTGTTTCTAATAGTATAGCCAATTTAGGAAGTTTCAATTGGCATCAAATACCTAGACACTGACTTAATGTAATTCTGCCTTTGGGCACAATATCACATTGCCTTGAATAGGCAGATAGAAACTATCTTCTCCATTTTCACAGATCTCATCTTGTGAATCTTGGAGTATTCGATCTATTGTCTGATCTATAAGGGATGTTATACTCATGCTTTTGCATTATTGTATAATATCTCTTATTCATGTGCTCGCCTAATATAAACCTAATAAACACCTAGTGAAAGCTCACGCTTTGGCGTTATTGCTCCCACTATTTGCTTATACAGTTTTCACCATATTCTCACATAGGTGAGAGAGATTTTGCTCGGCTTTGGCCTGTCAGCTTACTCACACTCCCCACTATAAGATCACGTAGTGTATGGTAGAAGATGATAATACTTAGGAACTTGCCCCCAGTCTTATATACACATGATATATTAGGGCAATTATTTCAACAGAATAATTAAACATAATAAATAAACAGCAGTTATCATCTAATGATAAAAACAACAATAAACATCATATGAGATTAATCGCCATGGGTCAATTAAAATGCACGGATACAAGAGAATGAGATAAGAATAAAGGCAGCTTGCAAACTCTTTCGCGATCCATTCCTTTATCATCTTATCGAGATCATCATCGCAACATCCTCCTTAACAGCATCTCCACCAATGCATAATATAGAATTTAAATGGTATTAGGAAAACCAGTATTCCATTCACCATTTTCAGGAAAACCGAATGAATCTGCCCTTTACAGATTGTCAAAACCTACTACATATTATCCTCTAATATGAATGCATGAATGATAAACAATTTATCATAAATTTGACCCATAACTATAATCTCATATAATTTAGATGCAACATGATGATGGAGTATTTTTCTGATAATTTAAAAGGATTAAAATTTTGATAACAATTATCAATTTGCTCGATTAAAATCAATATCTTATATAGATCAAAACCCGGAGAATAAAACAATTGTATTTTCCATCAAACAATTTTCATAAAATTATTTTTAAAATATCAGATAGGATTTTCTTAAATCTCTACAATATTTTATTTCTTACTTGAATGCAAGATCCTTTCTCAAATGCAAGATCCTTTCACAAAGATTGGTTTTACTATTATCTAAGATTGGTTCTACTATTATCCAAGATCAAAAATAAAAAATTAAGAGAATCAAAAATCCCAAATATGATCTCATCATAAAATAGGGTTTTATAATTTTTCGAATAAAATATATTTATAGGAAAAAACACACATTAATTATTTTTAAACAATTAATGAATATATATTAAATGATCAAATAATTTAAAAAGAAATTCTAAAAATAAACTATTTATTTTGAAAATAATTATATCACATATAATACTAGTTTTTTAAAATTATTTAATTATCATTATCAAATCACATTCGATAATATAATAAAAATAATTATTTATTTATTCATCTCATGAACAAATAAAAAAAGAAGACTATGAGCATCATTAAATGAATAGAATTAAATTCATCTCATGAATTAATTCGTCTATTTAATTATTCTTTAAAATAAACAAAAAATACTCCCTAACCATGAGCTCTGATACCACTTATAGGGGAATTCGGATAAAAATTTATGTGGAACTGGATCCTGATGATCTTTACACCATAGAAAGCAATTAAAATATCTACTCGTTTTAGTCATATTACCTCGGTGAATGATGTTCACCAGTGAAGCTAATATCCACTCGAACTGTCAGAACTCTTTGTAGATATTTCTCGAAGAAATACTCGAAGCTCGATCCTTGTTCTTCGCTATCCCCGTGAAGCTTTAGAATCTCTCTTTGGAATTGAAGAAGAAATAGAAGGAATTGAAATTTTGGTGTAGACTTTCTAACAACCAAAACCTTAGGGTTCAAAACCCTTAAGTTAAAAAACCCAACTTGAAGCACCCTATCAAGCTCACGAAAATCCAAGATTACCTTGAGGCTCACGACTTGAGAAGAGAAGAGAGAGAAAAATTTTAGAGAGAGAGAAGTGTTGTACGGTCAAGGGGGGTGTGCTGTATTTATAGGATTTGGATAGTATCCAAATCCTAATCCAACTACAACATATCCCTTAGGGTTTATTTATTAATAATAACTCTTATTATTAATAAAAATAAAATCCTAATATAACTATAACTACTCTAATTATAGAAATCCTACTAATTTAGGAGTCATTTTCAAAAGAGGATACCATAATTAAAATGGATTAACCAAACACTTAAAAAAAGAGAAGTCCTAATCCAATTTGGAAACCTCCAAAGAGGGCGTGAGCATAGGGAGGGCGTGAGCTTAGGGGAGTTTTGCACTCCTAATTGTAATCCAATTACAACTCATCTTAATCCTTCTTGTATTCCAACCATTGGAATTTAATTTCATAATTAATAGAGTTATTATTTAATAATTATTCAAGTAACCTAATCCTAATCTAACTAGGATTGCTAAAGTGGGTGCCCCACCCTAGGGTTTTAATCCATGGGTTTGGGCTCATATTAAAGGTCCATACTTTATGGGTTTATGGATATGGGTCAAACCCATTTCCCCTTTAATTAGGTTAATTAAAAAATTACTAATATAATCCCTTAATTTAAATTAACAATTAATTTAAACCATAGATTAACTTTTAATCTATTTAATCAATGATTAACATTTAATCATTCAAAAAATTAATTAACTTTTAATCAATTTATGAGCTTGTATTTCTTATGTGAGCATCTTCACAAATTGCTTTGGGATATTCAAACCATGGCTTACCCAATGTTATCCCATTAACCCTAAATAAAAATTACATCAAAATTGCAAGTGACGTGAGATAGCCATGTTGCAATTGAATCTCAATGTAAGAATATTAACCAATACGGATCCCATCACATGAACTTTTTAATTCAATTGATCATTCCAATTACATTATCCCTAATAGTCATTCGAGATTATTTATACTATCTAACTCATAGCCCATTGCACATCATCCGGGTTTCAAAGACTTTTGATTAAGGCATGAGAAAAAATTTCTCATGTAAAACATTTCGAGAAAAACCTTTTATAAGTATAATATATTTTTAAGTAAAATATATTTCAAACTTGTTTTGTTTCAAAATCACCTGCGCAAGATTTAAGCTTAATCGACTGTCTTACCTGGAATTTGGATAATCTTTCAAATTAATGAGTATGGATTTCTTATTTGAAATTCATCATGACTCGAACAGCTTTCTGACTATCCAACTGTCACTGTATCGTATTCCCTAAGGTAGAGAATACTTTGGTGGAATCAAAATAGTCAGATTACTGTTCAGTTATAAATGAACTCATCATATTTAAGGATCATTGAAATTGTTCAATGTGAATGAGAGACCAATTATCTGATAGTATGTTTATGGAAGAGGTCTCTCATTGAATGCAATCAGTCAGTATACATTTAAGCACCCATATGTTGATGTCTAGTCTCCACTACAATAGTTCGAGATAGAACTGTATCTCAACTATTGATAACATCTTAGCATAGTGGCAGCCATATAAGTTAAGTGCCCAACTTCACCCTTAACTGTGACTATATAAAGTATAAGGAACTGGAAAGTTATATCTTCTGCCTGTGATAATCCAATCACATAACTTTCCTACAATATATCCTAAAGACCTTTATTGAGAAACAATTTCTCATGTAAAACATTTTGAGAAAAACCTTTTATAAGTATAATATGTTTTTAAATAAAATATATTTCAAACTTGTTTTGTTTCAAAATCGCATGCATAGGATTTAAGATTAATCGACTGTCTTACCTGGAACATGGATAATCTCTCAAATTAATGAGTACGTATTTCTTGTTTGAAATTCATTATGACTCGAACAACTTTCTAACTATCCAACTGTCACTGTATCGTATTCCATAAGGTAGAGAATACTTTGGTGGAATCAAAACAGTCAGATTACTGTTCAGTTATAAATGAACTCATCAAATTTAAGGATCATTGAAACTGTTCAATGTGAATGAGAGACCAACTATCTGCTAGTATGCAATCAGTCAGTGTACATTTAAGCACCCATATGCTGATGTATAGTCTCCACTACAATAGTTCGAGATAAAACTATATCTCAACTATTGAGAATATCTTAGCATAGTAGCAACCATATAAGTGAAGTGTCCAGCTTCACCCTTAGCTGTGACTATATAAGGTATAAGGAACTGGAAAGTTATATTTGCCTGTGATAATCCAATCACATAACTTTCCTACGATATACCCTAAGGATCTTGATCGATATCTCATATCGTATAAATCATCTCATAATCAAGGTCAATTACCCATAATGAATATACAATAGATAAAGAAGAAGTCTCTATTAATCAAATTAATAAGAATCTTACAATCTAAATGACTTTTCTAGGCATCATGTCTAACAGAAACTCGGATCGTTAGCTCTAGGGGCAGAGCCAAGGGGGCGGGGAGGGGGCCATGCCCCCACCCC
Source organism: Tetracentron sinense (assembly GCA_015143295.1). Lineage (NCBI taxonomy): Eukaryota > Viridiplantae > Streptophyta > Magnoliopsida > Trochodendrales > Trochodendraceae > Tetracentron > Tetracentron sinense. The sequence continues at coordinate 16,143,165 of CM026554.1, forward strand.
CTAAAAAAAAATAAAAAAATTGAAATCCGTTCTTGTTTTAGTAGGAAATAGTGGGCCCCTCAAGATTATTTATTTATTTTTAGTATACTTGCCCCCAATTTTTTTTTGTTTTATATATATGGTGCCCCCTCCCAATTTTTTGTCATATATATAGTGGGTCCTCCAATGGAGTCCGGTTATGCCCTTTAGGTCGCCACATGCCCCTATTGACATCCCTTACACCCTTTAACTTTGGTTAAAATTCACCTACTCTTAGGGTTCACCTACTTATCCTTAGTTTTAGAAAAAAAGTGTTAATTTTTTTTAACCTTAGGAGTTGGTGAATTTTAACTAGGGTTTGAAAAATATTTGATATTAAAAAAAAAGAAAACTAAGGATAGGTGGGGTGAGTCTTAACCATAATTAAGGGGTATCAATAGGGACACGTGGCGACCTCAATGACATTATCGGGAAAAAAATTCTCAAAATTAAAAAATAACCACAATTTATTTTTTCTTGGAGGCTACGCCTCCGAAACTCAAAGTTCCATACCCTGAAATCCATTAATTATTTTATACGTGTATTTTGGCCCCCCCCCCCAATGAAAAATTCTTGATTCCGCCCTAGTTAGCTCGGCTATGCTCAATACCCACACCCAATAACTTCCGAGTTCAATCACATTCACAAATTAAAACATGTCACTTTTAGCCCTTATTAGTGGTGATTAAGATTCACTAACCCTTGTGATTCAACAATGCAACCTTAGTTTAAAAAAATATATTTAACTGGTTAAGAATTTTTAACCATGTAGATAGTCTGTGATCCATTTGCATGAGTTATGGTCTCAGCTGTTGATATGTCCATCGCTGGCCCAGTTTCAAATGACTCTTTACCACCCTAACCAGGGCGGAGCCAGGATTTTCTTTCAGGGGGGATAATAATGAGGTGTGGGGTTTTGGTGCGTAGCCATTGGAAAAACAATCTTAGAGCCAAGTTTGTGGGTCATCTTGTCGCTTGTCGCTTTGTCTGTTTGTAAATAATATTATTTTTTATCAGTTAGGGACATCTGTTTGTTTGTTTTTTTTTTTTTTTTTGTGTGTGGAAATATTATCATGTAACTATAACACACTCTAAACTCACACAAATAGTCAGACCTAAGGTAGCTAAGATAGCCGCTAAGGTGCCATAAGGGCAAGTCCAAGCAACCACTCCAAAGGCTAGGCCATCTTAAGCTAAATAATTTCCATGCCTACGCACTCTTAAATTAAATAATGTAAGTGTAAATTTATTTTATTTTCTCCTCAAAAGTTAGAGGGGGCTTAGAGCTCCATTCGCCACCCGGCTCGCCCCTGCTCCTAGACTACGCCCATGTTAACACTAAACAAAAAAAAATAAATTCCAAAGTTGAAGGGGGGCCTTAGCCCCCTGGGTCCCATGTGGCTCCACCCCTACCCCTAACCCATGAACATAAACTAACACAACTAATCTTTCATCCTAATCATATTTACATTACCAAAAAATGTAGAGAATATAGAAAGCAATACAAAGCAGGTGAGTAATGGTAGTAAATAAGAAAGAGTTCTTGAATTTTTATAAATATATATATATATATATATATATTTTTTTTTTCCACTCTGCTGGTTAGTATCTGTTCTAAAGTGTGGAGAAATCAACCATACTCCCTCACGGGAATCTCTTAGCACGCCAATGGGGGCAAGCATTGCTTTCCCAACGAGTTCTTGATTGAAAAGGGCAGTTTTACCCTTCAATGAATTGCTTAGGGGCGGAGCCAGGGGTGAGGGAGGGCCATGACCCCCCCATTTTGTTTTAAAATATATAGTATTATAAATAATAAAAAAACATTTTTACTATTGTCTATATATAATGGTTCCCCAAAATAACTCTAGTTAATTGATTATAAGGGAACTTTGGTCCCTTCAAAAATTTGAAATTATATATATATATGAAGGGGGATCCGGATAAAAGTTTATGCGGAAACTGGATCCCCTAAATCTTAACACCATAGAAAGCGTCAAAATTATCTAAGAGTTTTAGTCATATCACCTTGGTGAATGTTTTTCACCGGTGAAGCTTAATCCACTCGAACTGTCAGAACTCTTTGTAGAGATTTCTCCGAAAAAATACTAGAAGCTCGATCCTTATTCTTCGCTATCCCCACGAAGCTTTAGAATCTCCTTTGGAATTATAGAAGCAAGAGGAAGAAGATTGATCAATGGTGTAGACCTTCTATCATCAATAATACTAAGGTTCAAAACCCTAGATTTGCAAAACCCAACTAGGATCACCAATATAGCTCACGAAAATACCTAGGGGTCTCCCCTAGAGCTCACGGTTTGGAGAGAGAGAGAAGAGAAGAGAAAAAATTCTGGAGAATTCTACTTAATGGTCTAGGGTGTTGGGGTATTTATAAACTAGGATCTTATCCTAATCCTACTCCAACTTGATCTTATCTAGTAGGATTTATTAATTAACAATAACTCTTATTATTAATTAAATAAACTCCTACTTAATCTATAACTACTTTAGTTATAGTAATCCTATTAATTAAAGAGTTCCTATTATAAGAGATTCCTTAATTAAAAGGGATAAGTCAACATCCTACACCAAAGTAGGAAACCTAGTCAAACTAGGAATCCATAAGGGGGGGGCGTGAGCTTCTATGGGGCATGGGATTTGAGGAGTTAAAACTGCTTATTGTAATCTAATTACAATAACATAGATCTTAATTGCAATTCAACACTTGAATTTTAATTCCATAATAAAAGAAGTTATATTTCAATAAGTATTCAATTAAACAAATCCTAATCCAATTAGGATTCCTCAAGTGGGCGCTCCACCCTAGGGTTTAAACCCATGGGCTTTGGCTCATATTAAAGGTCCATTTTAATGGGTTTATGGATATGTGTCAAACCCATTTTCCCTTTAATTATGTTAATCAAATAATTACTAAAATAATCCTTTAGTTTAAATTAACAATTAATTTAAACAATAGATTAACTAATAATCTATTTAATTAAATGATTAACTTTTAACCACTTAAAATAATTGATTAAATTTTAATCAATTATGGAGCTTGTATTTCTTATGTGAGCACCTCCATAGATTGCTCTGGGGCATTCTTACCCTGGGTTATCCAATGTTATCCCATTGATCCTAAATGAGAATTACATCGGAATTGCAAGTGACGTGAGATATCCATGTTGCAATTGAATCCCAATGTATGAACATTAACTATTACGGATCCCGCCACATGAACTTTTAAATTCGATTTATCATTTCAAATACATTATCCCTAATGGGCCCTTGAGATTGACATACTATCTAACCCATAACCCATTGCAAATCATCCGGGTTTCCAAGACTTATGAAAATACGTTGGTGGAATCAAAACAGTCAGATCACTGTCCAATCATAGATGAACTCATCAGATCTAAGGATTATCGAAACCGTTCAATGTGAATGACAGACCAACTATCTGATAGTATGTTTATGCAAGAGGTCTCTCATTGAATGCAATCAGTCAGTGTACATTTAAACACCCATATGCTGATGTGTAGTCTCTACTACAATAATTCGAGATAGAACTACATCTCAACTATTGAGAACATCTTAGCATTTTGGCAGCCATATAAGTGAAGTGTCCAGCTTCACCCATAGCTGTGACTATATAAGGTATAAGGAACTGGAAAGTTATATCTACCTGTGATAATCTAATCACATAACTTTCCTACAATATATCTTACGGACCTTTATCGATATCTCATATCGTATAGATCATCTCATGATCATAGTCAATTACCCATAATAAATACACAATAGATTAAGAAGAAGCATTTATTAATCAAATTAATAAGGTTCTAACAATCTAAATGACTTTTTTGGGCATCATGTCCAACAATATATTTATAGATAATTAAAAATATAATTAATTTTATTTAGAAGAGTAGTTAATTTTATTTATAGCAGTGATGAGCAAACCGCGCATTTGGTTAGAGGGGCATATTACTGGACCTTTATTGGAATGGAACATTAACGAATTTCATGAACACGATAAACTCATTACTCAAAAAAAAATCTCAGGACTACACCCCTGAACCCCATGCCCAAGGAAAAATTCGTGCTCCGCCCCTGCTATGCATGGGATGATAGTTTAGAAGGGCAAATTAAGTATCTATTCTCATGGGGTAAGTTTAGATGGTGGGACTTAAAAGACTTGAACCCGTGCATAGTAGGAAAAATAATAGATTATAAAGGAATGGGGACGGAAGTATCTAGACATTGACGGTCATTGGCTAGCTAGAGACTAGAATATAGATAATAACAAAGTTTATGTGGTTGAGAATATCTACCACGTTTATTATATAGTAGTAGTCCAACGACTCTTGTTTTATACTTGTAGGAATCAAAGTCTTCCATGCTTGCGTTTACCTTTATTTATTTATTTATTGAAATTAAATTTCTCTAGGGTTATAACGAGACTTCAAGGAGTCTGGCACGTGTCCCTTTTAATACCATTAATTGGAGATTGGATCATAGTCAATTGCAATTGCATTGAAGAAAATTCAATTGCATATGTGGCTAACATCGATTGGAAGATAAAATAAATTTCAAAATTTGAATTTCTCATTATTTTCTCTCATCCAATCAACATCAGCCACATATGCAATGAAATCCGCTTTAATGCAATTACAATTGGCTGTGATCCTATTCCCCTTAAATGTAGCTAAGATTCACTAACTCTAAAAAAATATTAGAAAAAAATTGACTTTAAAAGTTAATTTCAAGTCCAATGGTCTGAATTTAATGTAGATGGCGGTAGAAGGCTTTCTTTGTAGAATTTAGGAGAGTGTACCACCTAACCACCCGTTTAGAGCATTTTTCGAATAACACAAAAATCGTCACATTAGGTAGATGCCTTATGTTAGGAAATGGAATCCATGGGTCCGCCTATCACTACTCCATTAGAAATAACATTCTTATTCTAAATGAGAATTGATTATAAACTCTCGATAGTACCTATAATCAAGAGCTCTGGCCACCCGATAGAAAATTTAGCGGCATCAAACCATAATTGGCTCCATTAGGCTCTACTCTCAATAGTACCTAATGGAGAGTATTTAATCTCTTTTCCTTCTGGAAATGTATATGCATAAATAGATACGTGTGTCATCGTCTCCTGAATTTATTAAGGAATCCTTCTAGAGGATAGAGTTTTTTTTTCATTTTGTATATTTAATTTGAACAAAAGCGTTATCCAATAAGAATTGCCCTACAAACATTTCATGCTCACTAATAAAGAAAGTTATCTACAAGGAAGGCCTTGTCATCTCACTTTAAAACAATTGTCCACCTTTCAATGGGGTAGTAGTAGAAAGTGGAAAATCATACTATTCTATGTTCTGTGGCCTTCTTTTGTTATCATAATATATATTCCAAAGGTAGTGCCTCTAGAATCAATACTCAATGGTTCCAACAGATAAAAGTTGGATTTCTAGTCGTTGGGTGCGACCAAATTATATTATCCACGTGCAAACACCCTATTGGGTAATAGAATTTGGACGGCAGCTTTGGTGGCGCAGAGGCATTGGATGGCAGACACATGAGCTTTCACATTGTGGATAGAGAGTGCCAAAAACTTTGTTGAAATGGAGGCGGTGGACACCTTCAAGAGATAGCGACAAGCACATAGTAAACCATCCCCACCCCCTCGAAAGAGCGAAAGAACATAAAGAATGTAATTTCCTTTGTTTTTTCTCCCTTTCGATAACGAGTGGATCTCATGCTTGTCATATCGCTCAACGAAATCTTTATTTTCTGAGAGTGCAAATCCTCTATTGAGAGAACTGAGGAGCCAATTTTGTGCTGCCCCCACAACCAAAGAAAACATTAGCTTCTAATGTATGATACTATGATCAAGGGCAGAGCTGGAGGTAGCTGCCCGCCTAAATTTTTCAAAAAAAAACAAAAAACAAAATACTTGTAGGATATATACGAAATGTATGAACGAGATGACCTATGAACTTCGTAAACGAAAAAAAATTCTCGAGATATACACCTATTTACCTACGGGATTGGACCCTCTTGCACCCTCCCCAAATTCATAATATTTCGTACACGCCCAATCATTGTTCACAAATTCATTACTAATTATTAACATTATCAATCAACCATCGCTCGGCCCCTACAAGAAAATCAGACTCCACCCCTTTGAGAAGGACACACTAGGATGCATTTCACATTGAAAAACAAAGAAATGATTATATATAATTTAAGTTTAGATATGAGGCGGAAATATGCCTCAAAACGGGTTGATAGAGCTCATCTTTTCAGTTTAAATCCAGTGCTAGCATTGTAAGTACAAGGAAAAAATCTTTGCAAAATTTTTGCTTCATTTCCAAATAATTACAAGGCTGTCACCATGTTTGTGCTTCAAGAAGAGCTCTGTCATGATATTTTTAAGTGGAGCTCTGCCTCTTATTTAAAATTTATATATTTACCACCTTCCATTTATTAGAATATTGGTGGAGACCTATGGCAACAACACATGGAGGAATGAGAAACAAATTACGGCCACAAAAAAAGCCCTTTTCATTAATATCGAAATACTTTTTTGATTACCACAAAAAATGTGATTACCAACTTATTTAGTCTTGATATTTATTCCTCAAAGAAAGATGCAGTTTAGCCCAATCACAACCATATTTTAATCCTAAAAAGAAAATATCAAATTAGACATCCCCTCAATACCACTCTTATTTCCAAGACGGATCGAGATTCTTAGTAATTTGGTCAATACAGAAACAAAAGAGAGAACTTTTTCTTATAAGCATTGAAGAGACATCTCAGCTATAAAAGTTACAAGACTGATAATTAGAGAGATATATAGATGTTGACAAGAAATATTCCATCCACATTTTCTGTTGCCCAAGGATTGGACCCTAGAGGGGGATAAATAGGGTCTATGAAAAATTCAAATTTCTTCATAATCCCTTAAGCAAAATTTTAATTATACTAATTAAAAATAAATAGAAATTATACAATTTTACAAACAATGTAAAACAATAAAATAAATAGAAGAAAAAGAGAAAACAAACATAAGAAAGTAGCCGTTATAGACTAAAAACTCTATCTTGTGCCATTTGGTCGACTAGATGGGTCATCTGGTCGACTAAATGAAGACAGTGACCCAACAGCATTCTGGGCATTGATCTGGTCAACTGGATGGATGATCCGGTCGACTGGATGGATGATTTTCACTGGAAAACACTACTTTAACCAACCTAGATGATGAGAATGAGGTCTTAGAATGATATTCAAATATGGTCTAAGGTACCTATGATCAATCTAGGCATTGAACTTTCAAACAACCAAACTTTGAGGACTTTTTTACAAAGGTCCTAAATACCCTCAAACTAAAATATAAAACATTAAACCGTCTAAGAGAATCTTCATTCTTCTTCAACTTGATCTTGACTTCTTTGGCTTCATGATCAATCTTCTTCTTCTTCTTCATGATATGACTTAAACTTGGATATGATCTTTAATATCTTCAATATGATCCAACTTAATCCAATGACTTGTTTTGAGTTGGTAATGAATCTTCTTCATAGATGAAGTCATTTTCATGTTTTTGCCTTGAATGGTTTGCTATTGCTATTGGTAGACTAATTTTCACATAAACTCAATTGAGAACACAAAGATCCTTACATTATTGTGTTATCATCAAAATCACTAAGGTAACCTATGGTAGAAACCTATAGCCTAACATTTACTTGTAAGGATACTTGTCCTAATTTTTTTTATTCTTGTGCAAATCCCTCTATGTGTTCGTTTCACAAGAAATTAAACATTTGAAAGAAAAAGAAAATACATGAATCTAATACTTTTTTGGTGTCCAATGTGAGAGAAATCGATTCTTCAAGAAAGTAGTTTCCGAACATGGCTCATTTCTTTTCAATTTCTCTCAAAAAAAAAAAAATTTAGTCAAAATACGATTATTTTGAGAGAACCAAAATGAACGAATTTCGAGAAAAATATGTGATTTCTATGGTTATCCTTACCAAAGGTCATACCATTTGTTACTTCAACATGTAAATATCATAGTCAATATATATGAATAATTTAGAAGATAAGTTATTAAATATTTTAACTTTCCAATCTAGATTTCTTGCAAACCGAACACAGAAAAAAATTCTTTTATTTTCTTTAATCTTATTTTTTTCTTTTATTACCTTTCTTGTGAATTGAAATGGACACACTTTAATGTAAACTTCACATTCAAAATTGATTATCTTAATATACCTTATAAGAAGACTCGAGAGTCAACCCATAAGATTTTCCAATTGGGGGGACTCACCACCTCTTTGAGCATGACTGTTAGTCTGTTCTCCTACTAGACAATCAATCTATATTTTAGTCTTGTGCAAAGTTCGGAGCAGAGATCGACCAATTACTATAAGAGAAAGACTCTTCACTCACAGTTTTTATTTGTGACTGTAAGACATTGATAACGGTTACCGTGCGTAGACCGAACTGCAACCTTTTGAAGCATGATCGTATATATTTATATATTATAGTTTTGATCTTAACCGTGATTGTTATTGTAGAACCACATAAACTCATTTTCCCATTTGGTGAATAGTGTCAATGAATAGTGAATTTTGATCAAAATGGGTCTTCTATGTGTTATGATGTAGGTATTATGAATAAAAAGGAGTTGGAACTAAAGTATAGTAGTATATGGGTGTTAAAGTCAGGGTAAAAGAGTGGAAGCACTCTATGTGAGTTAAGGGAAGAGTGAAACCACTTTAAGTGGAAGAAAAAGGGAAAAACTGGAGGATTCACCAAGTTCTGGTGAATCTCAGTCGACCGCCCCTCAAGGCCAATCGACTGACTGTCATGAAAATGGCCAACAAAGTGCTTCGGGTTCGAGGCCGGTCAACCGCCACTCAAGGCTGATGGACCGACTGTATGGAAAATGCCCAAAATAGGCTTTACAATATGGTGTTTGGCCTGGCCGGTCGACTGCCCCTCCTAGCCGGTCGACCGGGACCCCGACATTTTGCCCAAATTGGTTTGGGGGACTGTTTCATTGAGGGTAGGAGGATCGTTTGACCTCCCCTTACTCTATAAAAGCCCCAATTTCGTGGATGAGGGTTTCATAAACCCTCAAGGCAGAAATTGAGAGAGAGTTTGGAAATGGAGGAAGGGAGAAGCTAGGGTTTTGACCAAGGGAGCTTGGGTGATCTTTCTTCAAGCTTGGATCTTATCTTCTCAAGCCTTCTCAATCTTTTCCTCAAATTTTAAAGGTAAGTACTCCTACTAACTAACCTTGTTATGAGGCAAATAATGAAGGTAGGATTTGGAATAGAAATTGTAAGTACACCATTCTAGCTAACCTAGAGATAACCTAGATCTCAAAAACCTAGTTTTCCAAGCTTGAAATGTTGAGATTTCTTCTATGTGTTTCAAATTCCTAAATCTACCATGATTTCTCTAAATGTATGAACTATGAAGGATGCAATGAATGTAATAGGCTAAGTAACCATGATCTATTCCAAGTATGTGAAACATATGATTCCTATTACTATGATTCCATGTGTCGAACTTGTTCATGTATATTAAGATGCTTTTAAGGTTTTCCCATGAATGTCTAATTGCTAGAATACCTATATATGTTTCCTTCAAGTTCTCCCATGTCCATAAGAATATTCAAATGCCACATGTTATTCTTTAAGTATCACCATGACATTATGATGTTCACGAATCATTATGCATAAGCATGTATGCATGAATCGAGTTTTCTAAGTATAAGTATATGAATACAAACTAAGACAAGACAAGTGATTTACGATACAAATGATAAAGATGAACTTTGAGTTGGATAAGGATAGGGTATATCCAAGGATATGCCATATTTGGCTTCAAGAAAACAAGACAAGCAAGAATGATTATCTCAAACTTTGGGTCTGTCAAGGATGTTGGTGTGTCTTTTCTATTTTGTTGAAGGGTATTTACATACCCGGCTCACAAGTTGCTTTCAAGTATTTCGATGAAGGGTATTTACATACCCAGCTCACAAGTCGCTACAAGGGCACTAACATCTGGCTCACAAGACAAGGATGATAAGACAAGCAAGACAAGACAAGTGTGATTCTAAACAAGAACAAGACAAGACAAGCATGATTCTCACTAGACAAGAATAAGATTTTAAGCACGACAAACAAGTTTTGAAAAACACGAAAAGATAATTTCAAGTACAAACTATGAATTATTTACACATGATTTACAAGAGGTTTTGCATTTGATTTTCATGCATGCTCATGAATGCATTTTTTAAATTTCAGTATGTTATAAATTGTATCATATCACTATTAGCCAGTAGTTGTACTCGTTGAGTGTTTCAATACTCAGCTGTATATTTTGATGTCGGCAGGTACACCATTTGATATTTGTGCTCCGGGTCCTTGTGTCGAGGAAGACTATGGTGGGGAGGAGCCTTTTATAGAACCTGTAGTAGCGCCCCAGGTGGAGGCAAGAGGTTTAGATAGTTGGCCCTATCCTGGTGACTACTGAGAGAGAGAGAGAGAGAGAGAGAGAGTTATGTTTTGTATTTTGATTGGTGGGCATGTTCACCCTTTCTTTTAGTCATGTTGATGTATAAAAACTTGGAGTACTGGTTATGTATAGAATATAAATTTTTGGGTTCACGTTTCTGCACCTTGATTTATGCTTCCGCTATGATATTGCCTTATATATTTTGTAGGATGGTTTGTCATGTTATGACAGTAGCGTCTAAAGTCTCACCTAACTCCTAGGGGGATTTTGGGGCTTTACATTATAAATATTAACGATCACGATTTTATCTGTGATTGAATATTATAGATACTGAGATTATTCTCTTTGAAAATGACTTCTTCACATATATTAGATCACATTTTATTTGGATAAAACGTGATTGTTTTTATTTCAAAATCACAGTGACAAAGGTAATCATGATTATTGATTTATTTGAAATCGAGAAATATTATGTAGCCTTGCAACCTATAACTCCTCACACCTACTACTAAATTCATAAATATACCGGCCTACTTGCAAATATAATATTTGTATATCAATGAATTAAATAATAAAATTTTATTTACAATATGAGTAAAATACAAATATGAAAATATTATTTTAAGCAATATAACTTCTCAAGTATTCAGCTAGTTCCTTCTTAAGTCTTTTATTGCTTCATCACTATAGGGTTCTTGACCTTTGGAAAAAGAGAATATATTTGTTTTCTTATTATTGATAATGTCTTCAGATATTTTTTTCTTATTATTGATAATGTCCTTCAGATACATCATGGTGTAGTAGCCACATTCCTAGCTACCTTTTTGTTTCAGACACTATAGAAAAAGAGAATGAAAGAGACTATGTCAGTGATGTTTAATTCATACAATTTTTAATATTACAACATTAGAATGATTAATTAATATTGGTTATAGTTTACTTTAACATCAGTAATTGTCCACTCTCTGGGTCTTCTTTTCTTGCCTTTCAAACCATCCGCCTCAAATTCATTAAATGCAATTCACAAAAGTAATTTGAACATATAGTATAAATGATTAGTATAAAATATAAATATAGATGTAAAATGTGCAATATAAGGGAAGTACTTACTTACTCATTGAAACTTTCTTAAAATGTGAGCGGTCATATATTCTTATCTTCAATGAGTCCAACTAGTACACTAAAAATATGGCTGGTTGAAATAGAACCAAGCACTAGTGTTTCCTGCAATTAATTGAAAAATGAATTATTAAATTTCATTTCAAATGAACTTACAGAATTAGTGGTACTCATACTTAATAAGTTAGAATAACATGAGAGAAGTAGAAAGAAACTTACCCAATATTATATTGTTTAATGAATAGTTGGTTATTTTGTTAGACATGATGCCCAGAAAAGTCATTTAGATTGTTAGAACCTTATTAATTTGATTAATAAATGCTTCTTCTTAATCTATTGTGTATTCATTATGGGTAATTGACCATGATCATGAGATGATCTATACAATATGAGATATCGATAAAGGTCAACAGGATATATTGTAGGAAAGTTATGTGATTAGATTATCACAGGTAGATATAACTTTCCGGTTTCTTATACCCTATATAGTCACAGCTGTGGGTGAAGCTGGGTACTTCACTTATATGGCTGCCAGAATGCTAAGATGTTCTCAATAGTTGAGATGTAGTTCTATCTCGAACTATTGTAGTGGAGACTACACCTCAGCATATGGGTGCTTAAATGTACACTGACTAATTGCATTCAATGAGAGACCTCTTGGATAAACATACTATCAATGTCGCGACCCAAAACCCACCCTAGGAGTTAGAGTGAACTTTGGACGACTAATCATGGCTTACATGACTTGCTTCACAAACCAATATGCAAAAACCCACATAGCATATACAATAGAGGATGACAGCGGAAACATAACTATAAAACACAACGGAAGTCTAACAACCTCTAAGTATATACACATGGTCCAAGTTTAATACAAAGAAATCAAAACAAGAAAGTGCGGACATGCCCGCCAAAATACATGGATATAATCACTCATGCTCACCCACAGCTAATCCACTCAGAATCTAACACCACCTACTGATAACCCTCTACGGGAGGTTCCTCCAAAGGCTCCTCGACGTACTCCTCTTCCACCCATGGACCAGGAGCACAAACATCAAATGGAGCGGCAGCTCCCTCAGAACCTGCCGACATAAGAAGTACGGCTGAGCATGGAATACTCAGCGGGTACCAAATACTAACCAATAGTCATAGCATAAAAATGGCAATACATAAATCAGGAGCAATTCATATATGTTAGACGAAAACAATTCATATCATACAAGGAAGTAAAGCAATTTATAATCATGCTTGTATTTCGTAGAAAGCCGATAAAACCTCTTGAAAACATCGTGCACTTGACTTGGCTTGAAATATCTTTTCGTACTTGAAAGCTTGTCGTGTTTGTCTTACTTGATCTTGTCGAGCGTGTTGTACGTGTCATGTCATGCATGTCATGCGTGCTTGCTTGTGATCATGTAACTTGTGAGATACAGTTGTGAGATATCCTTGTGAGATGCGCTTGAGAGATGCCTTGAGAGGGAAGGGAGACCTTTCTTTATGCAATGCACTTGCGAGGGAAGGGAGACCCTTCTTCATAATATGTATGTACTTGCGAGGGAGGGGAGGCCCTTCTTCATGATATGCACTTGTGAGTGAGGGGAGACCCCTCGTGGAATGTTGGTTCTTGTTTTCTTGTGAAAAGCGACGTAAAATATATCGTAGGATATGTCCCACCTCTAACCATGTTCTTGAAAACCTCGATAAATCATGTCATGCATGTCGTGCTCGTGGGAACCGTGTACATACTTGCATTTAAATTTAAATATGACATTTGAGTAATTTCACAACACATATAACATCAATGATTGAGCAATGTAATATTCATATCATTTAGGGAAAGCAAGAAAAACACACTATCATAGGCCCTAGCAATATCCATAATTTATTAGGCATACATTTTCCAATTTACAACTCACTTTATTCACCTTGGCATTTCATCAAACATGGTGTGTTCATTATTCATCATTCTTTTAAACCTAAATCATGCTTTTCTAGGTGGGTTATGCTCACATCACACTTGTATGTTCATTATTAGTACAATGCCCTTTCCCATTCATTCATCACATCATCCACACGGCATCCATTCGCCAACATCCACCTCTATTCACCATTCATACCACCAATCTCATAACACATATATAAGTGAAGGAAAACGAGAAGAAACAAAGGAAAAGAGAAGCTATAACTAGGAGGGTAGCAAGAAGTACCGACCTTGATCAAGTGAGGAAGAAATCCCCTTCCAAAAACAACCGTGAGTTGCTGCCCTAGCTTAAGGAGATGCTCCTCACGAGTTTGTGCCTTGATCATGAAGAAAATGGGCTTGAGTGGAGTGTGGGTTCACAAACCTCTTGATTTCTCTCCAAAATGGAAACCCTAGGTTGGAATCGCCTTCTCTCCTTTCTCCTATTCTCTCAAACTCTCTAAGTGTTGAATGATGCCCTAAAGGCTCGGGTTAAACTCTTAAGGTAAGAGTAAACCGACCAAAAGACCATAATACCCTTACTGAAATTTCTGCAAAAACGCGAATACTGAACACGTTGAGCTGTGAATAGTGCCGAACACGTTGTGCTGTGAATAGTGCCGAACACGTTGTACTGTGAATAGTGCCAAACACGTTGTGCTGTGAATAGTGCTGAACACGTTGTGCTGTGAACAGTGCCAAACACGTTGTGCTGTGAATAGTGCTGAACACGTTGTGCTGTGAACAGTGCCAAACACGTTGTGCTGTGAATAGTGTCAAACACGTTGTCACGTTGTGTTGTGCATAGTGCTGAGCTCGTTGTCCGTTGTCTTATGTACAACGTACCCGTAGTGAGCTGTACAACGTACTCGTTGTTTGCTGTACAACGTACACGTTGTCTGCTGCACGACGTACCCGTTGTCTGTTGCACAACGGATGCACAACGTACACGTTATCAGAGCTAGGGCTACGTTATCAGAGCCACGTCTTTAGCGCCTTCCGAGCTACGTCCTTAGTGCCTTCTGAGCTACGATTGCCTGCAGGTCCAGACTGTTTTGGCCATATCTTTTGACTCGTTCGTCCGATTTTGACGATTCAACTTGCGTTGGGTTCGTACTTCGAAAAGGAACATTTCTGACGTTTCAGAATTTCCAATTTCTTCCTTATTTATTAATTATACCTTTTTAAAGGAAAAATGGCAACGAAAGTGTCATGCATTAAATGTGAAAAGGTCCGGGGCTCTACATCCTCCCCCCCTTACAAAAATTTCGTCCTCGAAATTTAGACGCTACTTGCATTACAAACCAAAAAGAAAATTACAAGTCATATACAAACTTATACAAAACTCATTCAATTAATTCTGGGTACTTTGCTTTGACTTCGGCTTCACGCTCCCATGTAGCTTCTTCCCGAGCATGGTGTTGCCATTGCACAAGAACCAAAGGGATTGTCTTGTTGCGAAGCACCTGATCTCTTCGATCCAAAATCTGAACCGGCTTTTCAATCAAGGTGAAGTCCTCTCGAATCTCCAACGGTTCCAAGTCTATGACATGCGAAGGATCCGCAATGTACTTCCGAAGCATAGACACATGGAAGACGTTGTGAACTGCGGCCATGTGAGGTGGGAGAGCTACCCTGTAAGCAACCTCACCAACTCGTGTGATAATCTCAAAAGGCCCAACATACCGAGGACTGAGCTTGCCTCGCTTTCCAAATCTCATGATCCCTTTGCTAGGAGATACTTTCACAAAAACTTGATCCCCTACTTGAAATTCCAAGTCCCTACGGCGTGTGTCCGCATAACTTTTCTGGCGATCGTGAGCGGCTTTCAATCGATCCCGAATGATCTTAACTATGCCTGCAGTTTGCTCAATCAACTCCGGACCAAGTACTTTCCTTTCTCCTACCTCATCCCAATAGAGAGGAGACCTACAACTTCGCCCATACAAGGCCTCAAATGGTGCCATTTGGATACTTGCCTAATAGCTGTTATTATAGGCGAATTCAACCAAAGGCAAGTGCTCTTCCCAACTGCCTCTGAAATCCAACATACAAGCCCGAAGCATGTCTTCAATGACTTGGTTCACTCTCTCGGTTTGTCCATCCGTCTGTGGATGAAAAGCGGTGCTGAAATCAAGTCGGGAACCCATAGCCTCCTGGAAGCTTTTCCAGAATCGTGATGTGAATCTTGGATCCCGATCTGACACAATACTAATGGGCACTCCGTGCAACCTCACCACTTCCTTGATGTACAAAGCGGTAACTGACTAGAGTTGAAAGTAGTTCGGTAAGGTAAGAAGTGAGCGGACTTCGTCAAACGATCCACTACAACCCATATCGCATCTGAGCCCCTTGCCGTCTTTGGCAAGCCAACTATGAAATCCATGGATATGTTCTCCCATTTCCACTCGGGAATCGGAAGGGGCTGTAATAGACCTGCGGGCCGCATGTGTTCTGCTTTTACCTGTTGACACACCAAGCACCGTGCTACATATTCCGCAACCTCCCTCTTCATATTCCGCCACCAAAAGTGACTCTTGAGGTTCCGGTACATCTTTGTACCCCCTGGATGCACTGTGTACTTCGAACGGTGTACTTCATCCAAAATTTCTCTTCGAAGATCTGCATTGGCTGGGACGCACAGCCTTGCCTTGAATGTGATAGCACCCCGACTAGTGAGAGAGAAGTCCTCACTACCCTTAGCAACTTCCTTGTCCCGATAAGCCAACAATTCAGCATCCGTGGCTTGGTATTCTTGGATCAAATCTATAATGTATGGCCGAACAGTGACATTTGCCAAGATAGGACTACGAACAGAGTCATTCACACTAATGTCCAGATTTGCCAAGTCTTCAAGTAGCTTCCATTCTTGCACCAACATGCATGCTAATAATCCTGGAGGTCTTCTACTCAAAGCATCAGCCACTACATTTGCTTTACCCGGGTGGTATTGAATGGTACAATCATAGTCTTTCAAAAATTCCATCCAACGCCGTTGCCTTAGATTCAGCTCCTTTTGGGAAAAGAGATACTTGAGACTCTTGTGATCGGTGAACACATAGAACTCGACCCCATAAAGGTAATGACGCCAAATCTTAAGTGCAAACACGACCGCCGCAAGCTCCAAGTCGTGCGTGGGATAATTCTTCTCATGCTCCTTCAATTGCCTTGATGCGACTTTCTTGTGCTGCATGAGTACACACCCAAGTCCAACGTGTGAGGCATCACTATACACCTCATACCCATAAGGTCCAGATGGCATAGTAAGGACAGGGGCTGTAGTAAGCCTCTTCTTCAGTTCCGTGAAACTGATCTCGCACTTATCACTCCATACAAACTTGGCGTTCTTCCTTATCAGGTAAGTGAGCGGTGCTGCAAGGCTAGAGAAACCCTTTACGAATCTCCTGTAGTAGCCTGCCAACCCAAGAAAGCTGCGTATCTCGGTAACACTCTTGGGCCTCGCCCAACTCATAATTTCTTCGATCTTCTTTGGATCTACCGAGATACCTTCTGCAGAAATAATGTGGCCTAGGTATGCCACCTCTTCCAACCAAAACTCACACTTGCTAAGTTTGGCGTATAGCTTGTGCTCTCTTAGCATTTCCAAAGCAAGGCATAGGTCGCGTGTGTGATCTTCCCGTGTCTGGGAATAGACCAAAATGTCATCAACAAATACAATCACACACCTATCAAGATATGGCCGGAACACCCGGTTCATCAAATCCATAAAGGCTGCCGGCGCGTTCGTGAGTCCAAAAGGCATCACCAAGAACTCGTAGTGTCCATACCGAGTCCTGAAAGCAGTTTTGGGAACATCTTCCACCTTAATCTTCAACTGGTGATAACCCGATCGAAGGTCTATCTTCGAGAAAAATCTCGCTCCCTTCAACTGATCGAACAAGTCATCAATCCTAGGCAAGGGATACCTATTCTTTATAGTGACTTTGTTCAATTGCCTGTAATCGACGCACATCCGCATCGAGCCATCTTTCTTCTTAACAAACAACACCGGGGCACCCCACGGTGAGACACTTGGTCGAATGAAACCAAGACCTTGTAATTCTTCCAACTGGGTCTTTAACTCTTTGAGTTCAATAGGGGCCATTCTATACGGAGTCCTGAAAACAGGAGCTGTGCCTGGTGCAAGCTCGATCACAAACTCAATCTCCCTATCTGGAGGCAATCCTGGCAACTCCTCTGGAAATACATCCAGGAACTCACTCACAACCGGAATAGTCGATGAGTCCTTTGCCTCGGGGTTAACTAAGCTCAACGACGCAAAACGAGCAATATATCTACTTTTCAACCCGCGAAAGTGGAATGGTTTTCCTTCTACTGGATTGAAGAGTACCATTTTCTCAAAGCAAGCTACATGCCCATGATGTGCTGCTAACCAATCCATTCCTAATATAACATCAAAGTCTTGGAATCCAAGGACGATGAGATCAACCGCCAACTCGTGGCTTCTAACTTGGACCACACTATTTCTATACACTTTATCTGCCAATACTGTTTTGCCGAGAGGAGTCGAAATGGCTAACTCCGGTTCTAGCTGACTTGGCTCTACAGAAAAGCCTTCTGAAAAACTCGGCGAGAAAAATGAATGAGTAGACCCGGTATCAATCAACAGTCGAGCCAAATACTCATTGACTAGTAGGGTTCCTGAAATTTTAACTAGCGGAGTTAATCCATGCATCAACAGTGTATACATGCAGGTATATATACATATATAACATGCCAAGTACGTACACAATCAATTAATACTTAACAGTTTAATTTACGTATAATTAAATAAGCTACAACTGCGTACCTTGCACTACATCGTCAGATGCAAGTGCATCACCCTCTGTTAAGGCAAAAACTCGCCCCTAGTTCACCTGGCGAGACTGAGGTGTAGACCGGGTAGTCTGAGATGACGCTTGATATGATCCTGCTGGGCGTGCTGGTGGCCTAATCCCCTGAGACTAGCCTGGTAAATGCCGACTGGGGCAATCCCTGATCATATGGCCCTGGCGACCACAATGAAAACATCCACCCGATGCTCTTCGGCAATCTCCTGTCGGGTGCCTTCGGTCGCATGAAGTGCAGACCTCGTGTGTATAAGTCGGAGGGGCCGGAGGTGGAGCATACCTCATCGTCTAAGGTGCAACAGGCCGTGGGGCCGGAAGAGCCTGAGGTCGCGGTGCCTGAGGCACATACTACCATGGAGCTGGAGGCTCATAAGATGGCCTCATCGGAGGTGCTGGCCACGCATACTGATAAGGGCCGGTATGAGCCCGCCTCTCTAGAGGTGCTGAACTACTGGATTGGCCTCTCGTCAATTCCCTCTTCTTGGACACCGCCTTAGAGTTGGTCTCAACCAACAAGGCTTTATCCACCACTTCAGCGTAAGTGGCGTGCCTAAAGACCGATACTTTCTCCATGATGACATCCTTGAGTCCTTGCTCAAACCTCCTCGCCTTCATTGCCTCGGTGGCAATCATATGTGTCGTGAAGCGTGATAGCTCCGAGAACTTGGCCTCATAAGCGGCCACAGACATCGAACCTTGCTCAAGGTTGATGAATTCTCTCTCTTTCTTTTCCCGTGCTCCAATCGGAAAATACTTCTTGTAAAAAGTATCTTTGAACTCCTCCCAAGTCCAAGGTTGACCCTGTATGGTCAAATCTCGCGTCCTCAATGCGGACAACCACCAATGGTGGGCTTCACCTTCTAGCATAAAAACTGCCCATGCTACTCTATCCTCCTCTGTTGGCGAGAGGACCATAAAGATCTTCTCCATCTGGAGGATCCATGCCTCCGCAGCAAGAGGGTCCACACTCCCATGGAAGGGTGGAGGCCTCAATCTCTTGAATGCCTCAACTCCAGCGGTACGATGTACTGGAGCTGCGGGCGGTGGAGTCGGTGCCGCCGATGATGGTATAGCCTGCCGAGCCGCCAGTATGGCGAGTGTCTCAGCAATAGAGCCTAAGACCTGAGAGAGGTCCGGCTGCTCATCCTCATCCCGTGAAGAAGAGGAAGCTCTGGTGTGTGGTCCACGACCCCGTGTGCCCCGCCTCATGACTAAAGTCCTGAGAACAATAGCACCACATGAGTCTCACTTGAAACCACAGCTTATTTCAATGTCGTTTCACAATAATTCAATTTGTATTAGTTGTATAATACTAATATACATCACATCAAGTCATCAAAGTATTCATCACATTATACTTATACTTTAGTGTTCTAGCGTACCTAGGACCGTACTTGGTTAAAGCAACCATTTTAGACTAAGACTAAAGTTTAGTCTTAAACTTGGAACCAGACTCGTTCCCGACTCACTTCCTTCCTAACTTGTTTCCTAACATATGCTCTAGTCAAGCCGTGGTATAAGATTATAAGTGACCCTAGAGACCTAAAGCCTAAGCTCTGATACCACTTCTGTCGCGACCCAAAACCCACCCTAGGAGTTAGAGTGAACTTTGGACGACTAATCATGGCTTACATGACTTGCTTGACAAACCAATCTGCAAAAACCCACAGAGCATATACAATAGAGGATGACAGCGGAAACATAACTATAAAACACAGCGGAAGTCTAACAACCTCTAAGTATATACACATGGTCCAAGTTTAATACAAAGAAATCAAAACAAGAAAGTGCGGACATGCCCGCCAAAATACATGGATATAATCACTCATGCTCACCCACAGCTAATCCACTCAGAATCTAACACCACCTACTGATAACCCTCTACGGGAGGTTCCTCCAAAGGCTCCTCAACGTACTCCTCTTCCACCCATGGACCAGGAGCACAAACATCAAATGGAGCGGCAGCTCCCTCAGAACCTGCCGACATAAGAAGTACGGCTGAGCATGGAATACTCAGCGGGTACCAAATACTAACCAATAGTCATAGCATAAAAATGGAAATACATAAATCAAGAGCAATTCATATATGTTAGACGGAAACAATTCATATCATACAAGGAAGTAAAGCAATTTATAATCATGCTTGTATTTCGTAGAAAGCCGATAAAACCTCTTGAAAACATCGTGCACTTGACTTGGCTTGAAATATCTTTTCGTACTTGAAAGCTTGTCGTGTTTGTCTTACTTGATCTTGTCGAGCGTGTCGTACGTGTCATGTCATGCATGTCATGCGTGCTTGCTTGTGATCATGTAACTTGTGAGATACACTTGTGAGATATCCTTGTGAGATGCGCTTGAGAGATGCCTTGAGAGGGAAGGGAGACCCTTCTTTATGCAATGCACTTGCGAGGGAAGGGAGACCCTTCTTCATGATATGTATGTACTTGCGAGGGAAGGGAGGCCCTTCTTCATGATATGCACTTGTGAGTGAGGGGAGACCCCTCGTGGAATGTTAGTTCTTGTTTTCTTGTGAAAAGCGAGGTAAAACATATCGTAGGATATGTCCCACCTCTAACCATGTTCTTGAAAACCTCGATAAATCATGTCATGCATGTCGTGCTCTTGGGAACCGTGTACATACTTGCATTTAAATTTAAATATGACATTTGGGTAATTTCACAACACATATAACATCAATGATTGAGCAATGTAATATTCATATCATTTAGGGAAAGCAAGAAAAACTGTCACTCCCCAAAATACCCCCTAGGAGTTTAGGGATATTTTAGATGTGACACTTCGTACCTGCCAAACCATCCTGTAATGCACAAGGTAAACACAGTACTAACAATGATATTCAGAGCGCGGAAGCTAAACATAATTTACGGAAGCGAAAACTAAATTTTTCTTTTCTTTATAATGATCCAAAATGTAGTATTCCAAGTTAACATAAGTACAAAACACGCCTAAGTCTAAGGTGGACAGGCCCACCTATCAAAATATCAAAATACATAAGACCCAACACTTTCTCGATCAATAGTCACCCCCGTGGGGCCAATGGTCTAAGTCTCTCGCCTCCGCCTGAGGCTCGACTGCTAGATCCTCATACGGTTCTTCCTCGCCGTAGTCCTCCTCTATCCAAGGACCCTGATCACATATGTCAAGAGGGGCTCGTGTACCTGCCGACATGAAAGTACGGCTAAGCATGGAATACTCAGCGAGTACACGCTACTAGCAAACCATAAGAATAATAAAAGCACACAACAGTAATACCATACAAAGCAGTAATAGCATCACCAGAGAAATAGCATAAGGCATGGTAAAATGCAATCATACTAACGTGTGTGCATGAATGCTAAAACTCCGATAAAACTCATGCTTGAAATCCCATGTCATGCCTCGTGGAAATCATGTATGCATACATGCGTGAATGCATGATCATCATCTTGTAAACTTTAATCTTGTAACTTGTGAGCCAGAGGCTAGCACCCGAATCTCCCTGGGCTGCCAACCTCCTTGATATGCAATGCACTTGTGAGCCAGAGGTTAGTACCCGAATGTCCCTGGGCTACCAACCTCCTTGATATGCAATGCACTCGTGAGCCAGAGGTTAGTACCCGAATGTCCCTGGGCTACCAACCTCCTTGATATGCAATGTTTGGTTTTCTTGGGAGCCAGAGGCTAGCACCCGAATCTCCCTGGGCTACCAACCTCCTTGACAATAGGTGATTTTTATTACTTGTTTAGTTTTCTTGTGAGCCAGAGGTTAGCACCCGAATATCCCTGGGCTACCAACCTCCTTGACGTGCAATATTTTCTTGTTGTTTATTATATGCACATGCTCTTGAAATCTCGGTTCATGCTATCATGCGTGCTCGTGTACGTGTCAAGAGTGACAATCATGATAATGAGGATAACCAAGATATGGCATTACAATTCAGTTCATGATATGAACATAGGTAACTTAAGTAGTTTACATAACATTTGATCAATTTATCATTTATAGGAACGCATGCATAAAACCCATTTCTATATTCTTCATTGAGATCATTTATTCATAGTTTAGGTATTTTGTCAAACACTTTCATACATTATTCCTTAGTAGTTTATCTCCTTCTTTTTAATGCATATTTTCCTTTCAATCACACAATGGTATGTTTTTTATTTGTACAATGCCCATCCTCCATTTTCCAATCCACAACCCACACATCATACATCACACATTCGGCATCCAATCGCCGTATCCAACCTCCATCCAAGCATCCCTACCCTTTCTTTATCTTGTTTATATTTATTATAGATGACACATTTTGCAAGGAATAAAACATACTAACAAGAATCATATTTCATAAGGAAAACCTAGATTTATTGCTAGGGTAAGTTAGTAGGGTGTACTAACCTTAGATCGAGGCTTGATCTTGAAGAAACCTTGAAATAGAAGCTCTACTTGCAAGAAGGAAGTCTTTGCTTGAAAGAGGATTGGCGTGGGGAGGAAACCCCTTTCAAGACGTACGTGAGATGGCTGCCCTAGCTTGGAGAGTGGCTCCCACACGAGCTTGAGCCTTGAACTTGAAGCAATCCAAGTTTGAGGACGACCTAGGATGGTCCACCCCTTTGATTCCTTCCTCAATGGAAATCCTAGGTTAGAAACCCCCTTCTTCTCACTCTCTATCTCTCAAAATCTCTTAAGTGATGAGAATGAGGCCTTAAGGCTCGGGCAAAGCCTTATAGGAAAGGGTTTAACCCCCAAAAGACGAAAACGCTCTTAATGAAATTTCTGCAAAAACGCGAAGACCGAGCGATCGGTGTTATTGACCGATCGACCGGTCAAAACTCACTCTCTGGAAAATTTCCCCATACAAAAGTTTTGACCGTGCGATAGCTACCGATCGATCGGTTTTGGACCGATCGATCGCTGACTGGACCGAGCGATCGGTGCTCTGTAGGTCCCGACTGTTTTGGCCATATCTTTTGACTCGTTCGTCCGATTTCGACGATTCAACTTGCGTTGGATTCGTCTCTCGAAAACGCACATTTCTGACATTTCGGAATTTCCAATTTCTTCCCTATTTATTAATTAGACTACGCGGAAGGCCATTCAACTACGAAATACTTATTCATTTAAAGATGGAAAAGTCTGGGGTGCTACAAAAACACACTATCATAGGCCCTAGCAATATCCATAATTTATTAGGCATGCATTTCCCAATTTACAACTCACTTTATTCACCTTGGCATTTCATCAAACATGGTGTGTTCATTATTCATCATTCTTTTAAACCTAAATCATGCTTTTCTAGGTGGGTTATGCTCACATCACACTTGTATGTTCATTATTAGTACAATGCCCTTTCCCATTCATTCATCACATCATCCACACGGCATCCATTCACCAACATCCACCTCCATTCACCATTCATACCACCAATCTCATAACACATATATAAGTGAAGGAAAACGAGAAGAAACAAAGGAAAAGAGAAACTATAACTAGGAGGGTAGCAAGAAGTACCGACCTTGATCAAGTGAGGAAGAAATCCCCTTCCAAAAACAACCATGAGTTGCTGCCCTAGCTTGAGGAGATGCTCCTCACGAGTTTGTGCCTTGATCTTGAAGAAAATGGGCTTGAGTGGAGTGTGGGTTCACAAACCCCTTGATTTCTCTCCAAAATGGAAACCCTAGGTTGGAATCGCCTTCTCCCCTTTCTCCTATTCTCTCAAACTCTCTAAGTGTTGAATGATGCCCTAAAGGCTCGGGTTAAACTCTTAAGGTAAGAGTAAACCAACCAAAAGACCATAATACCCTTACTGAAATTTCTGCAAAAACGAGAGTACTGAACACGTTGAGCTGTGAATGGTGCCGAACACGTTGTGCTGTGAATAGTGCCAAACACGTTGTGCTGTGAATAGTGCCAAACACGTTGTGCTGTGAATAGTGCCGAACACGTTGTGCTGTGAATAGTGCTGAACACGTTGTGCTGTGAACAGTGCCAAACACGTTGTGCTGTGAATAGTGCCAAACACGTTGTCACGTTGTGTTGTGCATAGTGCTGAGCTCGTTATCCGTTGTCTTATGTACAACGTACCCGTAGTGAGCTGTACAACGTACTCGTTGTTTGCTGTACAACGTACATGTTGTTTGCTGCACGACGTACCCGTTGTCTGTTGCACAATGGATGCACAACGTACACGTTATCAGAGCTAGGGCTACGTTATCAGAGCCACGTCCTTAGCGCCTTCCGAGCTACGTCCTTAGTGCCTTCCGAGCTACGTCCTTAGTGCCTTCCGAGCTACGATTGCCTACAGGTCCAGACTGTTTTGGCCATATCTTTTGACTCGTTCGTCCGATTTTGACGATTCAACTTGTGTTGGGTTCGTACTTCGAAAAGGAACATTTCTAACATTTCAGAATTTCCAATTTCTTCCTTATTTATTAATCATCCCGTGAAGAAGAGGAAGCTCTGGTTGTGGTCCACGACCCCGTGTGCCCCGCCTCATGACTAAAGTCCTGAGAACAATAGCACCACATGAGTCTCACTTGAAACCACAACTTATTTCAATGTCGTTTCACAATAATTCAATTTGTATTAGTTGTATAATACTAATATACATCACATCAAGTCATCAGAATATTCATCACATTATACTTATACTTTAGTGTTCTAGCGTACCTAGGACCGTACTTGGTTAAAGCAACCATTTTAGACTAAGACTAAAGTTTAGTCTTAAACTTGGAACCAGACTCGTTCCCGACTCACTTCCTTCCTAACTTGTTTCCTAACATATGCTCTAGTCAAGCCGTGGTATAAGATTCTAAGTGACCCTAGAGACCTAAAGCCTAAGCTCTGATACCACTTCTGTCGCGACTCAAAACCCACCCTAGGAGTTAGAGTGAACTTTGGACGACTAATCATGGCTTACATGACTTGCTTGACAAACCAATCTGCAAAAACCCACAGAGCATATACAATAGAGGATGATAGCGGAAACATAACTATAAAACACAGCGGAAGTCTAACAACCTCTAAGTATATACACATGGTCCAAGTTTAATACAAAGAAATCAAAACAAGAATATTCGGACATGCCCGCCAAAATACATGGATATAATCACTCATGCTCACGCACAGCTAATCCACTCAGAATCTAACACCACCTACTGATAACCCTCTACGGGAGGTTCCTCCAAAGGCTCCTCGACGTACTCCTCTTCCACCCATAGACCAGGAGCACAAACATCAAATGGAGCGGCAGCTCCCTCAGAACCTGCCGACATAAGAAGTACGGCTGAGCATGGAATACTCAGCGGGTACCAAATACTAACCAATAGTCATAGCATAAAAATGGCAATACATAAATCAGGAGCAATTCATATA
Organism: Tetracentron sinense; assembly: GCA_015143295.1. NCBI lineage: Eukaryota > Viridiplantae > Streptophyta > Magnoliopsida > Trochodendrales > Trochodendraceae > Tetracentron > Tetracentron sinense. The sequence goes on from CM026554.1 coordinate 16,169,029, forward strand.
TGTTAGACGGAAATAATTCATATCATACAAGGAAGTAAAGCAATTTATAATCATGCTTGTATTTCGTAGAAAGCCGATAAAACCTCTTGAAAACATCGTGCACTTGACTTGGCATGAAATATCTTTTCATACTTGAAAGCTTGTCGTGTTTGTCTTACTTGATCTTATCGAGCGTGTCGTACGTGTCATGTCATGCGTGCTTGCTTGTGATCATGTAACTTGTGAGATACAGTTGTGAGATATCCTTGGGAGATGCGCTTGAGAGATGCCTTGAGAGGGAAGGGAGACCCTTCTTTATGCAATGCACTTGCGAGGGAAGGGAGACCCTTCTTCATGATATGTATGTACTTACGAGGGAAGGGAGGCCCTTCTTCATGATATGCACTTGTGAGTGAGGGGAAACCCCTCGTGGAATGTTGGTTCTTGTTTTCTTGTGAAAAGCGAGGTAAAACATATCGTAGGATATGTCCCACCTCTAACCATGTTCTTGAAAACCTCGATAAATCATGTCATGCATGTCGTGCTCGTGGGAACCGTGTACATACTTGCATTTAAATTTAAATATGACATTTGGGTAATTTCACAACACATACAACATCAATGATTGAGCAATGTAATATTCATATCATTTAGGGAAAGCAAGAAAACACACTATCATAGGCCCTAGCAATATCCATAATTTATTAGGCATGCATTTCCTAATTTACAACTCACTTTATTCACCTTGGCATTTCATCAAACATGGTGTGTTCATTATTCATCATTCTTTTAAACCTAAATCATGCTTTTCTAGGTGGGTTATGCTCACATCACACTTGTATGTTCATTATTAGTACAATGCCCTTTCCCATTCATTCATCACATCATCCACACGGCATCCATTCACCAACATCCACCTCCATTCACCATTCATACCACCAATCTCATAACACATATATAAGTGAAGGAAAACGAGAAGAAACAAAGGAAAAGAGAAGCTATAACTAGGAGGGTAGCAAGAAGTACCGACCTTGATCAAGTGAGGAAGAAATCCCCTTCCAAAAACAACCGTGAGTTGCTGCCCTAGCTTGAGGAGATGCTCCTCACGAGTTTGTGCCTTGATCTTGAAGAAAATGGGCTTGAGTGGAGTGTGGGTTCACAAACCCCTTGATTTCTCTCCAAAATGGAAACCCTAGGTTGGAATCGCCTTCTCCCCTTTCTCCTATTCTCTCAAACTCTCTAAGTGTTGAATGATGCCCTAAAGGCTCGGGTTAAACTCTTAAGGTAAGAGTAAACCAACCAAAAGACCATAATACCCTTACTGAAATTTCTACAAAAACGCAAGTACTGAACACGTTGAGCTATGAATAGTGCCGAACACGTGCTGTGAATAGTGCCGAACACGTTGTGCTGTGAATAGTGCCAAACACGTTGTGCTGTGAATAGTGCCGAACACGTTGTGCTGTGAACAGTGCCAAACACGTTGTGCTGTGAACAGTGCTGAACACATTGTGCTGTGAATAGTGCTGAACACGTTGTGCTGTGAATAGTGCTGAACACGTTGTGCTGTGAACAGTGCTGAACACGTTGTGCTGTGAATAGTGCCAAACACGTTGTCAAGTTGTGTTGTGCATAGTGCTGAGCTCGTTGTCCGTTGTCTTATGTACAACGTACCCGTAGTGAGCTGTACAACGTACTCATTGTTTGCTGTACAACGTACACGTTGTCTGCTGCACGACGTACCCATTGTCTGTTGCACAACGGATGCACAACGTACACGTTATCAGAGCTAGGGCTACGTTATCAGAGCCACGTCCTTAGCGCCTTCTGAGCTACGTCCTTAGTGCCTTCTGAGCTACGTCCTTAGTACCTTCTGAGCTACGATTGCCTGCAGGTCCAGACTGTTTTGGCCATATCTTTTGACTCGTTCGTCCGATTTTGACGATTCAACTTGCGTTGGGTTCGTACTTTGAAAAGGAACAATTCTGACATTTCAGAATTTCCAATTTCTTTGGTATTTATTAATTATACCTCTTTAATGGAAAAATTACAACGAAAGTGTCATGCATTAAATGTGAAAAGGTCCGGGGCTCTACAATCAAATAGTTGGTCTCTCATTCACATTGAACGGTTTTGATGATCCTTAGATTTGATGAGTTCATCTATGACTGAGCGGTGATCTGACTGTTTTGATTCCACCAATGTATTTTCTAACTTAGGGATACAATACAGTGCCAGTTGGATAATCAGAAAGTTGTTCGAGTCATGATGAATTTCAAACAAGAAATCCATACTCATTAATTTGAGAGATTATCCAAGTTCCGGGCAAGACAGTTGATTAAGTTCAAATCCTATGCAGGTGATTTTGAAATCAAAATAAGTTTTGTAATATACTTTTATTAAAAAGTATTATACTTATAAAAGGATTTTCTCAAAATGTTTTTCATGAGAAATTGTTTTTCATGGCTTAATCAAAAGTCTTGGAAACCCGGATGAATTGCAATAGGCTATGGGTTAGATAGTATGTCAATCTCGAAGGCCCATTAGGGATAATGTATTTGGAATGATAAATCAAATTTAAAAGTTCATGTGGCGGGATCCGTAATGGTTATTGTTCATACATTGGGATTCAATTGCAACATGGATATCTTACGTCACTTGCAATTCCGATGTAATTGCCGTTTAGGGTGGGATAACATTGGATAAGCCAGGGTAAGAATGTCCCAGAGCAATCTATGGAGGTGCTCACATAAGAAATACAAGCTCAATAATTGATTAAAGTTAATCAATTATTTAAGTGATCAAAAGTTAATCATTAATTAAATAGATTGAAAGTTAATCTATTGTTTAAATTAATTGTTAATTTAAACTAAGGGATTATCTTAGTAATTATTTGATTAACATAATTAAAGGGAAAATGGGTTTGACCCATATCCATAAACCCATTAAAATGAACCTTTAATATGGGCCAAAGCCCATGGGTTTAAACCCTAGGGTGGGGCGCCCACTTGAGGAATCCTAATTGGATTAGGATTTGTTTAATTGAATAATTGTTGAAATATAATTCCTTTAATTATGGAATTTAAATCAAATGGTTGGATTGTATTAAGGATTAAGATGGAATTGTAATTAGATTACAAAAGGGAGTTTTAACTCCCCAAAGTCCACGCCCCATAGAAGCTCAGCCCCCCACCCCCCCCTGGTGTTGGTCTCCTAGTTTGACTAGGTTTTCTATTTTGAGTTAGGATGTTGACTTATCCCTTTTAATTAAAGAATCCTCTTATAATAGGGACTCTTTAATTAGTAGGATCACTATAACTAAAGTAGTTATAGATTAAGTAGGAGTCTATTTAATTAATAATAAGAGTTATTGTTAATTAATAAATCCTACTAGATAAGATCAAGTTGGAGTAGGATTAGGATATGATCCTAGTCTATGTATACCCCAACACCCTAGACCTTTAAGCACTTTGCTCCAGAATTTTTTCTGTCCTCTCCTCTCTCTCTCCAAACCGTGAGCCCTAGGGGATACCCCTAAGGATTTTTGTGAGCTACTAGGTGGTCCAAAGTTGGGTTTTGCAAATCTAGGGTTTTGAACCTTAGTACTTTTGGTGATAGAAGGTCTATACCATTACTCCATCTTCTTCCTCTTGCTTTTATAATTCCAAAGGAGATTCTAAAGCTTCGTGGGGATAGTGAAGAATAAGGATCGAGCTTCTAGTATTTTTTCGAAGAAATCTCTTCAAAGAGTTCTGACGATTCGAGTGGATTTAAGCTTCACCGATGAAAAGCATTCACCAAGGTGATATGACTAAAACTTTTAGATAATTTCGATGCTTTCTATGGTGTTAAGATCTAGGGGATCCAGTTTCCGCATAAATTTTTATCCGGATCCCCCTACAAGTGGTATCAGAGCTCATGGTTAGGAGTATTTTTTGTTTATTTTGATAAGGTAATTCAATGGATGATTTAATTCATGAGATGAATTAATCTATTTAATATTGCTCGCAGTTTTTATTATTTTATTTGTTCATGAAATGAACAAAAATAAATATTTATTATATTATTGAATGAGATTTGATAATGAAATAAAATTTAAAAACTAGTATTATATGTGATATAATTAAATTCGAAATAAAGATTTTATTTTGAAATTCCTTTTAAATGATTTGATCATTTAATATATACTTATTAATTGTTTAAAATAATTAATAAATGATTTTATTCGAAAAATTATAAAACCCTAAATTATGATATGATCAAATTTAGGATTTTCGATTCTCTTATTTTTTATTTTAATCCCGGATAATAGTAGAACCAATCTCGGATAATAGTAGAACCAATCTATATAAAAGGATCTTGCATTCGAGGAAGGATCTTGTATTCGGGAAATAAATAAAATTTTGTAGAGATTTTAAGAAAACTCTATCTTATATTTTAAAAAATAATTTTATGTAAATTGTTTTATGGAAAATATAATTGTTTTATTTTTTCCGGGGTTTGATCTATATAAGATATAGATTTTATCGAGCGATTTGATAATTGTTATTAAATTTTAAATCCTTTTTAAAATAAGAAAAATTACTCTATCACCATGTAGCATCTATTTTATATGAGATTATAGTTATGGGTCATATTTTATGATAAATTGTTTATCATTCATGCATTCATATTAGAGGTTAATATGTAGTAGGTTTTGGAATCTGTAAAGGGCAGATTCATTCGGTTTCCTTGAAAAGGACGAATGGAATACTAGTTTCCCTGATGCCATTTAAATTCTGTTTAATGCATTGGTGGAGATGCTACGAAGGATGATGTTGCGATGTGATCTCAATAAGATGATAAAAGGAAGGGATCGCGAAGGAGTTTCCGAACAACCTTTATTCTTATCACATTCCCTTGCGTCCATGCATTTTAATTTATTGACCCATAACGATTAATCTCGTATATTATTATCATGAGATGATAACTGCTGTTTATTTTATCATGAGATGACATCTGTTTATATGTTTAATTATTCTGTTCAAATAATTGCCCTTGATATATCATGTGTATATAAGACTGGGGACAAGTCCCTAAGTATTATGATCTTCTACCATATACTATGTGATCCTATAGTGGGGAGTGTGAGTAAGCTGACAGGCCAAAGCCGGGCCCAATCCCTCTCAACTATGAGTGAACATGGTGAAAACTGAATAAGCAAATATGGGACCAATAACGCCAAAGCGTGATCTTTCATTAGGTGTTTATTAGGTTCATGGTAGGTGGGCACATGAATAAGAGATATTATACAATAATGCCAAAGCGTGAGTATAACATCCCTTATAGATCAGACAGAAGATCGAATGCTCCAGGATTCACAAGATGAGATTTGTGAAATTGGAGAAGATAGTTTCTATCTGCCTATTCAAGGCGATGTGATGATGTGCCCAAAGGTAGGATTACATAAGCCAGTGTTTAGGTTTTTGATGCCAATTGATTCTTCCCAAATTGGAAATACCATTAGAAACAAACCCATAATCTAATTGGTATTAATGAATACAATAAATCCCTTATACTATCTTATTTGTCATTTGATTAGATCATGACAGGCTTATACCCATTGACTGAAATTCTTCGTGATGAAAGTTAGTGAGAACTAACTATATAGATTGGAAAAGAAAAATTAGAATTGTATCTGCCATGGATAACCTTGACCTATGTCTTAAGACACCTAAGCCCGAAATTCCTCCAGATGCTTCACTGGCCTAAAAGGCTGAGTTAGAGCAATGAAAGAGGTCCAATCAGATGACCAAGTGTTAAATACTGGCTTCAATGTCTAACATTTTGCAAAGCCAGCATGAACACATGGATAAGGCTTCTGACATTTTGCAAAACCTTCATGAGATGTTTGGCGAGCAAAATAGGTCAGCTCGACAAGTAAAGTTGAAATCCCTTGTTAACACCAAGATGGCTGAGTGAACTCCAGTCAGGGAGCATATCATAAAAATGATAGGCTTATTTAATGAACTGGAAATTCTTGGTGGAGAGATGGATGCCATCACTCAAGTTGACACTGTTCTGCAGTCACTCCCTTTGTCCTTCAATTCGTTCGTGTTAAATTATAACATGAACAAGAGTGAAATGTCACTAAGTGAGCTTATGAACTCACTTGTGGCTGCAGAAGATTTGATCAAAAAGTCAACTAAAGGTGAAACTTTAATCATCGATAAACCTGATACCTCCAAGAAATCTAAAAAGTTTAGAAAATGGAATAAAGGCGAAGGAAAGTTTAAAGACAATAAGGGTAAGGCAAGAGTTGCCAAAGGTTCTTTAGGAAAAGATGGCAAGGAAAACAAAGGCAATGGAAAGTGTTTCCACTGTGGTAAAATATGCCACTGGAAGAGGAATTGCAGCACTTACCTCACAACTCTTAAGAAGGGTAGTAGAAGCACTCAAGGTATAAGATACTTTGAAGTACATATTACTGTTGAGTTTAACTTTCTGGACGGTCCTCCTAACTCATGGTGTGTAGATTCCGGATCCACTGTACACGTTTGCAATTGTTTGCAGGGGTTCAAGGAAACCAGAAAGCCGACCAAACAGGAGTAGAAGCTTAAAGTTGGCTCTGGTGAAAATGTTGCAGTGAAGTCAATCGGCTTGACTACCCTTTATTTACCTAATGGAAAGACATTAATTTTAGAAGACTGCTTTTATGTGCCTTCAGCACATCGTAATTTGATTTCAGTATCTAGACTCTTATTTTATGAATTCTCTATCAATTTTAATTCAATTGTTGTAATTAAGAAAGATCGAATGGTCTTGATAACTGGTAATCTCAGTAATGGTCTTTATTTAATATTTCCATTGGTAAATAATGAATGTCTACAAAGTGACAATGTCTCATCATCTAGAATGTCTGGAATGAAGAGACATTGCACGGAGTCTACTTATCTTTGGCATAAGAGACTTGGTCATATTAATCTTGATAGGATCAAGAGGTTAGTAAAAGATGGTCCCCTTGACTTCCTCAAAGTAGAACCACTCCCTACATGCGAGTATTGTCTCAAAGGGAAAATGACCAAGAAGCCTTACCCTAAAAAGGTAGGAAGAGCCGAAGAAAAGTTAAGACTAATACATAGTGATGTATGTGGTCCATTTAATATTGTTGCACGAGGTCAATACCGGTATTTTGTCACATTTACCGATGACTATTCCAGATATGGATATGTCTATTTGATGCAACACAAATCTGACACCGTTGAAAAGTTCAAAGAATTCAGATTAGAAATTGAGAATCAAACTGACAAATCCATAAAGACACTTCGATCAGATCGAGGTGGTGAATACCTCACCAACGAGTTTATGGATTACTTAAGGAATAATGGGATTATCTCGCAATGGACAAGTCCTGCCTCTCCTTAACAAAAGGGAGTTTCTGAAAGAAGAAACCGGACCTTATTAGATATGGTTCGTTCTATGATGTGCCATGCCGATGTTCCTTCATATCATTGGGGATATGCTATACAAACTACCATTTATATTCTGAACCAGGTTCCATCTAAGTCTATTTCGTTTACACCCTATGAATTGTGGACTTGGCGAAAACCTAGTTTACAACATCTAAGGGTACGGGGTTGTCCTATGCATGTTCGCAAACTCGAACCCACTAAGTTGGAATCTAGGACAGAGAAATGAGATTTTGTAGGGTATCCAAAAGAATCTAAGGGTTTCTATTTCTACTCCAAGGCTGACCAAACAATAGTTGTTAGGCTTCATGCTACTTTCTTGGAGGAAGAAATGGATCTCCTAAAGAAGGTTGAATTTCATGAGATGAAAGACGACACAGCCAGTAACCAACCTGAACCTAATCCTTCTACTTTAATTTCTCCTAATTTTGTTCCACTGAGAAGGTCTGAAAGAGTTTTTAGACCACCGGATAGACTTCAGTATTACAATAATGAAGTTATCTAGTTACCCTTGATGATGAGGATATAGATCCTAATACTTATCAGGAAGCTATATTGGATGTAGATGCATCTCAATTGAATAAAGCCATGAATGCTGAAATAGATTCCATGTATGTCAACGGTGTCTGGACATTAGTAGATCCACCAGATGGTTTAAGGCCGATTAGATGCAAATGGATTTAAAAAAGAAAGAAGGGTGCGGATGGTAACATGGAGACCTATAAAGCTAGACTTATTGCAAAAGGTTATACTCAAATTCAAGGAGTTGATTATGAGGATACCTTTTCTCTAGTAGCTATGCTCAAATCCATCAGGATATTGCTAGCTATAGCTGCACACCATGACTATGAGATATGGCAAATGGATGTCAAAACTACTTTCTTTAATGGAATGTTAGATGAAGACATCTATATGAAGCAACTAGAGGGCTTCATTGCTCCTAACTAGGAGAACATGGTATGCAAGCTCAAAAAGTCGATATATGATTTGAAACAAGCTTTAAGAAGCTGGAACCAAAGATTTGATCTTTCGATCAAAGAATTTGGATTCCAAAAGAATTTGGAAGAATCTTGTATATACAAGAAGGACAGTGGGAGAGCGGTAGTATACCTAATTTTTTATGTAGATGACATCTTACTCATTGGGAATGATGTAGGGAAGTTGTCATCAGTCAAGATATGGCTTTCTCAGCATTTCTCAATAAAAGACTTAGGAGAGACATTCTATATTCTCGGAATAAAGATTCTAAGAGATAGGAAGTGCTGAATATTGGAATTAAGCCAAATTTTCTACATAGACAAGATATTGTCTAGGTACAGTATGAGTGATTGTAAGACAACACTCATTCCTTTTAGACATGGTGTCACTTTGTCTAGATAGATGGCCCCTACATCAGCTGATGAGATCGAGCAGATGAAGAGGTGCCCTTATGCTTCGGCAATTGGGAGCCTCATGTATGCCATGTTATGTACTAAACCAGATATCTGCCATCCGTGAGAGTTGTTAGTCTGTTCCAAAGCAATCCAGGTGTTAATCATTGGACTGCAGTGAAACACATTATGAAGTACTTGAAAAAGACTAGGGATTATGTGCTTACTTTTCACTTAAAGGAAGTATCTTCTCATTAATGAGATTATTGAGAAGCAAGACATCTTTGTTACAAAGATTAGGTCTCAACTTAATGTTGCTGACTTGATGACCAAGGCTTTATCAGATAAAGTATTTGTCACATACTTAGATAGTATGAGATTGAAATCTATGGCACAATGACTTTTAGGGCAAGTGGGAGATTGTTAGACTTGATGCCCAGAAAAGTCATTTAGATTGTTAGAACCTTATTAATTTGATTAATAAATGCTTCTTCTAAATCTATTGTGTATTCATTATGGGTAATTGACCATGATCATGAGATGATCTATACGATATGAGATATCAATAAAGGTCCATAGGATATATTGTAGGAAAGTTATGTGATTAAATTATCTCAGGCAGATATAACTTTCTAGTTCCTTATACCTTATATAGTAACAGCTGTGGGTGAAGCTGGTCACTTCACTTATATGACTGTCAGAATGCTAAGATGTTCTCAATAGTTGAGATGTAGTTCTATCTCGAACTATTGTAGTGGAGACTACACATCAGAATATGGATGCTTAAATGTACACTGACTGATTGCATTCAATGAGAGACCTCTTGCATAAACATACTATCATTCACATTGAACGGTTTCGATGATCCTTAGATCTGATGAGTTCATCTATGACTGAGCGGTGATCTCACTATTTTGATTCCACCAACGTATTTTCTAATTTAGGGAAAACAATACAGTGACAGTTGGATAGTCAGAAAGTTGTTCGAATCATGATAAATTTCAAACAAGAAATCCATGTTCATTAATTTGAGAGATTATCCAAGTTCCGGGTAAGATAGTTGATTAAGTTCAAATCCTGCGCAGGTGATTTTGAAATCAAAATAAGTTTTGAAATATACTTTTATTAAAAAGTATTATACTTATAAAAGGATTTTCTCAAAATGTTTTTCATGAGAAATTGTTTCTCATGGCTTAATCATAAGTCTTGGAAACCCGGATGATTTATAATGGACTATGGGTTAGATAGTATGTTAATCTCGAAGACCCATTAGGGATAATGTATTTGGAAGGATAGTTCGAATTTAAAAGTTCATGTGGCAGGATCCGTAATGGTTAATGTTCATACACTGGGATTCAATTGCAACATGGATATCTCACGTCACTTGCAATTCTGATGTAATTCCCGTTTAGGAACAATGGGATAACATTGGATAAGCCAGGGTAAGAATGTCCCAAAGCAATCTGTGGAGGTGCTCACATAAGAAATATAAGCTCAATAATTGATTAAAATTTAATCAATTATGTAAGTGATTAAAACTTAATCATTAATTAAATAGATTAAAAGTTAATCTATTGTTTAAATTAATTTTTAATTTAAACTAAGGGTTTATTTTAGTAATTATTTGATTAACATAATTAAAGGGGAAATGGGTTTGACCCATATCCATAAACCCATTAAAATGGACCTTTAATATGGGCCGACCATGGGTTTAAACCCTAGGGTGGGGCGCCCACTTGAGGAATCCTAATTGGATTAAGATTTGTTTAATTGAATAATTGTTGAAATATAATTCCTTTAACTATGAAATTTAAATCCAATGGTTGGATTGCATTAAGGATTAAGATGGAATTGTAATTAGATTACAAAAGGGAATTTTAACTCCCCAAAGTCCACGCCCCATTGAAGCTCACGCCCCCCCCCCCCCTGGTGTTGGTCTCCTAGTTTGACTAGGTTTACTACTTTGAGTTAGGATGTTGACTTATCCCTTTTAATTAAGGAATCCTCTTATAATAGAGACTCTTTAATTAGTAGGATCACAATAACTAAAGTAGTTATAGATTAAGTAGGAGTTTATTTAATTAATAATAAGAGTTATTGTTAATTAATAAATCCTACTAGACAAGATCAAGTTGGAGTAGGATTAAGATAGGATCCTAGTCTATATATACCCCAACACCCTAGACTATTAAGCACTTTTCTCCAGAATTTTTTTGTCCTCTCCTCTCTCTCTCCAAACCGTGAGCCCTAGGGGATACCCCTAGGGAATTTCATGAGCTACTAGATGGTCCAAAGTTGGGTTTTGCAAATCTAGGGTTTTGAACCTTAGTACTTTTGGTGATAGAAGGTCTATACCATTACTCCATCTTCTTCCTCTTGCTTTTATAATTCCAAAGGAGATTCTAAGGTTTCATGAGGATAGCGAAGAACAAGGATCGAGCTTCTAGTATTTTTTTGGAGAAATCTCTACAAAGAGTTCTGACGATTCGAGTAGATTTAAACTTCACCGGTGAAAAGCATTCACCGAGGTGATATGACTAAAACTCTTAGATAGTTTTGATGCTTTCTATGGTGTTAAGATCTAGGGGATCCAGTTTCCACATAAAATTTTATCCGGATCCCCTACATGTTTTTCACTAGGCACAAATTTTTTGTTTTCTGTCTTAGCATCCTCTGGATTTAATGTTAGTTGGGGGTCGAAAAATATATACTTGCTTTTGTCATTATCCCCCAAAACCTCATATATTATTCTGAAATAAATAAGAGTTTTGAATATTAATAATAGGGAAACAAAAAAAAAACCTTAATTAATTCTTGAGTTGTCTCAACTTGTGCATTAAAGCTAGAATTGAATCGTCCTTGTAATTGTCATCGAACCAATAGTTAAATTCTTCACAAGAATTGGTTGTTGGTTGTGTAGCTTCCACCTAAGATGGATGAAATCTTTTAGGTCATTAATATCACTAACCTATGAAGTCTTTTGGTTTGTATGTTTGCACCAATGACTTGCTAATTAAGCATCTATAATAATTTACAAAAATATAACTAGTATATAGTTAAATTAAATAAATATGTACACTCTTTATTCGAGAAAAATTGTCTGGTGGGTTTAGAGAGATAATAACCGGTATTTGCTGCTCAAATTATCACTACATAAGAAACATTTAACTAATAAGAGAATATGTCAATAAAGAAACACACATAAGAAGAAAACTAATAATCAAATAAGCAATTACAATTTATGCATTCTATTGTCTAATCTCATCTGAAATGTATTGGCTTTGCAATCTTTGTCAAGCCTTAACTTCTTAAATTGTCTCTCCACTTTCTCAATTGGTTGTCCTTGATAAGCGGATTCAACTATCTGTCAAATATTAAATATTAAGGCTTAGTATTTAGGCTAATGATTAGTATAATATTTACATAATCTTAAGTTCTAGAAATCTAAACACTCACAATTTTTCTTTTGACCACATCACAACCCCTTGCTTAGACGATGAGGGTATATATTCTTCTTTCTTATTTCTTTATTTCTTTTGCTTAAGGCCTGAAAATTGTAATACAACTAAGCAAAAGTTCAAAGTAAAGTACATCGATCAAATATAATTGATAAGTAATTATAATTTGTACCAACCTTGAATTCATTCGAAAGATTATATTTTAGAAACACATCCGGATTGTCGCGCCCCAAAATACCCCCTAGTAGTTAAGGGATACTTTAGGCGTGACTATACTTAACCTGTTAAATCAACCTGTAATGAACAAGACATAACATAATCAACTGAAACATGATACAGAGTGCGGAAACTTAAAATGATGCGGAAGCGTAAACCAAAATTTTCTTTTCTATAATCATGGTCGGTATTCCAAGTTCTAATAAAAAACATATCAAAGTAAAGGTGGACTTGCCCACCTATCAAAATACAAAAGAAACTCTTGTAAACTCTCTCTCTCTAACAGTAGTCTAAATAGGGCCACACATCGAGGTCTCTGTCCTCCTGAGACTGCATAGGGATAGGTGGCTCCCTCTCTTCCACGTATTCTTCCTTAACCAAGGGCTCAGGGTCAAAGGCACCTTTCAGACCCGTCGACATGAAAGTATGACTGAGTATGTAATACTCAACGAGTACAAGCTACTAGCTAACAATAGGAATAACAAAACACAACAGCAACAACGAGGTATAATTCATCACATCAATTTAAAGTGATAAAAAATCAACATATGACATTGATAACATCAAAGGTAAAGTAATGTAATAATCATGACATGCTTAAATGAATGCAAAAACTTTGATAAGCTCATACTTTAAAAGTCATATTTTGTTCTTGAAAATAGCATTTTGTGTTTTTCAAAACTTGTTTGTCATGTTTAAAACTTGTTCTTTTCTTGTCTTGTCTTGTTGGAATCACACGTGTCTTGCTTGTTCTTGTTTGGAATCACTTGTCATGTTTGTCTTGTCATGTCTTGACATGTCTTGCCATGCTTTGCTTGTGAGCCAGATGTTAGTGCCCTTGTAGCGACTTGTGAGCCGGATACGTAAGTATCCTTCAGCGAATATATATATATAGAAAAGGTGCACCAACATCCTTGACCGGCCCTCTGTCCTACATTATCAACTTGTTTTCTTGTGAGCCAGGTATGACATATCTTGCGATATGCCCTACCCATGACCGGCCCGATGTCCGACTTTATCAACTTGTTTACTTGTGAGCCAGGTATGACATATCCTTGGGATATGCCCTACCCTTGACCGGCCTGATGTATGGCTTTATCATTTGTATCATAAATCAAGGGTCTTGTTCTTGTTTGGTTTCTCATATACATATACTTTAGAAAACCTCGGTGAATGCATGTATGTGTGTGTGTAATATTTGTAGTAATCATGATGACATGCACCACTCAAGGGATGGCGTGTAGGATTGCAATTCTTAACATAATCATGCGAGGTTCTAGACAACATATAGAGCATTGGGTCAATTTATTATTTTAGGAAAAACTACATAATTCCTACTTTCGTATTCTTCATTTAATCCATTTTATTCTCATTTAGGCATTTTATTGAACACTTGGCGTGCAACATTACATAGTCGTTTTGGTCCTCTTTTTTACGATTGTACCTTTCATCAACATCACATGTATGTTTATTATGTGCCTAATGCCATTCCAACATTTTCCATCATACCACATTCATCACACCATTCGACATCCAATCGCCTCAACCCCATCCATCCATACATCCACCACTATCTCTTTATCTTGTTTATTTTAGAATTTAAAGCATTACACAAGAAAGGAAAGTGCACAAGATCAATCCACATATATAAAATTAAACCTAGGTTATTACTAAGCTAGTTAGTAAGGGTGTACTAACCTTGGATTTGTAGAAAAGACTTGGAGGAAGTGTGATTCAACCTTCAAATTGATCAATCCAACTCCCTTACATCAAAACCCTAGCTTCCCCCTTCTCTCTTTCTCTAATCCTTTCCAAAAACAAGCTTGAGGGTTTATGAAACCCCCAACCCATGAATTTTGGGTATATATGGGCAATGGGTGGTCAAAGACCAACATACCCTTAATGAATTGACTTAAAAATGACCAAAAAGGGCCAAAAGTGCGAGGTTCGGTCGACCGGTGGTACCCATCGGTTGACCGGTTTGAAATCAGTTCTCTAGAAAGTTTTACCATACAAAATTTGGGCTGTTTAGTCGACCGGTAAGGAGGTTCGGTTGACTGGATAGGAGGATCGGTCAACCGGATTTGTGTTCGGTTGACCGGTTGCTGACCCGCTTTGGTATTTTAGCCATAACTTTGACTCACTGCTCGGATATTGACGCTTAAACTTGAGTTGGACTCATAATTCAAAGAAGAATAATTTTGTCTCCAATGACCAAATCCTAATTTTGAGTTCTTATTACCTAAATGGGCTCTAAAGTCGACTGACCTCGAAATGGGTTTCAGCAACCCAGATTTTTCAGCAGACCCAGTTTCGGAAATCCAACGTTTAACCTATCTTCCACTAAAAATATAGAAAAATGATAAACCTGAACCTCAAAGAGGGTTTCCATACCTTTCTAATGATTTAAGAATCATTCAATTCCGATCAATGGTGACCATATTAGAGCTTCTTAAAGTTGAGCGTAATGTTAAAACATAACCCCTTCTTGACACTTAGAGTATTTTATACTCTTACTCCTTCATCCCAAACACCCATAAACTTAAGAACTTATCCTTAAGGCTTTAATACATGCCATAATGCATCATACACCTAAAATATACCGAAACCATATTCTCATTACGATTGACAGCCATTCATGGCATTACAATAGGCTTTAAGCCTTAGACACTAATCATAGCACTATTCACCATGCCATGCCATGAAAATCCGGGGTTCTACATCCTCCCCCCTTACAAAAATTTCATCCCTGAAATTAGGACAATCCAAATACATGAAAAGACAACTACAAAAACCAATGAGGGTACTTTTCCCTCACATCGGCCTCGCGTTCTCACATAGCTTCTTCCCTAGAATGATGTTCCCATTGCACGAGCACTAAGGGAATGACCTTGATGTGCAATACTTGCTTCTTACGGTCCAAGATTCGGGCTAGTTGTTCCACCAATGTGAGATCCTCCCGGATTTCTATCGGAACAAGCTCGATGACGTGGGATGGGTTTGGGATATATTTCCGGAGCATGGAAATTTGAAATACATTGTGGACTACCGCCATATAAGCGGGCAAAGCAACCCGGTAAGCCACCTCACCGACTCTAGTAATGATCTTGGATGGACCCACATATCTCGGGCTGAGCTTTCCTCTTTTCCCGAACCTCATGGCGCCCTTTGTCGGCGAAATCTTGACAAACACAAAATCACCAACCATGAATTCAAGATCTCTCCTACGGGTGTCTGCATAGCTCTTTTGTCTATCCTGTGCGGTCTTCAACCTTTCCCGGATAAGTTTGATCATATCAGTGGTCTACTCAATCAACTCTGGGCCTAACACATTCCTTTACCCAACTTTATCCCAATACAAGGGAGACCTATAATTTCGCCCATATAATGCCTCAAATGGCGCCATCTGGATGCTAGCCTGATAACTGTTGTTGTAGGCGAACTCTACCAAAGGCAAGTAATCTTCTCAGCTACCTTTGAAGTCTAGCATACAAGCCCGGAGCATGTCCTTTATGATTTGGTTCACCCTCTCGATTTGCCCATCCGTCTGTGGATGAAAGACAGTGCTAAAGTCTAGTCGGGAACCCATGGGGCTCTGAAAGCTCTTCCAGAACCTGGATGTGAATCTTGGATCCTGATTTGATACAATACTGAATGGCACCCCGTGTAACCGAACTACTTCCTTGATATATAATGCCGCCAACTGGTTTGAGTTGAAGGTAGTCCGATACAGAAGGAAATGTGCAAACTTCGTCAAACGGTCTACCACAACCCATATTGCATCTGAGTTCCTTGCCATCTATGGCAAGCCAACAATGAAGTCCATGAAGATGTACTCCCATTTCTACTCAGGACCTGGGAGAGACTGTAATAGACCTGCCAGTCTCATGTGCTCTGCCTTTACTTGCTGACACACCAAGCACCTGGATACATACTCTGCAACATCCCTCTTCACGTTCTGCCACCAAAAGTTCCCCTTGAGGTTTCGGTACATCTTCATAACCCCAGGATGCACTGTATACTTGGAATGGTGGGCTTCATCAAGGATCTCTCTCCGAAGATCAACATTGGCCGGGACACAAAGTCTACCCTTGAACATGATTGCCCCATCACTGTTTGTGGCAAACTCATCACTTCCTTTGCTAAATGCTTTGTCACGGAAAGCATACAACTTGACATCCGCTACTTGCAACTCCCGGATCCGCTCTATGATGCACGGCTTCACCATGAAATTTGCCATCAATGGCCCATGAGTAGGAGGATTGAAACTAATGTCAAGGTTGGAGGCATCTTCCAACAACTTCCACTCTTGCACCATTATATATGCAACAAGCCCTTGTGACTTCCTACTCAATGCATCCGCTACCACGTTTGCTTTACCCGGGTGGTATTGGATGAAGCACTCATGCTCCTTTAGCTATCGGGAAGCATAAGCAATAACCTTCTTGTTTTGCATTAGAACACACCCTAACTCTACACGCGAGGCATCATTATACATGACAAAACCACCACTCCCGGATGACATTGTGAGGACGGGAGCCAAGGTGAGCCGCTTCGTCAACTCCTGGAAGCTGATCTCGCATCTATCACTCCATACAAACTTAGCATTCTTCTGAGTGAGATACTTGAGCGGTGCCACCAAACTGGAGAATCCTTCTACAAATCTCCGATAATAGACGGTCAGACCAAGGAAGCTACGTATTTCCGTAACACTCTTGGGTCTCTCCCAGCTCGTCACTGCCTCTATCTTTGCCGGATTAACTAAGATACCCTTCACAAATACAACGTGGCCAAGGAATGCCACTTTCTCTAGCTAGAATTCACACTTGCTCAATTTGGCATATAGCCTATGTTCTCTCAACATCTCCAGAGCAAGGCAGAGGTCTCGTACGTGACCTTTCCGTGTCTGGGAATACACCAAGATGTCGTCAATGAATACAATCACACATCGATCCAAGTACGATCGGGATACCTGGTTCATTAAATCCATAAAGGCTGTCGGCACATTCGTGAGACCAAAAGGCATCACTAAGAACTCGTAATGCCCATATCGAGTCTTAAAAGCCATCTTTAGAACATCTTCTACCTTGATATTTAATTGATGATACCCCGATTTAAGATAAATCTTGGAGAAGAGTCTAGCTCCCTTCAACTGATCAAACAAGTCGTCTATCCGAGGCAAAGGATAACGGTTCTTGATAGTGACCTTGTTCAACTGCCAGTAATCAATGCACATGTGCATTGAGCTGTCTTTCTTCTTCACAAACAGCATTGGGGCACCCCCATGGTGAGATACTTGGTCTAATGAATCCCAGGCTTTGCAGTTCTTCCAACTGCACTTTCAACTCTTTGAGTTCAATCAGGGCCATTCTATAAGGAGCCCTAGAGATCGGAGTAGTGCCAGGAGCAAGCTCTATCGAGAACTCAATCTTTCTATCTAGAGGCAATCCAGGCAATTCCTCTAGAAAAATCCAAGAACTCACTCACAATTGGAATGGTTGAGGAGTTTTGTGCCTCTGGGTTTGCTAAGCTTAAAGCTGCGAAGCGAGCAATATCCCTTTCTTGTAGCCCTCGAAAGTGAAATGGCTCTACTCCTTCCGGTCTGAAGTTCACCACCTTCCCAAAACATGCCACATGTCCATGGTGAGTCGATAGCCAATCCATCCCAAGAATGATATTGAAATCCAAATCTTGGAAATCCAGGATGATGAGGTCGGCCAACAACTCGTTCTTCCCCACTTGAACCACATAGTCCTTGTATATCTGGTTTGTATCCACTGACTTGCCAAGTGGAATCAAAATGGTTAACTCTCGCTCCAATGGACTGGACTCATCTGGAAAGCCTTTAGCAAAGCTAGGTGAGATGAATGAATGAGTGGATCCCATGTCGATTAACACTTGAGCTAGACATTCATTTACTAATAAGGCGCCTGTGTAATTTAAATAATTAACATCAATAGATTTCAAGCAAGAACATGCATCATACATAGGTAACCCATCAAATACCTAACAAACTTATCACATAATAGTAAGTATTCACACTTAAACTCTAGTATTCTTGTGTACCTTGCACGACATCATCCGATGCACGTGCGTCTCTTTCTGACAGGGCAAAGACTCGGCCTTGAGTCGCTTGACGAGGCGGCCATGTAGACTGTGTGGGCCTCGATGCCGGTGAAGAGCACTACTGAGAAGACTGTCTAGTAGGGAGCCTACTCCCCTGAGATTGAGCTGGCAAATGTCAGTAGGGACAATCACTAATCAAGTGGCCTTGGTCACCACAATGAAAACAACTTCCGGTAACTTTTCAACACTCGCGGGCCAAATGCCTCTGACCACAAAGAGTACAAGGCTCATATGAGTATGTGGAGGATGTATATCCCATGGCCTGAGGTAGTACAGGGCGAGGAGCATATGTGGTAGCTGGGTGTGGAGCCAGTGGAGCAAAAGGGCGGGGAGCCTACTGTGCTAAATACAACCTCTGTGACTGAGCCGGCCCTGAAGGCTGGTATGAAGTAGTTCTAGCTCTCTTCCCTGCTGAGCCACTAGACTGGCCTTTCTTTATTCCCCTTCTTTTGAAGAATTCTTCCGAATTTGATTCGGCTAACTAAGCTTTGTCAACTACTTCGGCAAATGTCTCATGCCTAAACATTGATACCCAGTCCTTGAGGTAGGCCTTCAATCCTCTCTTGAATTTTTGAGCCTTCATAGCCTTAGTAGCTATCATGTGAGGGGAAAATCTTGAGAGCTCGGAGAATTTTGACTTGTAGGCGGTCATCGATAAATTACCTTGCTCCAAGGTAATGAATTCAACTTCCTTCTTCTCCTTCATTCCCACTGGAAAGTACTTCTTGTAGAAAACGTCCAAGAATTCTCCCCAACTCCATTCTTGACCTTGTCGTATCAAATCCTGGGTCCTAACCGCGGACCTCTACCAATGGTCAGCCTCACCTTCAAGCATGAAGGTGGCCCATGTGACCCTTTCTGCCTCAGTAGGAAACAACATGGAGAATATCTTTTCTAGTTGCCTGATCTATCCTTCAGCCACTAGTGGATTGATGCTTCCACAAAACATTGGAGGCCTCATCCTCTGAAAAGCCTCTATTCTGGCTTATGCTCGATTTGGAGGAGCAGCTATGAGTGCAGCATCAGGATTTGGCGAAGCAGGTTGCCTTACAACTAGTATAGCCAAAGTCTTGGCTATGGATGTGAAAGCTTGTGCGAAGTCGGGCTGTTCATCACCCGATGGAGCATCACCTCCATTTCCTCTCGTGTTGTATCCGCGACCCCGAGCACCGCACCTCATGATTACTCCTGAGGACGACAGTACAACATGAGTCTAACTTGGATACTCATTTAGTAACAATTTCACAATCACTTTACACTTATCAAACATATGACAATTCACTCAAGGTATTCATAGCATCACAACAAGCATACAATTTGTGTTCTAGCGTAGGGTTCTAAGTTCAGTTGAGGTTCAACCTATTTTGACTAAGACTAACTCGTTAGTCTGTACTTGGAATATAACTCTTTAGAATGATTCTAATGCCTTATTCAATCTTGGTATCAGTTCTAAGTGACCGTAGGGACTCTAATGCCTAGAGCTCTGATACCACTTCTATCGCACCCCAAAATACCTCCTAGGAGTTAAGGGATACTTTAGGCATGATTGTACTTAACCTGTCAAACCAACCTGTAATGAACAAGACATAACATAATCAACTGAAACATGATACAGAGTGTGGAAACTTATAATGACGCGGAAGTGTAAACCAAAATTTTCTTTTCTATAACCATGGTCGGTATTCCAAGTTCTAATACAAAACATATCAAAGTAATGGTAGACATGCCCACCTATCAAAATACAAAAGAAACTCTCGCAGACTCTCTCTCTAATAGTAGTAAAAATAGGGCCACACATCGAGGTCTCTGTCCTCTTGAGATTGCATAGGGATAGGCAGCTCCCTCTCTTCCAAGTATTCTTCTTCAACCCAGGGCCAGGGTTGAAAGTGTAGAGCCCCAGAAACTTGGTTCACTGTTCATGTGAACAGTGCCCTTATATGGTGTGTGTAAAGGCCTAAGGCCTTACATAGTGTTCTTGGTATGATGGTGAATCAAGTGAGCATTTTGGGTGCATGTGTTAAGTCTCAAAGAGAGAGTATAAATATACTCAACTTTAAAAAACTCTAGTTTAGTCACTGTAGCTCCGAATTGAGTGATTCTTGAATTTTTGGAAAGGTATTGAAACCCTCTTCAAGGTTCATGTTTACCATTTTTCCAAATTTTGATTCAGAATATAGTCAAAAGTTAGATTTCCAAAACTGAGTCAGCTGAAAAACTGGGTTACTGAAATCCATTTATGGACCAGTTGATTTTAGAGCCCATTTAGGCAATAAAAAGCTCAAAATTAGGACTTGGACATCAGATAAAAAATTGTTCTCCTTTGAAATAAAATCCAACGCAAGTTGAATCGTCAAAATCCAACAAGCGAGTCAAAAGTTATGGCCAAAATATGAAAGTCCAAATATTTGAAAAGTTTCTGCAAAAATTACGATCGTTCGTAAACGACCTACGAATGATCGTAGCAACGCTACGAATGATCATAAAGACATGAAAATTATGAAAACCTTCTGGGAAACCTACGATCGATCGTAAGAAGCCTACGAATGATCGTAGATCGCTACGAACGATCGTAGATGCCTACGAATGATCCTAGGCGCATGAATCCAACTTTTTGATGCATGATTTTTGGGGTTTTAACCCCTTGGCCTATAAATAGGAGATGATTTGGGGGGTTTTTGGGTTATCCTAAACCTAAAGAAAGACCTTAGAAGAGAAGGGAAGAAAGTGAGGGTTTTCAAGAGGGGGTTTTGGATTGGAAGAGGAAGAGCATGAATCAAGCTTTGATCTCGCTCCTACGCGTCATTAGAGCTGGATCTTCATCCACAAGCTTGGGTTTCACTTCTACAAGCTTCCTTAAGATTTTTCAAGCCTTGGATCAAAGGGGTTTATCCCATAAGGTAGATACACTCTACTAGGTTCTAATTTCATAAACCATCAATGATAAACATGATTTTCTTGACAAGTATAGATATAGATTGCCTCATATATGTGGAAATACACTGTTCTAGCTATTGATTTCATGAAACCCTCTCTATATCAAGATAAAATCATATGGATAGTGATGTGAGTTAATTGTGATGATGCTATGCTTTTAACCAACAAATAAAAGATGGTAAATAATGAGTTGTTCTATATGTTAGTATCCAAAGATGAAAAGCATGTTAAAAGACATAAGTTTTGGGAAAAACAAAGTAGAAAAACCTTATTTTCGATGTAATTGGAATGGTGTGATTTAATGGTATAGGGACTATTACGATGGATGAATTATGTTGAGTATTGAATATATGACTATATGTAAAGTGTTTCCTTTAACGTCTACCATGTTATATCACAATTGCTACACGGACACATATGCATATGCATGATCGAGCTTTTTCTAAATTATGGGTATCCAAAAGAAAAGGTATAAGTGTATAAGATGTAACACAAGAATAAGAAGATGACAAGTATAAGATGCAAATGAACCATATTGAAATTTATCCAGATCAATGATCTCTAAGACCTAGAGGGGGGGTGAATAAATAGGTCTATCTAATAATTTCTAACCAATTTTAATTTTTCAATTAATATATTTAGAAATCAATGAACAAGTCAATCAGACAATCCACACAAATCAAACACAGAAGATTTTTACGTGGAAAACCCTAACGGGAAAAAACCACGGGACCTTGTCCAGCAATAAACTTCACTATGAAAAGATATCAAGTACAAGACAAGACCTTACCAAAATAGAAACGACGTTCCTAGGTATAGACTCTTACTCTTGATTTCCACGAACCAGCAGGTTCGATCTCCGCCGTAGCAGCTTCGGTTCCACACCGACCAAATCTTTTTAAGCTACTTCAAAACCACAATCACACACGATCGATCTCCTTCTACGAAGGCTCCGGATCAAACACCGGACACACACACAAGGTGTAAAGTTGTGAATCAATTTAAGAAATTTCAAACCCTAGAGGGATCTCATACAGATCTGAGATCACACAATGCAAGATCAAAGGTTTAGATCTATACTTGCATTCTCTAGGATCAAAGAAAGAGGAGGGATCAACAAAGATCTAATAAAATCAATAAGAAAAACCCTAAAAGAGTTTTTCAGACCTCTACTCTTTCAAAAATATCAAAGACACGAATTAGGTCTCCAAAAAGTTGTTTATATAGGGTTTAAAAAAAAGAATCCAGAAAAAGAAAAATTCTTTTTACGGGGACCGATCGATCGGTGCTCACTACCGATCGCTCGGTCCAAAACGGATCGCTCGGTCCAAATGACCGATCGCTCGGTTATAAATCATCTCTCTGGAAAAATACCCCATACAAACTTTTTGTCCAGTCGATAGCCACCGATCGCTCGGTAGGCCATCGATCGATCGGTCCCAATACCGAGCGATCGGTTGAGACAGAATTTTAGCCAAAACAATTTTCTTTTATTTTTGATTGATTCAAACAAGACCAAAAGACTTTGTTAGGCTTAAAACTATCCTCCTAAGTATGTTTAGAACTATCTAAGTCAAATTCAACCTAGGTAGGGGTCTCTAAGTCCATTACCTGTCTAGATCCAGAGTAGGAGCTTTTTCTTCTCTTTCTTCAATCTTCTTTAATCTTTAGCCCTTCTCTTCTGACAAGTTGAACATGACTCGACGACTCGACTCTCATGACCTATCTAATGATCACGGAATTTGCCAACACCTATTTAGGGATTTACAATCTCCCCCTTTGGCAATTCCGGGACAAAACAAGACTAACTCATATACTAGGTTCAAATTTTCCCAATTGATTCAAAAATGGAAAATTGACCTTTACATGACTCAAAAATATAATTACAGGACTTTTGACATGTTAGCTTGTCATGATTCACCAAACTTAGAACCTGTTTGCCTGCACATGCTAAATCAAAAACCTGTGAAGCATGAGAAATAAAATATGGGATAAAATATTGGAAGAATGAAAATATGTATAACATAAGATCCATAAGTCCACAATACTATATCCATAACAGGTTAAGCATTCCATAACATCATCCAAAACATTTATAACCTCATCAAACACATTAACACATCAATTTATAACATCAATCATAACTCTCCCCCTTTTTGGCTCGAAATACCAAAGGTGGACTAGAAAATTAATGCATAACCATCCAAATGAGATGAGATAGAAGATAATGATACCATTCAAATGTATACATCCATAACAAGTCAATAATATCCAAGTAGGTTTGTACTAAGTACAACCAAGACAAAATACATCAAAATGTCAAACAAAAACTATCACTCGACTAAGATAAACTCCAATCACGAACTATCACTCCTGCTCATCATCAGAAGTGAGCTGGGACTCATAGTAAGCTCGAAAATCTCGAACATCTCTCTGTACGCCCAGCACCGCTGCATCGAGAGATCCAAGTCTACCACGAACCTCTGTAGTAAACTCCTCGTATGATGAAACATGAGTCCGGAGATCCATCTGCATCTCTCTCATCATCCTCCCAAGATCATCCATAGTGGTCGGAGGAGGACGAGATGACCCAGCACCAACTTCTGCTCCCTCCTCTGTATCTCGAACTGAGGCATGTGAAAAACTCTGAGCTAGGGTCTTTTTGTTGATTGGACCCTTAGGAACTCGAGTAGGAACACCAGGAGGAGCGATAACTCCTTGAGAACCAAGAAGTTTAGTGATGAGTGAACCAAATGGTAGGGCTCCAACTACTGTACTAGTTTGATGGGCTTGGATCATCAAGTCAATGATGTGAGCGGCAAGATCAATATCACGCCCAAGTAGAAGACTAAACAGAAATCTAGCTCTATCTTCCCTAAGATCCGCAGTATGAACCTTTGGATGGATATTTGCACTCATAACTAGGTTTACTAGTCTAGCATCCTTAGTGAGTTTCGCCACTTCAATAAAAGACCCAACCCAAAACGTAGGAGTACCACTAAGAAAGGTGACAGCATGTTCCATGGAGTCTTTATCCTCATCAGTCTTATAACTATAAGGATAATATGCATTTGGAACTCGAGGACAGCCAAGGAATTTAGAAATCAAATCAGCATTTATGACAACAGATTGTTCTAATGCTCGAGATTTGAATGACCATTTTTTCTGGTTGATTTCAGAAAAATTAGAGTAAAATTCTCTAACTAACTGGACAGAAGCAGGACCGGATAAGGTAAGTATACCTTCCCATTGACGATCTGTAATGAGTGTAGGAAGATAATAATCACCAAAATCAGAAATATGTATGTCCCTTTCAACCATAACACCTTTCTTGCTAAAATACTCACTATAGAGTTGAGCAGCAGTAGGACTTATAAACTGGGATAACTGACTGGACTGGGAAGATGAAGCTTTACCTTTATTTTTCCGAGTTTTATCAGCCAAAGATTTTTGACGATTCTCAATTGTAGAATCTATCATTCTACGAATTGGCCTGTCCCCAATGGAAATACCATGCCCTATTGGAGTGAAAGTAAAAGGCTCTAGGTTTTCCTCATCTTGAGGAGGGTCCTCTTGGTTGTTGAGGACCAACCTCCGACGTTTGGGAACGCCGGACATGAGATAGGCTAGAAGGATTAAGGACAAAACGAAAGCCATGGAAGAAAATGCAAGAAAACGATGCCCTAGATGAGAAAATCAATCTAAATCCAAGAAAATGCACAAATCTTAACTTTTAGATGCTTGGGAAACCTTTAGAATAGAATGGAATGACCGTAGGAAAGATTTGGAGGAGAGGTAACCGAGAGATCGCTCTGGAGATCGGAGAACAAGTGAACAAAAAAAATAGAAATGAGGGTTTTATAACTCTGTTCACGAAAGACCGATCGATCGGTCTTTAGCACCGAGCGATCGGTGGTCTGAAAATTTTTCAAAAATTTTACATTTAAAACCTTTTCTCCCCCTCAACCAATGGAACATTGAAAACTCATTTTCACCTCAAAATGACCAATTGACCAAAAAATATGCAACATTTGATTTCATTAAAATCATAAATAATAATCACCCAAGAATTGATATATCAAGTATAGTCATAAACAAGGATTATGTATACATTAATTGATTTTCACCGGTGATTAAATATGGTATATGCATCAAATTCACAATCAGAGTCAAGAAACAATTAGAAGTAATGTGAGTATGAAATCAAAATTCATTACTTGACTCTTTGAATTGGTTTCCTTCCTTAATCTAGATTTTGACATTATAATTCAAATGGGACTCTAAAATTTTCAAAAACTAGTTTTAAAACCAATAATCATCCATATTTATATGATGAGCAATTTTTACCCCAAATTTGACTAACAAATTTATTTCATTTCTTTTTCAGTCAAATTGTACTCATTGTGAAAATTCTTTTTGGAGTACACATATATAGTTTTTAGTACACTGGTGACTTTCACTCAAGTGAGAAGATAGCTCTTTCTAATGACAGTAGGGGCTTTCACACTAGCAATCCATATAGATACCTACTGTTTGTCTAGGTAGCCATTACTCACTGTTTGCATTCACTAGTAGCTATCACACAAACTCACAGGTAGTCCTCTCCATGTCAATAATTTTTATTTTTTTTTTATAACTAGGGGGCTCACCTTATGGAATTTTTTATGATATTGGTTATACTAGATTTGATTAATCTAGGGAACCATATGGTATAATATCAGAACCTTTAATTAGGAATTAATACCATCTAAAGAATCAGTCAGAGTGCATGTGCAAAATAGAACATCTTTGTATGCTCAACTCTAACTGAGATTAGTTAGCATGGCCAAATTCAATCACAAGATCGAACCAACAATTGAACTATCCTATATTACTCAATCCTATGAAATATTTATCCTTGGATTATATGTTTAAATATGATTTCAAGGAAATAACATTAAGCAAAAAGATAGGACAAATAAGGTCATACAAACACATTATTTTTTGCAATATTTTTTTTTGAATGTTTTTGGATTTTTACTATAAAAAAAATAACAAAAAAAATATAGCTCTATGACATAAATAGAACATGAAGAACACATAGGCTATGAAACAAGTACATCTTTACTCAACTCCGCACAAACCTATGGTTTTCCTAAGGAGTTCAAACCTAAGGGAATCTAAGGGTTTTGTTAGAATGTCCGCAAATTGATTCTCTGTTTGGACTTACTCTATAGACACAATCTTTTGCTCAACAAGATCACGGATGAAGTGATGTCTTATGTCTATGTGTTTTGTGCGAGAATGTTGAACGGGATTTTTGGAAATATTGATAGCACTTGAATTATCACAATACACAGTCATAGTGCTCTGTTCAATCCCGTAATCATTCAACATCTGCTTCATCCACAGAAGTTGAGTGCAACAACTTCCAGCTGCTATGTATTCAGCTTCTGCAGTGGACAATGAAATTGAATTCTGCTTTTTGCTAAGCCAAGCAACTAAGCAGTTTCCAATATAGAAACATCCTCCAGAGGTGCTTTTCCTATCATCAGCATTTCCAGCCCAATCGGCATCGGAATATCCAACTATCGTGGCATTTGTATCAAAAGAATACAAGAGTCCAAATGATAGAGTTCCACTCACATATCGAATGATACGCTTAACTGCAAGTAAGTGAGACTCTTTTGGGCTCGCTTGATAGCGGGCACATGCACCAACACTAAAGGCTATGTCAGGTCTAGTAGCAGTTAGGTAGAGTAAACTACCACTCATGCTTCTATAAGAAGTTTGATCAACATCTTTGCCTGTAGCATCTTTATTAAGTTTTGTAGTAGAACTCATAGGAGTTCTTACATGCTTAGCAGAGCTCATGCCAAATTTCTTCACTAGATTTTTAGCATATTTGATTTGAGATACTGAGATCCCAGAATCCAATTGCTTGATCTGAAGACCAAGGAAGAAACTTAGCTCACCAACCATGCTCATTTCAAATTCATTTTTCATTTGTTCAGCAAATGAACGAGCATGTAAGTCTAATGTGGAACCAAACACTATGTCATCAACATATATCTGGGCGATGACAATATCACCTTTCACATTCTTTATGAAAAGGGTTCTGTCTACTCCCCCTCTCGAAAATCCGTTTTCCAAGAGATAAGTAGTCAGCCTCTCATACCAAGCTCTTGGAGCTTGCTTTAAACCATAGAGGGCCCTTTTTAGCCGATAGACTTGATCAAGGTGATGTGGATCTTCAAACCCTTTTGGTTGTTCCACATAGACTTCCTCATGTAGAATGCCATTCAGAAAGGCACTCTTAACATCCATTTGAAAAAGTTTGAATTTCATATGGCAAGCCACAGTTAGAAGAATTCTTATTGATTCTAGCCTGGCTACAGGAGCAAACGTTTCATCGAAGTCAAGACCTTCAATTTGGGTGTATCCTTGTGCAACTAACCTAGCCTTATTTCTTATGATAGTACCTTTTTCATCAGATTTGTTCTTGAAAATCCATTTGGTTCCTATCACATTTGTATTGTTAGGCCTAGGTACTAAATACCAAACATCATTCCTAGTAAACTGAAGTAACTCTTCTTGCATTGCATTTATCCAATTATCATCTGCAAGAGCTTCAGTTACATTCTTGGGTTCAAAAGATGAAGTATAGCAAATGTAGCTAACTTCATTTTCAATTTGTTTCCTCGTTCTCACTCCACTTTCAACATCACCAATTATATCAGTGGGGGTGTGAGGACTCATGACCCTAGAATGTGTAGGTTTTGATGGAGATGATTGCTTATTTATAGGTGGAGTTGAAACAGTTTCAACATTTTCATTTTCAGCACTTTCATCATCCTCAAGTTGCACAGTTTCTACACCGGAGTCATCCACAACTACATTTATGGACTCCATAATTGTAGAGGTTCTCAAGTTATACACTCGATAAGCTCTACTGTTGGTGGAATATCCAAGAAATATCCCTTCATCACTCCGGGATTCAAATTTGCCCAGTTGCTCTCTATCCTTAAGGATATAGCATTTACTTCCGAATTCTCGAAAGTACTTGACACTAGGTTTCTTGTTATTCCACAACTCATATGGGGTTTTCCTTGTTCCAGGTCTTACAAAAACTCTATTAACTATATAGCAAGCAGTGTTAACTGCCTCAGCCCAGAAATGAGAAGCTAGATTGTTGCTATGAAGCATAACTCTAGCCATCTCTTGGAGAACCCTGTTCTTCCTCTCTACTACATCATTCTGCTGAGGTGTAATAGGTGCAGAAAATTCATGTTTGATACCCGACTCATCACAAAAATCGTTGTACTTAGAGTTTTCAAACTCCTTTCCATGATCACTTCGAATTCGAGTGATTGGGCATCTTTTCTCATTTTGAATTTTCAAGCAAATACTTTTGAAATTGTCAAAAGCATTAGATTTCTCTCTTATAAATGCCACCCATGACATTCTTGAGAAATCATCAACCATAACTAGGATGTATCGCTTTCCAACTAGACTTTCAGTTCTTGTAGGACCCATAAGATCCATATGAATTAATTCCAGCGGATATGAAGTAGCAATACTTGAAGTCTTCTTATGTGGGGTTCTAATTTGTTTACCAATTTGGCATGGCCCACACACAGCAGTAGAAGGCTTTCCTAGTTTGGGAACACCTCTCACATGCTCTTGCTTAGAGATTTTACATAGGTCTTTGTAGTTCATGTGACCTAGTCTTCGGTGCCACAAATCAACTTCCTCAATTTTAGTCTTATAACAGACATTTGAGGGATTAGGACTGGGAGTTAAGCCGTAGCAATTGTCAGTGGTTCTCAATCCTTCTAGAACACACTTACCTTTACCATTAATGACTAAACATTTATTTTGGGTAAAGTGTACAGCATCGTTATCATCACATAGTTGACTTATGCTAATTAAATTAGCTTTCAGTCCTTCAACAAACAAGGCATCTTTCAATTTAGGTATGCCTGGTGAATCGATGATACCCTTCCCTTTGACTAAAGACTTGCTTCCATCACCAAAAGTAACAGTCCCATCTGGACAGTCCTCAAATTGAATAAATAAGGACTTGTTACCTGTCATATGCCGAGAACACCCACTGTCGAAGTACCAAATTTCTGTGTTTTGGGCTTTCAAGGCAGTATGAATGACAAAACACTTAAGGTCATCCTTTCTTACGTACACAGTCTTTAAACTTTGTTTAGATCTTTGATCATTAATCTGTGTAGTAGAGACCTTTTTCCTTTTTGTCCTCCTTGACCTTTTTCTATTTTGTTCAGTTCTAGCTTTTTGATAAGTCAAATTGTTTCCTCTTGAATAATCATTTGGAATAAATTGACAAGTTCTTGTCCTAGAGATTTGAGCAATTCTATTAACATCATCGCTCAACATTCTAGACTTTTCAGCTAGAACCTGAATCTGCCTTTGAAGAGTCCCTTGACTTTGATTTTGGTTCCATGAACCATTTCGGGGAGCTCTCCTAAAAGCATTACAATTAGGTCGAATATGACCTCTCACACCACAAAAGTGACATGTGGGTATGAATCTTGGGAGAGGAGGAGGATTTCTTCTAACAGGAATTTGATTCCTCAAAGCATTCACTCTAGGAGCTGTATTTCTAGGCTTTACAAAATTTGTATAAACCTTAGTACTTGATGTAGAAGGTAAATTTTCTTTAGGATCAGAATGTATTGGCTCAAACACTGCACTAGTCATTGTACCAACAGCTAAAGGACCAGCTGGTGTGTCAGCATGTCCTATCCCAGATCTACTCGAATTTGATCCATACTTTCTAACTAATTCATCTAGGCAGCTAGTGTTACCAAACATTCTTACTTCTTTTTCAAGAGTATAGACCTTCTGAATCAAGTCAGTCTTGTCTTTAAGGGTAATTTGATGTTCTTTTTCAAGAAATTTCACCTTATCAACAAGAGAGTCTTTAAAAGTTTCCAGCTCCATTTGCAGAGTTCTTAACTCTTCAATTTCTTTCATGGAAGTGTCTCTTTCAACTTCTAATTTTCTGACCACATTAGTCAATGAGACATTCTCTTCCAAAAGACATTGAACTTTTATAACAAATGCTTCTTTTTCATTTTCCAACTGACTAACTAGAGCACTCTTCTCTTCTGCTACTAGTTTACAAATATCTCTTTCATTTTGAATGATTTTGAGTTTTTTGCTCAAGGAGATTTTTGTTTTAGTCAGCTTCAAACTTTCAGCATACAACTTATCATAAGTTGTTTTCAAATCTTGATCACTTTCAGAGTCAGTTTGACTCTTCTGTATGTCATCACTAGACTCAGTATGAACACTCTCATCACTTCTATCCTTTTCATCAACCGCAGAGGTAGTCTCGAGAATCCCAGAAAGGGAAACAGTGAAAGCCGTATGATTTCCAGTATCTTCACTTGAAGAGGAACTGTCCGATTCTTCATTCTCGGAATCACTGTCATCCCAACAGGCATTCATCACCTTGCCCTTACTCTTCTTCTTGTTAGGACAGTTAGGTGAAATATGACCGAAGCCATGGCATTCATAACATTGAACACCTTGGGATTTCTTGTCGCCACTCTTGGAATTTCTCTTGTTTTCCCAGGGCTTAGACTTTGACTTCTCAAAAGATTTTCCTCCCTGTTTGGGATTAAACCTCTTTTTCGTTCTAAAATTTTTTTGAAATTTCTTAACGAAGAGAGCCATTTCTTCCTTATTCATATCTCCATCACTGTCATCCTCATCCAAAGTTTCCTTGATGGATTTCAAGGCTAAAGATTTGTTCTTCTTGGATGGACGGAGATTGAGTTCATAGGTTTGGAGTGAACCAACCAATTCCTCAATCTTCAGAGAGTCAACATTTTTACTCTCTTCGATTGCAGTGACTTTGGGTTGAAATCTCTCTGGGAAAGATCTAAGGACTTTTCTAACTATTTTGGACTCAGATATTTTCTCACCTAAATTGAAACTAGCGTTGACAATGTCACTAAGTTTTGCATAGAATTCAATAAAAGTATCATTGTCTTCCATGTTTAAATGTTCAAATTTGGTGGTTAACATTTGGAGTTTTGAGATTTTAACAGTGGTAGTACCCTCATGGGTAATTTCAAGAATGTCCCAAGCCTCCTTTGCTGTTTCACATGAAGAAATTCGTCTGAATTCCTCAGCAGTGACTGCAGTAAAGATAGCATTGAGACCTTTAGTGTTCCATCCACTTGACTCAAGCTCTTCTCTGGTCCATTCATCAGAATATTTGACCATAGTCAAATCTCCTACAATTTTTATGGGCATAGTCCACCCATTCTGTATAGACATCCAAATTCTCTCGTCAATAGATTTGAGAAAGGCTCTCATTCTAACTTTCCAATAAGCATAATTATTCCCATCAAAAAGTGGGGGACAAGAGATGGATCCACCTTCTCTTAGAGTACTCATGATCACGGATAATACAGGATCACACTTAAGGGATTAGCCTTATCAGTGAACTTGCTCTGATACCAATTGAAATTTATCCAGATCAATGATCTCTAAGACCTAGAGGGGGGGTGAATAGGTCTATCTAATAATTTCTAACCAATTTTAATTTTTCAATTAATATGTTTAGAAATCAATGAACAAGTCAATCAGACAATCCACACAAATCAAACATAGAAGATTTTTACGTGGAAAACCCTAACGGGAAAAAATCACGGGACCTTGTCCAGCAATAAACTTCACTATGAAAAGATATCAAGTACAAGACAAGACCTTACCAAAATAGAAACTACGTTCCTAGGTATAGACTCTTACTCTTGATTTCCACGAACCAGCAGGTTCGATCTCCGCCGTAGCAGCTTCGGTTCCACACTGACCAAATATTTTCAAGCTACTTCAAAACCACGATCACACACGATCGATCTCCTTCTACGAAGGCTCCGGATCAAACACCGGACACACACACAAGGTGTAGGGTTGTGAATCAATTTAAGAAATTTCAAATCCTAGAGGGATCTCATACAGATCTGAGATCACACAATGCAAGATCAAAGGTTTAGATCTATACTTGCATTCTCTAGGATCAAAGAAAGAGGAGGGATCAACAAAGATCTAATAAAATCAATAAGAAAAACCCTAAAAGAGTTTTTCAGACCTCTACTCTTTCAAAAATATCAAAGACACGAATTAGGTCTCCAAAAAGTTGTTTATATAGGGTTTAAAAAAAGAATCCAGAAAAAGAAAAATTCTTTTTACGGGGACCGATCGATCGGTGCTCACTACCGATCGCTCGGTCCAAATGACCGATCGCTCGGTTATAAATCATCTCTCTGGAAAAATACCCCATACAAACTTTTTGTTCAGTCGATAGCCACCGATCACTCGGTAGGCCACCGATCGATTGGTCCCAATACCGAGCGATCGGTTGAGACAGAATTTTAGCCAAAACAATTTTCTTTTATTTTTGATTGATTCAAACAAGACCAAAAGACTTTGTTAGGCTTAAAACTATCCTCTTAAGTATGTTTAGATTTATCTAAGTCAAATTCAACCTAGGTAGGGGTCTCTAAGTCCATTACCTGTCTAGATCCAGAGTAGGAGCTTTTTCTTCTCTTTCTTCAATCTTCTTTAATCTTTAGCCCTTCTCTTCTGACAAGTTGAACATGACTCGACGACTCGACTCTCATGACCTATCTAATGATCACGGAATTTGCCAACACCTATTTAGGGATTTACACATATGAAAGGTACAAGAAGCAAAAGAAATATATGGAAAATATAAGAGGCAAAATAGGTTACAAGAAGTACAAGAAGTACAAGAAGTATATGGAAAAAACCGATGGGGATGCACGATAACAGGCCACCTGAAAGGGAAATGGATACTGGCATCAGACTCCGATGATAGCAGGCTGCCTAGAAGGGAAATGGATACTGGTCGTCTACTCTGAAGGTAGCCAAGGGTGAGGATAACATTAGGCCACCCAGCATACGTGGGTACGGGTACTAGTTGTCCGACTCCCGAGGTAGCAAATGATGAATATCAAGGTATTTTAAATACCCGTACATGAGAAGATAATAAAAGATGAAAATCAAGGTATTTTAAATACCTGTACATGCAAAGATAAAAGATGATAAGAAGATGTTTTCCGATTGTATTTTTTCGAGACATATGCACATGATATGATTTTGTTTTCCGCTCTCTGATTTCAAGAATGCATGTGAAATTATTAATCTGTGACATATGCTGTATTACTGTTTATGATATTACTATCTAGTGGTGTGTATATGCGGAGTATTCAATACTCAGCCGTACATATTATGTCGGCAGATCCTATTGATGCACATACCTAGGAGCCGTGGGTCGAGGAGGAGTATATCGAGGAGGTGCCTACTCAGGAGGAGCTTCAGGAGCATACAAGGGCCTTTGTTAGGTGGCCCATATTAAACATTATGCCCTGAAAAATCATTTAGATTGTAAGAATCTTATTAATTTGATTAATAGAGACTTCTTCTTTATCTATTGTGTATTCATTATGGGTAATTGACCATGATCATTAGATGATCTATACGATATGAGATATCGATAAAGGTCCATAGGATATATTGTAGGAAAGCTATATGATGGGAATATCACAGGCAGATATAACTTTCCAGTTCCTTGTACCTTATATAGTCACAACTATGGGTGAAGCTGGGCACTTCACTTATATGGCTGTCACAATGCTAAGATGTTCTCAATAGTTGAGATGTAGTTCTATTTGAAACTATTGTAGTGGAGACTACACATGAGCATATGGGTGCTTAAATGTACACTGATTGATTGCATTCTATGAGAGACCTGTTGCATAAACATACTATCAGATAGTTAGTCTCTCATTCATATTAAACAGTTTCGATGATCCTTAGATCTGATGAGTTCATCTATGACTGAGCAGTAATATGACTGTTTTGATTCCACCAAAGTATTTTCTACCTTATGGAATACGATATAGTGACAGTTGGATAGTCAGAAAGCTGTTCGAGTCATGATGAATTTCAAACAAGAAATCCATGCTCATTTATTTGAGAGATTATCCAAGTTCCGGGTAAGACAGTTGATTAAGTTTAAATCCTGCATAGGTGATTTTGAAATCAAAATAAGTTTTGAAATATACTTTTATTAAAATATATTATACTTATCAAAGGATTTTCTCAAAATGTTTTTCATGAGAAATTGTTTCTCATGGCTTAAGCAGAAGTCTTGGAAACCAGGATGATGTGCAATGGGCTATGAGTTAGATAGTATGACAATCTCGAAGCCCATTAGGGATAATGGAATTGGAATGATCAATTGAGTGAAAAAGTTCATGTGGTGGGATCCGTATTGGTTAATGTTCATACACTGGGATTCAATTGCAACATGGATATCTCACGTCATTTGCAATTCCCATGTAATTCCTGTTTAGGGTCAATGGGATAACATTGGGTAAGCCAGGGTAAGAATATCCCAGAGCAATCTGTGGAGATACTCACATAAGAAATACAAGCTCAATAATTGATTAAATATTAATCAATTATTTAAGTGATTAAAAGTTAATCATTAATTAAATAGATTAAAAGTTAATCTATGGTTTAAATTAATTGTTAATTTAAATCGAGGGATTATATTAATAATTATTTAATTAACCTAATTAAAGGGGAAATGGGTTTGATCCATATCCATAAACCCATTAATATGGACCTTTAATATGGGCCCAAGCCCTTGGGTTTAAACCCTAGGGTGGGGCACCCACTTTGGAAATCCTAATTGGATTAGGATTTGGTTACTTGAATTATTATTGAATAATAATTCTATTTATTATGGAATTAAAATCCAATGGTTGGATTGCAAGTAGGATTATGTAGCACCCCGGACTTTTTCATCCTTAATGAATAGCACCTTCGTAGCTAATTGACCATTTTTGTAGTCTAATTAATAAATAAGGGAGAAATCGGAAATTCCGAAACGTCCGAAATATTCGTTTTCGAAAGACGGATCCAACACAAGTTGAATCGTCGAAATTCGACGAGCGAGTCAAAAGATATGGTCAAAACAGTCCAGACATAACAGAGCACCGATCGCTCGGTCATTACCTGCGATCGATAGGTCAACCACCGATCGCTCGATAGCTGTCGCACGGTTAAATTTTTTGTATGAGGAAAAATTCCAGAGAGTGTGTTTTTGACCGATCTCTCGATCATAACACCGATCGACCGGTAAGCCACCGATCGCTCGGTCCATACCACCGATCGATCGGTCATACGCAGATTTTCTTCATTAAGGGTGTTTAAGACTTTAACCATCACCCTTTGCCTATAAAAGGGCTGGGTTCGTGCCTTAGGGTTTCACAAACCCTTTGTGCATTATTTTTGAGGGATTTGAAGAAGAGAAGAAGGAGAGGACTTGGTGATCGTTCAAGCTTGTGGAAGATCAAGTTCTTCCTTTCCATTTGGTGTTTTCCAACCACGAACTCACTGTTCTTTCTTGTTCCAGCCATTGGGAGTCAAACTCATTGATTTCTCTAAGGTAGATACACTCTACTACAATCTTGCAATCTTACTAGTCACTAACTATGATTCTTCTTATCTATGCCCTATCTATGTGTATTGATTTTATGTATGGAAAGGTGTGATTATATATATACTTGGATGAAGGTTACTATTATGATGCACTCTAAGTGTTTGATAAAATACCTCTAAGGGATTCTATGCTTAAATACGATGATTTCTCTCATTAAGTGCATATGCTCGCATGTCTCGCATAAACCGATGGTTTCCATGGATTTCTCCAAGTACAAACAAAGGTTTTTCACGAAAAGACGAATAATGAATGATTCTAAGTAACTCTATGATTTCTCTAAGATCGTTTCACAAGCTCTAAGGATCATACCATGCTCACAAGGAAACTCTATGATAATGCTCTAAGATCGTCTCACAAGCTCCACGGATCACAATGAAATGCTATAAGATCTCTAAGGTTATGCTCTATGGAAATGCTCGAAGGTTATTGCTCTATGCTCTATGTCTCTACGGATCATAATGACTCTAAGTAACTCCATGAACTCATAAGGCTATGATTATCGATTGACTCACACGGTTACAGTTTTGGTTTTTGAATATTATCTCGCATACGTTTTCACGGTTTCCATGCTTTAAGGAAATTACGGATTTCATTCTCCATGTCTTGTATGCTCTATGCCTAACCGCTTTATTGTTATTAGTTTGTACACACTGAGTATTCCATGCTCAGTCGATATTGTTATGATCGGCAGGTGCTCGGGTTCCATTTGATTTGTGTGGCGAAGAACCTTGGGTCGAGGAAGAGTACCGTGACCCGGAGCCTTCCATGGATCACTATCATGACGATGGTGCTTTAGATAGGAGTCGTGACTTCGATTTTTGTTGATCGACCGACTTAGAACTTGTGTCATTTTGTTATGTGAGTGTGGGGTTTGTCCACTCCACTTTTGGGTTTCTCACACATGTATACTTGTTGGTTCTTACTTGAGCCAAGTTATAGGAGTATTCATTTTGCTTCCGCTATGTTTAGTATTTTATTTTCTGCTGTGCATTGTATTTCGTTTCCGCTATGTATATTCAGGTACTCTGACAGGTTTCCACGTGTGCCTTATGTATCATACTGGAGGTATGATATGGCGGTCACGAGTCAAAGTATCCTTAACTCCTAGGGGGTATTTTGGGTCGCGACAGACTTGGTATCAGAGCTAGTTATGTCTAATGACAGACGTAGTTAGGTCACTCAGGCATGGCCTAAGCGGAAGCAATTCCTATGAGTTGAACTTAGAACTCAGAAGGACTCAGTTGTCTTAGGCTTGTTACCACGACATAACCGGTATCAAGTGAATCCTTAGGTCAGTATAGGATCCGAGATTGATGTGGTCCTATGCGAGGTTCTAGTATAGGCTCTAAAGTATGATGATATATATATATACCTCGATGTATACTATGTGCGGTATAGCATTTCATGATTATTGAATTGCTATATGATATATGAGGTTTGGTATCCAAGTTAGACTCATGTTTTGCCAAATTGATCTCAGGATTCGATATCATGAGACGTGGCAATCGGGGTCGAGATTACCATATTCGGAGGGCCGAGAGTGAAGTTTCGAGAGAAGAGGAACCGTTGTATTTCACGAATGCTATGGATTCCATAGCCGAGACTTTGGCATTGTTGGCAGCAAGGCCTATGCCTACCCCACCGTCCACGCCTGTGCCTACACCGGTGCATCACACCGCGGGGCTCGAAGCTTTTAGGAGACTGCGGCCTCCTACATTCTATGGCACTCTGGACCCCATGGTGGCCGAGTCTTGGATTATGCAGCTGGAGAAGACCTTCCGGGCTCTCCGTTGTACCGATGAGCAAAGGGTAGAATGGGCTTCCTTCGTGATGGAAGGTGAAGCCGAACACTGGTGGAGAGCTGCCCAAAGGCAGAGGGATGTTGCTAAGGCAGGTGTGCCCTGGACTTGGGCGGAGTTCTTAGAGACTTTCAGGGAACAGTACTTTCCCAGGTTTATTCGGGAACAAAAGGCGAGAGAGTTTATGCTTTTGGAGCAAGGGTCGATGAGCGTAGCCGAGTATGAGGCTAAGTTCACCGAGTTGTCTAGGTTTGCTCCGCACTTGGTGGCTACTGAAGACCTACAGGTCAGGAAGTTTGAGATGGGCTTGAAGGCTTTCATCCGAGATCGGGTGTCCATTCTCCAGGTAGAGTCTTGGAGAGAGATAGTAGGGAAGGCGAAGATCGCCGAAAAGAATGCGGAAGACTTTGTGAGAAGAAGAGACAGTGGCTTCGGGAAGAGCATGTCTCGGGGTCAGTCGAGTAGTTCTTCAGAGAAGAGGACTAGGACTGCACCGTATCAGTTCTCCCAGCCGATGTCGGCTCAGAGACCTTCTTTTGCACCTCAGGCACCGCGTCCTACGGCATCGCAAGCTACGAGGGTTATGCCTCCGGCTTCCTCTGCATCACAGACATTTGAGGAGTGCGCCGCATGTGGTCGTCGGCATAAGATTGGAGATTGCCGAAGAATGTCAGGTGGATGCTTCCACTGTGGCGAGATGGGCCATATGATTCGAGATTGCCCGCGCAAGCAGTCACAGTCTGGATCACAGGGAGTTCGGCCTCCAGGCAGGCAGAATTCACTTCAGGGGTCTTCATCTCAGGCCTCTAGATCCTTGCAGCCTACCCAGCAGCCTCGTCAGGCAAACCAGGGCAGAGTCTTTGCCATGACTGATAGAGACGCACAGGCATCTGATGATGTTGTGCAAGGTACGCGCGAACTAGTCCTTGTCAAAGTTCTAATATTGCCATGATATGTTCGTATCTATATATATCCTATGTGGTGTTTTGCGATGTTTGTATCTATATGTACAGTTGTGTTATAACTGGGATGATTCAAATTCTCAGGTTCGTTGCTCGTAAATGAATGTTTGGCAAGAGTGTTGATAGACACAGGATCCACTCACTCGTTCGTTTCACCAAGCTTTGCCAAAGGCTTTACGTCCGAGCCAAGCAAGCTACCTAGGGAGTTGTCCATTTCGACTCCATTGGGAAAATCTATTGAGACAGATAAAGTGTATCCGGATAGTGTTGTACAAGTCATGCAGCACGAGTTGCCAGTCGAATTGATCCTTCTGGGAATTCAGGATTGGGATTTCGATGTCATCCTAGGTATGGATTGGCTCTCAACTCACCATGGACACGTGGCGTGTTTCGAGAAGGTGGTGCATTTTAAACCCGTGGGGTTAAAGCCGTTTCATTTCAGGGGACTTCAGAGAAGAGACATTGCCCGCTTTGCAGCTCTTAGTCTCGAGGGTGTAGAAGTGTGAGACTCCACACCCATTCCAGTGGTATGTGAGTATATGGATGTTTTTCCAGAAACCTTACCGGGATTGCCTCCCGATCGTGCAATCGAGTTTGCGATTGAGCTAGCTCCAGGCACAGTTCCGATTTCAAGAGCTCCGTATAGGATGGCCCCTATTGAGCTTAAGGAGTTAAAAGAGCAGTTAGAAGAATTGCAAGACCTTGGTTTTATCCGGCCAAGTGTTTCACCTTGGGGAGCTCCGGTTCTCTTCGTGAAGAAGAAAGATGGATCAATGCGTATGTGCATTGATTACAGGCAATTGAACAAGGTCACGATCAAGAATCGTTGTCCATTGCCTCGGATAGACGACTTGTTTGACCAATTGAAGGGTGCGCAGTTTTTCTCCAAGATTGACCTTCGATCTGGTTATCATCAGTTGAAGATCAAGAAAGAGGACATTCCGAAGACAGCATTCCGAACTCGATACGGTCATTACGAGTTTTTGGTCATGTCTTTTGGACTGACTAACGCGCCGGCAGCATTCATGGATTTGATGAATCGGGTGTTCAGATCGTCTCTCGATCAATGTGTGATCGTGTTCGTAGATGATATCCTTGTGTATTCACAGTCACAGGAGGATCACACGAGAGATCTCCGTCTGGTATTGCAGACACTTCGAGAGCATAGTCTGTATGCTAAGTTGAGCAAGTGTGAGTTCTGGCTGAACAAGGTGTCTTTTCTTGGACACGTGGTATCTGCTGAAGGTATTTCAGTTGATCCTGCAAAGATTGAAGCGGTGATGAATTGGGAAAGGCCGAAGAGTGTCACCGAGATTCGTAGTTTCCTCGGGTTGGCAGGATATTACAGAAGGTTTGTGGAAGGATTTTCAAGTTTAGCAGCTCCGCTTACCTATCTCACACGGAAGAACACGAGGTTCACTTGGAGTGATAAGTGCGAGGCTAGTTTCTTGGAGTTGAAAAAGAAGCTTACTTCGGCTCCTGTTCTTACAGTTCCATCTGGGAGCGGTGGTTTCGAAGTCTATAGTGATGCTTCACTAGTGGGACTTGGATGTGTTTTGATGCAACATAAAAAGGTGGTCACCTATGCTTCCCGTCAGCTGAAGGAGCATGAGCAGAATTACCCCACACATGACTTAGAGCTAGCTGCGGTTATTTTTGCACTGAAACTTTGGCGTCACTACCTCTACGGAGAAGAATTCGTGGTGTTCACAGACCACAAGAGCTTGAAGTATCTTTTCCTCCAGATGGAGTTGAATATGAGGCAGCGTCGTTGGATGGAGTTCATGAAGGACTACGACTGTTCCATCCAGTACCACCCGGGTAAGGCTAACGTGGTGGCCGATGCTCTTAGCAGAAAACCTTACGGAGTTATGGCTCAATTGAGAGTGCAAGAGTGGAAGTTATTACATGATATGTGTCATTTGGACACTACTCTCAGGCATGTCACATATGGGCCGATAATGTCCAATGTGGTGGTTAGGCCACAGATCTTGAGCCAGATCAAGGAGTTACAGAATTCAGATGTTGAGTTGCTTGCTTACCAAGATAAGTCGGTGAGTAACGGCAATCAGGAGTTCGCTTTAAATGATGATGGTGCTATCATATTTAAAGGCAGGTTGTGTGTCCCCGCCGACACAGTTTTGAGGGATGAAATTTTGAATGAAGCTCACCGATCAAAGTACACGGTACATCCGGGAGGTACTAAGATGTACCAGAATCTCAAGAAGCACTACTGGTGGCGAAACATGAAGAGGGAAGTCGCTGAGTACATCGCCAGATGTTTGATTTGCCAGCAGGTAAAAGCCGAACATCAAAGGCCGGCAGGTCTTTTGCAGTCCCTTCCTATTCCGGAGTGGAAATGGGAGAACATCTCGATGGATTTCATTGTGGGTTTGCCGCGAACGGCGAAGGGCTCCGATGCTATTTGGGTGATTGTGGACAGGTTGACTAAGTCTGCACATTTTATTCCGTACCGAACTACTTTCAATGCAAATCAGTTGGTAGCCCTGTATGTTAAGGAGGTGGTTCGACTGCACGGTGTGCCAGTTTCTATCGTGTCTGATCGAGATCCTCGGTTTACTTCCAAGTTTTGGAAAACCTTCCAGGATGCTATGGGTTCTCGTTTAGAATTCAGTACCGTCTTCCATCCTCAGACCGATGGACAAACGGAGAGGGTGAATCAAGTAGTGGAGGATATGCTCCGAGCTTGTATGCTGGATTTTCAGGGTAGTTGGGAGGAACAATTGCCGTTGGTTGAGTTTGCCTACAACAATAGCTATCAGGCAAGCATCCAGATGGCACCTTTTGAAGCTCTGTATGGTCGGAGTTGTCGATCACCGCTATACTGGGATGAAGTTGGTGAGAGGAAAATTCTTGGTCCTGAGTTGATAGAGCGGACCGCAGAAAGGGTCAAAATTATCCGGGAGCGATTGAAAAGTGCTCAGGATAGGCAGAAGAGCTATGCGGATACACGCCACAGAGATTTAGAGTTCCGAGTTGGAGATCGGGTCTTTGTGAAGATTTCGCCGAGTCGGGGAATCATGCGATTCGGGAAGAAGGGGAAGCTCAGTCCGAGATATGTGGGTCCATTCGAGATCATTACTCGAGTTGGTGAGGTAGCTTACCGAGTTGCCTTGCCCGCTCACATGGCGGTGATCCACAACGTATTTCACATCTCCATGCTTCGAAAGTATATCCCGGATCCTTCTCATGTCATCGAGCTCGATCCGATAGAGATCTGAGAGGACCTCACCCTAGTTGAACAACCGGTGCAGATCTTGGATAGGAGAGATCAAGTCTTGCGCAACAAGACCATTCCTTTGGTCTTGGTAAGATGGCAACACCATTCAAGGGAGGAAGCTACTTGGGAACGAGAAGCCGAAGTACGAGAAAAGTACCCCCATTTATTTGTTTAAGGCCTTGGCATTCCCTTGTATTTTGTTATAGTTTTACGCATGTATGTATCGTCCAAATTTCGGGGACGAAATTTTTGTAAGGGGGGGAGAATGTAGCACCCCGGACTTTTTCATCCTTAATGAATAGCACCTTCGTAGCTAATTGACCGTTTTTGTAGTCTAATTAATAAATAAGCAAGAAATCGGAAATTCCGAAATGTCAGAAATGTTCGTTTTCGAAAGACGGATCCAACGCAAGTTGAATCGTCGAAATCCGACGAGCGAGTCAAAAGATATGGTCAAAACAGTCCAGACATAACAGAGCACCGATCGCTCGGTCATTACCTGCGATCGATCGGTCAACCACCGATCGCTCGATAGCTGTCACACGGTTAACTTTTTTGTATGGGGAAAAATTTCAGAGAGTGTGTTTTTGACCGATCTCTCGGTCATAACACCGATCGACCGGTAAGCCACCGATCGCTCGGTCCATACCATCGATCGATCGGTCATACGCAGATTTTCTTCATTAAGGGTGTTTAAGACTTTAACCATCACCCTTTGCCTATAAAAGGGCTGGGTTCGTGCCTTAGGATTTCACAAACCCTTTGTGCATTATTTTTGAGGGATTTGAAGAAGAGAAGAAGGAGAGGACTTGGTGATCGTTCAAGCTTGTGGAAGATCAAGTTCTTCCTTTCCATTTGGTGTTTTCCAACCACGAACTCACTGTTCTTGCTTGTTCCAGCCATTGGGAGTCAAACTCATTGATTTCTCTAAAGTAGATACACTCTACTACAATCTTGCAATCTTACTAGTCACTAACTATGATTCTTCTTATCTATGCCCTATCTATGTGTATTGATTTTATGTATGGAAAGGTGTGATTATATATATACTTGGATGAAGGTTACTATTATGATGCACTCTAAGTGTTTGATAAAATACCTCTAAGGGATTCTATGCTTAAATACGATGATTTCTCTCATTAAGTGCATATGCTCGCATGTCTCGCATAAACCGATGGTTTCCATGGATTTCTCCAAGTACAAACAAAGGTTTTTCACGAAAAGACGAATAATGAATGATTCTAAGTAACTCTATGATTTCTCTAAGATCGTTTCACAAGCTCTAAGGATCATACCATGCTCACAAGGAAACTCTATGATAATGCTCTAAGATCGTCTCACAAGCTCCACGGATCACAATGAAATGCTATAAGATCTCTAAGGTTATGCTCTATGGAAATGCTCGAAGGTTATTGCTCTATGCTCTATGTCTCTACGGATCATAATGACTCTAAGTAACTCCATGAACTCATAAGGCTATGATTATCGATTGACTCACACGTTTACAGTTTTGGTTTTTGAATATTATCTCGCATACGTTTTCACGGTTTCCATGCTTTAAGGAAATTACGGATTTCATTCTCCATGTCTTGTATGCTCTATGCCTAACCGCTTTATTGTTATTAGTTTGTACACACTGAGTATTCCATGCTCAGTCGATATTGTTATGATCGGCAGGTGCTCGGGTTCCATTTGATTTGTGTGGCGAAGAACCTTGGGTCGAGGAAGAGTACCGTGACCCGGAGCCTTCCATGGATCACTATCATGACGATAGTGCTTTAGATAGGAGTCGTGACTTCGATTTCTGTTGATCGACCGACTTAGAACTTGTGTCATTTTGTTATGTGAGTGTGGGGTTTGTCCACTCCACTTTTGGGTTTCTCACACATGTATACTTGTTGGTTCTTACTTGAGCCAAGTTATAGGAGTATTCATTTTGCTTCCGCTATGTTTAGTATTTTATTTTCCGCTGTGCATTGTATTTCGTTTCCGCTATGTATATTCAGGTACTCTGACAGGTTTCCACGTGTGCCTTATGTATCATACTGGAGGTATGATATGGCGGTCACGAGTCAAAGTATCCTTAACTCCTAGGGGGTATTTTGTGTCGCGACAGATTAAGATGAGAAGTAGTTGGAATACAATAAGGAGTCTTGAACTCCCCAAAGCTCACGCCCCCTTGAAGCTCACGCCCACCCCTTGTGGTTGTGATCTCCTAGTTTGACTAGGATTCTTCTCTTATGTTAGTTGTTGACTAATCCCTTTATTTAAGGAATCTCTTTTGGAAAAAGACTCTTTAATTAGAAGGATTACTATAACTAAAGTAGTTATGGATAAACTACGAGTTTTAATTAATTAATAGTAAGAGTTATTATTAATTAATAATTCCTAAGGGATAAGGTGTAATTTGATTAGGATTAGGATATGATCTAAATCCTATAAATACACCAACACCCAAAACTGTAGGGGACATTCAGAATAATTCTATAGAGTATTTTCTCTCTCCCTCTCATCGCTCTCTAAACCGTGAGCCCCTAGGGTCTCCCCTAGGGAATTTCGTGAGCTTTAAAGGGTGCTTCAAGTTGGGTTTTCCTACTTTGGGGTTTTCAACCTTAAGGTTGTGGGTGATAGAAAGTCTACACCATTGCTC
Source organism: Tetracentron sinense (assembly GCA_015143295.1). Taxonomy (NCBI): domain Eukaryota; kingdom Viridiplantae; phylum Streptophyta; class Magnoliopsida; order Trochodendrales; family Trochodendraceae; genus Tetracentron; species Tetracentron sinense. The sequence goes on from CM026554.1 coordinate 16,213,769, forward strand.
CATCTTCTTCCTCTTGCTTCATTAATTCCAAAGAAAGATTCTAAAGCTTCGTGGGATAGCGAAGAACAAGGATCGAGATTCTAGTATTTCTTCGAGAAATCTCTACAAAGAGTTCTGAAGGTTCAAGTGGATTTAAGCTTCACCGGTAAACATCATTCACCGAGGTGATATGGCTAAAACTCTTAGATAAATTTTTTGCATTCTATGGTGTAAAGTTCTAGGGGATCCAGTTTCCACATAAATTTTTATCCGGATCCCCCTACAAGTGGTATAAGAGCTCATGGTTGGGAGTATTTTTTTGTTTATTTTAAAGGATAAATAAATAGATAATTTAATTCTTGAGATGAATTTAATTTTATTTATGCTCATATTTTTTATTATTTTATTTGTTCATGAGATGAATAAATAAATAATTAATTTTATTATATCGTCGAATGAGATTTGATAATGATAATTAAATATTTTTAAAAAACTAGTATAATATATGTGATATAAATTTTGAAATAAATTGTTTATTTTGAAAATCTATATTAAATGATTTGATCATTCAATATACATTTATTAATTGTTTAAAATAATTAATAATGTTTTTTCTAATAAATAGATGTTATTGGAAAATTTTAAAACCCTATTTCATGATGTGATCATGTTTAGGTTTTACTATATGTTTTTATAATATTAGGAAAGTCCTAATATATATATTAATTATTACTTAAAATAGTTTTAAGTATATCCTATCCGGATTTTTAATAAAATAGTTTTATTAAAATATATTGTAGGAAAATATAATAGTTTTATTTCCGGATTTGATCTATATGATATATAGAATTTTATTGAGCATATTGATAATTGTTATCAATTTTTTTTTCTTTTAAAATATTAGAAAAATTACTCCATCACCATGTTGCATCTTATTATATGAGATTATAATTATGGGTCAATTTTATTCTATGATAAATTGTTTATCAGACATTCATATTAGATGATAATATATAGTAGGATTTTCTAGCAATTTTGTAAAGGGCAGATTCATTCGATTTCCCTGAAAAGGGCAAATGGAACACTGGTTTCCCTAATGTCATTATTTTATCATGCATTGATGGAGATGCTGTGAAGGAGGATGCTGTGATGTTGATCTGGATAAGATAATAGAGGAAGGAATCGTGAAGGAGTTTGCGAGCTGCATTTGTTCTTATCCCATTCTCTTGCATCCATGCATTTTAATTTCATTGACCCATATCTATTAATCTCATATGATGTTTATTACTGTTATAATTATCATTAAATGATACTTGTTATTTATTTATGAGATGATATCTGCTGATTAATTATTCTGTTGAAATAATTGCCCTAATATATCATGTGTATATAAGACTGGGGACAAGTCCCTAAGTATTATGATCTTCTACCATACACTATGTGATCTTATAGTGGGGAGTGTGAGTAAGCTGACAATCCAAAGCAGGGCCCAATCCCTCTCACCTATGTGTGAATATAGTGAAAACTATATAAGCAAATAATGGGAGCAATAACGCCAAAGTGTGAGCTTTCACTAGGTGTTTATTAGGTTCATGGTAGGTGGACACATGAATAAGAGATATTATACAATAACGCTAAAGCATGAGTATAACATCCCTTATAGATCAGACAGTAGATCGAATGCTTCAGGATTCACAAGATGAGATCTGTGAAATTGGAGAAGATAGTTTCTATCTGCCTATTCAAGGCGATGTGATGATGTGCCCAAAGGCAGGATCACATTAAACCAGTGTTTAGGTTTTCAATGCCAATTGATTCTTCCCAAATTGGCAATACCATTAGAAACAGACCCATAATCTAATAGGTATTAATGAATTCAATAGATCCCTAATACTATCTTATTTGACATTTGATTAGATCACGGCAGGTGTAAGCACCCAATTTTTACACCCCTATCTAACCCTGGTTAAAGCCTTTTAACCATTGGTTACCCCCTACTAACTTCCCTACACCCTAGGTAAACCCTAGGTAAACCCTAGCCAAACCCTAGTTAAACCCTAGGACTCAACCTGTAGAGACCCGAATCTTTTCATGTTTTTAGTGCATTGCATTAAGGGTATTTTAGTCTATAAGTTAAGTGGAAATTAGAAATTCTAAAACGCCAGAAATGTTCGTTTTCGAAAGACGAATCCAACCCAAGTTGAATCGTCAAAATCCGACGAACGAGTCAAAAGTTATAGCCAAAACAGTAAAGGGAGTCAAAACCTGCAGGAACCGATCGCTCGGTCAGAACCAGCGATCGATCGGTCCAAAACCGATCGATCGGTATCTATCGACTGGTCCAAAATTTTGTATGGGGAAATTTTCCAGAGAGTGTGTTTTTGACCGATCGCCCGGTCATAAACACCGATCGATCGGTAGGCAACCGATCGCTCGGTCATTACCACCGATCGCTCGGTCCTTCGTGTTTTTGCTGATTTTTAGTATGGGCTTTTTGGTCTTTTCGTTCTCAGACCTTGGGGCTATAAATAGGGGGTCCTACTTGAAATATTAAAATACTCCACCTAGTTCTAACCTAATTTGGCAAGAAGGGGGAGAAACCCTAGGGTTTTGAGAGAGGGTTTTCTTGGAGAAGGAGGAGATTGATAGGAGATTGCAAGAAAAGTTTGGGAAGCTTCTCCAAATCATCTCGGGAGCATTTTGAATCCAAGGGAAGGATTCCTAAGGTCGATATACTATCCTAATCAACTCTATTGTAAGGTTTTGTGAATGTTAAGATGCTAGGAATGGTAGAAATAGATGTTTGATGCATTTTCCCTAATTTTCTAAGAAGCAAGCTAATTATGGATGGATATGTGGATTGGAAAGGTGGATAGAATGTATGGAGGATGGGAAATGTATGGAGGATGAGATTAATTTGTGGATGTGGATGAATATATTGATTGTATGGATGAATTATGGTTTGATGAATGCTTGAAAATATAGAGGAGAAATGGATTCATATTATACGTACACAAGGTGTTTGTGAAAAGGCTTGAATGGATAAATGCTATTATACTCTTATGAAATGGTGGTAAATTGATTATGAATTGCGATATGAATTATGATAAAATATGTATATGTGAATGGTTTGTTAAGTATGTCTAATTATTTGCATGGAAATTGATAGTCGGGAAGGTAAGAACTTAGAGGAACATCTCTCAAACCGGGAATTCTCTAACTATTTGGTATGGGACATATAGTGGAGTTTCCATGGTGGGAGATCGGAACCTAAGCAATTACCAACTCGAATATTAATTTCGACACTTAAGCACATATGCACGTGTATGTTAAGATAAGAGTCTCACAAGTCACACATATGGACTACAAGCATGAACATGGCATACGTATGACATTCTGAATAAGCATAAGCATGGCATGGTCCGTATCCGCCAAGAACGGCATGTCTCATTACAGTGTGGTCTGAATAAGTGCATAAGGCATGGTCCGTATCTGCCAAGAACGGCATGTCTCATCCTGGTATGATCTGAATAAGCGCATAAGCATAAGTGTAAGCATCTCACAAGCACGTGGTCTCATAAGCATAAGCAACTCATAAGTGTATTGTCTTCCAAGTCTAAGATTCTCACAAGTACACAAGTCAAGGTGATGATATGATGAATATGCGCACACGTTCTTCCGCACTCTGATTATGTTATTATGCTATTGGATATGTTTCTGACTAAGTGCAGGTATATTATTATTGTTGATTGGATTTTATATACATTGAGTACCTTTGTACTCAGCCGGACTTTTGTCTTGGCAGGTTTAGAGCAGGAGTACACGGTGGAGCCGTGGGTTGAGGAAACATACATTGAGGAAGGAGGTGAAGGTGAGCCTTCTGAGGAGGGAGCCGGAGACTTGGGCGGCTACACCTCTTAGTTTACATTTCCTTTCTTTGAGAGAGTTTTGTAATTGACTTTTAGAGGATGTTGCTCAGTAGACTTTTATGGTTGTGTATCAGACTCTTATTGGTTCATTGTTAGTTGTATATATAGACCTTAGACTTGTGCAGGTTGGATTGGGTATATATATATCAAAATTTTACTATCCTCATTTTTGAAGACTCGTGTAGTAGCCTTGTATGCATGGTTTTAAGCAGGTTTAAGTAATGTGGCGATTCCAAAGTCCTATTTTAGCCTTGTAGGATTTTGGGGTCGTTACATAACCCTAGTTTAAACCCTAGTTAAATCCTAGGACTCCCCTAGGTAACCCTAAACCAAAGCCCTAGCCTAGCCCTAGAGTCCTTAGGGCTTAAACCCTAGAATCCTTGGCCTTTAGGGCCTGAACCTATAAGGCCCAAAAACCTTGAAACAAACTCCCCCATACCTGTTTGTCCTGGGCCAGGCCCAATTTAAATAAAATTTCTTATTGTCGGTAGAGGATCTACTGACAATTTAAAAATGTTTGTTTTCGCAATGGCGGTAGACCCTCTACCGCTATTGTTTGAATTGAGTTTGCAGACTACGTACACCTCTCTGCACACTCCACCCTCACCTCAACTCTCCCTTCAGCCTTCTCACTCGACCTCCACCAGGTCCAACCCCCTCTCAGGCCTTCTCCTTAATACCTCCTAGGTCCCTAGAGCTCCTCTCCTATAAAACCCAACTCCCCTCCACTGTTAAACGACTTGCAAAAAATCCAAAATCTCTAGTTGAAGCCCTGAGCATTCCTCAGGCCACACAACCCCTCTAAATTGCTAAAAAGCTTCGTCCAAGAGCCCCCAGATCTCCCCTGATTGAATCCTTACAGCACCATCACTATACACCACCAGTGCATAGGCCACTCCTCCCCAGCAAAGATAGAGTATAGGGTAGGGACATTCCCTACCCATTTTGTTTCTGCTTTATCATTCATGTGAGCCCCTGGTCAGCTCCAGGGGAGTTTATTTGCTTTCATTACTAGTGTTTAGTATGTAAACAGAACCCAACAGGGGGTTCTCCTACCTTTGTCATAGGTGGGTTGAACTCCTATGGGCATACCCGGAGCATTGCAGACCTTCACTGACCTTCTGGGGGTCCCTCAGATCATGAGAGAACCCCTGGTCACCTTTGTGCACAACCCATGTGGGCAAAAAGCTGGTTTTGAGCAAAACTAGGAATGATGGTAATCTCAATACCGCCATTCCTAGGACATTCTGTTATAGCTTGTTTTGGCCTATTTAGGTGGGCCCTGGTCCATGTCCAGGGCCCAAAGTGAACCCCTCTATTCTCCCTTGACCTCACCTGGTCCTTCCAGGTGCAGGGGTTAAGCCTAACCATGGTTAAATCCCTGAAATCCAACACTATGCATATTGGCGGTAGACCTTCTACCGCTAATATTTTTTTGCCTAGTTTGAAATTGACTGTAGACCATCTACTGCCACTATTTGCTTTGTAGGTACAGTAGCTTTGGACCCCTGTGGGGTCCATTCTAGGCATCCCCTGGGGCCCACACCATGCTGAAACTATTCCCTGGACCTCCCACTTGGTCCCCAAGATCTCGTTCACCCAGGGTTACACCCAAACCCTAGTTACAGTGTGCAAAACCACAATTAAAAATACTGTTTTAATGTCGGTAATCTGATTGCCGACATTAACTTTATTTTAATTTTGGGCTTTTACAGGGGCCTAGGCCTGGTAGGAGGCCACTTTAGGCCCTGCTAGCCCTTGGGCCCACCTCAGACTTAACCTTACCCTTAACTGTGGTTAAATCTGAAGCGGGATCAGGATAAAAGTGTATGTGGAAACTGGATCCCCTAGATCTTAACACCATAGAAAGCATCAAAAATATCTAAGAGTTTAGTCATATCATGTCGCGACCCAAAACCCACCTTAGGAGTTAGAGTACGGCTGAGCATGGAATACTCAGCGGGTACCAAATACTAACCAATAGTCATAGTATAAAAATGGCAATACGTAATTCAGGAGCAATTCATATATGTAAAACGGGAACAATTCATGTCATACCAGGAAGCAAAGCAATTTATATTCATGCTTGCATTTTGTAAAAGCGATAAAACCTCTTGAAATCATTGTGTGCTTGACTTGACATTGAAATATCATTTTCGTACTTGAAAGCTTGTCATGTCTGTCTTGCTTGATCTTGTCGAGCGTGTCGTACGTGTCATGCCATGCCATGCGTGTCATGCGTGCTTGTTGTGATCATGTAACTTGTGAGATACACTTGTGAGATATCCTTGTGAGATGCACTTGAGAGGGAAGGGAGACCCTTCTTTATGTGATGCACTTGAGAGAGAAGGGAGACCCTTCTTTATGCAATGCACTTGTGAGTGAGGGGAGTCCCCTCGTGGTATGTTTGTTCTTGTTTTCTTATGAAAAATGAGGTAAAATATATCGTAGGATATGTCCCACCTCTCAACCTCATTCTTGAAAGCCTCGGTAAATTCATGTCATGCATGCCGTGCTCGTGGATTCGTGTGCATACTTGCATTGGAATTTAAAGATGACTTTTGGGGATTTCACAATATATAGCATGTCGCAAATTAAACAATAAGCATTTATGACATTTTAAAAAAAACAAGAACTCACACTATCATAAGCCCTAACAAGTTCATAAGTAATTAAGCAAGCATTTTCTTAATTTATCCTTCGTTTTGTTCACCTTGGCATTTCATCAAGCATAGGGTGTGTCCATTATTTATTTCAACCTAAATCATGCTTTTCTAGGTGGGTTATGCTCACATCACACATATTTGTTCATTATGGATACAATGCCCTCCCCATTTCATTCATCACATCATTTCACAGGGCATCCAATCGCCAACACCCCTCTCCATTTACACCATTCACCATTTCAACTCATCATCCATTTATAGATGGAAGAAAACAAAGAATACAAGAATAAGGGAAGAAAGAAAAGCTATAACTAGGAGGGTAGCACAAGGTACCGACCTTGATCAATGAGGGAAAGAATCCCCTTCCCAAAATGTTCGTGAGTCACTGCCCTAGCTTGAGGAGAATGCTCCATGAGTGCTTGAACCGGAATCTTGAAGCAATCCAAGCTTGAGGTGATCTAGGGTTCACAAACCCTTTGATTTCTTCTCCAAAATCAAACCCTAGGTTAGGAAGACCCTTCTCTTCTCTCTTCCTCTCTAATATCTTCTAAGTGTGGTAAATGAGCTCTAAAGGCTCGGGCAACCCTTAAGAGGAAAGACTGAAACGCCCAAAAGATGAAAACACCCTTAATGAAATTTCTGCAAAACATGAAGACCGAGCGATCGGTGTTTATGACCGATCGATCGGTTGCCTACCGAGCGATCAGTGAATTGACCGAGCTCCCGGTCAAAAATCAACTCTCTGGAAAATTTCCCCATACAAATTCTTCGACCAGTCGATAGCCTCCGATCGATCGGTTTTGGACAGATCGATCGCTCCATGGACCGAGCGATCAGTGGTCTATAGGTCCAAACTGTTTTGGCCATATCTTTTGACTCGTTCGTCGGATTTTGACGATTCAACTTGCGTTGGGTTCATACTTCAAAAATGAACATTTCTGACATTTCAGAATTTTCAATTTCTTTCTTATTTATTAATTGTACTACATTAAAGGCAAATTGGTTACAAAAGTACCATGTATTAAGCATGAAAAAGTCCGAGGCTCTACATCCTCCACCCTTTTCAAAAATTTCGTCCTCGAAATTTAGATGATACTTGCATTACAACCCAAAATAAATTTACAAGTCATATACAAAACCTATACAAAACTCATTCAAACAATTCCGGGTACTTCGCTTTGACTTCGGCCTCACGTTACCATGTAGCCTCTTCTCGAGCTTGATGTTGCCACTGCACGAGGACCAACGAAATAGTTTTATTGCGAAGGACTTGATCTCTCTGATCCAATATGTGAACCGGCTTCTCTACTAAAGTGAGATCCTCTCGAATTTCCAACGGTTCCAAGTTTCTGACATGCGAAGGATCCGCAATGTACTTCCGAAGCATAGACACATGGAAAACGTTGTGAACCGTGGCCATGTGAGGTGGAAGAGCTACTCGATAAGCAACTTCACCAACCCGCGTGATAATCTCAAATGCTCCAACATAGCGAGGACTAAGCTTGCCTCTTTTGCCAAATCTCATAATCCCTTTGCTAGGAGATACTTTCACAAAGACTCGATCCCCAACCTGGAATTCCAAGTCCCTTCGGCGCGTGTCCGCATAGCTCTTTTGACGATCTTGAGCGGATTTCAACTGATCCCAGATGATCTTGACTATACTTGCAGTTTGCTCGATCAACTCCGGACCTAACACCTTTCTTTCTCCTACCTCATCCCAGTAGAGAGGAGACCTGCAGCTTCGCCTATATAAGGCCATTTGGATGCTCGCTTGATAGCTATTGTTATAGGCAAATTCAACCAAAGGCAAATGCTCTTCCCAACTGCCTTTGAAATCCAGCATATAAGCCCAAAGCATGTCTTCTATTACTTGGTTCAGCCTCTCGGTTTGTCCATCCGTCTGTGGATGAAAAGCGGTGCTGAAGTCAAGTCGGGAACCCATAGCTTCTTGAAAGCTTTTCCAGAATCCTGACGTGAATCTTGGATCCCGATCTGACACAATACTGACTGGCACCCCGTGTAGTCGAACCACTTCCTTGATGTATAGAGCGGCCAACTGATTAGAATTAAACATGGTCCGGTAGGGTAAGAAATGAGCGAACTTTGTCAAACGGTCCACCATAACCCATATCTTATCTGAGCCCCTTGCCGTCCTTGGCAAGCCAACTATGAAATCCATTGATATGTTCTCCCATTTCTATTCGGGAATAGGAAGAGACTGCAATAGACCGACGGGTCGCATGTGTTCTGCTTTCACCTGCTGGCACACCAAACACCGTGCCACATACTCCGCAACATCCCTCTTCATATTCCGCCACCAAAAGTGACTCTTGAGATTCCGGTACATCTTCGTACCCCTAGGATGCACTGTGTACTTCGCACGATGTGCTTCATCCATGATCTCTCGTCGATGATCTGCATTGGCCGGAACACATAGCCTTTCTTTAAACCTAATAGCACCCCGGCTAGTGAGAGAGAAGTCTTCACTACCCTTGGCAACTTCCTTGTCCCAATAAGCCAACAATTGAGCATCTGTGGCTTGGTATTCTTGGATCAAATCTATAATGTATGGCCGAACAGTGACATTTGCCAAGATAGGACTACGGACAGAGTCATTCACACTGATGTCCAGATTTGCCAAATCTTCAAGTAGCTTCCATTCCTGCACCAACATGTGTGCTAATAACCTCAAAGGTCTTCTACTCAAAGCATTAGCTACTACATTTGCTTTACCCGGGTGGTATTGAATGGTACAATCATAGTCTTTTAAAAATTCCATCCAACGCCGTTGCCTTAGATTCAGCTCCTTTTGGGAAAAGAGATACTTGAGACTCTTGTGATCCGTGAACATATAGAACTCCACCCCATAAAGGTAATGACGCCAAATCTTAAGTGCAAACACGACAGCCACAAGCTCCAAGTCGTGCGTGGGATAATTCTTTTCATGCTCTTTCAATTGCCTCGATGCATAGGCAATGACTTTCTTGTGTTGCATGAGCACACACCCAAGTCCAACGTGTGAGGCATCACTATACACCTCATATCCATAAGGTCTGGATGGCACAGTAAGGACAGGGGCTATAGTAAGCCTCTTCTTCAGTTCCGTGAAATTGATCTCGCACTTATCGCTCCACACGAACTTCACATTCTTCCTTGTCAGGTAAGTGAGTGGTGCTGCAAGGCTGGAGAAACCCTCCACAAATCTCCTGTAATAGCCTGCCAACCCAAGGAAACTGCGTATCTCTGTGACACTCTTGGGCCTCACCTAACTCATGACTGCCTCTATCTTCTTCAGATCTACCGAAATGCCTTCCGCGGATACAACGTGGCCTAGGAATGCCACCTCTTCCAACCAAAACTCACACTTGCTAAGTTTGGCGTATAGCTTGTGCTCTATCAGCATTTCCAAAGCAAGGCGAAGGTCTCGCATGTGATCTTCCCGTGTCTGGGAATACACCGAGATATCGTCGACAAACACGATCACGCATCGATCCAGGTATGGCCGGAACACCCGGTTCATTAAATCCATAAAGGCTGCCGACGCATTTGTGAGACCAAAAGGCATTACCGAGAACTCGTAGTGTGCATACCGAGTCCGAAAGGCAGTTTTGGGAACATCTTCCGCCTTAATCTTCAACTGGTGATAGCCCGATCGAAGATCTATCTTCGAGAAAAATCTCACTCCTTTCAACTGATCAAATAAGTCATCAATCCTAGGCAATGGATACCTATTCTTTATAGTGACCTTGTTCAACTGTCGATAATCGACGCACATCCGCATCGAGCCATCCTTCTTCTTAACAAATAACACTGGGGCACCCCATGGTGAGACACTTGGTCGAATGAAACCAAGGCCTTGCAATTCCTCCAACTGAGTCTTCAACTCCTTGAGTTCAATAGGGGCCATTCTATACGGAGCCCTGAAAATAGGAGTTGTGCCTGGTGCAAGCTCAATCACAAACTCAATCTCCCTGTCTGGAGGCAATCCTAGCAACTCCTCTGGAAATACATCCAGGAATTCACTCACAATCGGAATAGTCGATGAGTCCTTTGCCTCGGGGTTAGCTAAGCTCAACGCCGCAAAGCGAGCAATATCTCTACTTTTCAACCCGCGAAAGTGGAATGGTTTTCCTTCTACTGGCTTGAAGAGTACCATTTTCTCAAAGCAGGCTACATGCCCATGATGTGCCGCTAACCAATCCATTCCCAATATCACGTCAAAGTCTTGGAATCCAAGAACTATTAGGTCAATCGCCAACTCGTGGCTTCCCACTTGAACCACACTATTTCGACACACTTTGTTTGCCAACACTATTTTGCCGAGAGGAGTCGAAATGGCTAACTCCTGTTCTAGCTGACTGGGCTCCACAGAAAAGCCTTCTGAAATGCTCAACGAGACAAACGAATGAGTAGACCCGGTATCAATCAACACTCTGGCCAAATATTCGTTGACTAGTAGGGTTCCTGAAATTTCAACTAGTTACGTCAATCCATGCATCACATCATATGCATATAGGTAGATAGATATATAGCACGTCACATACGTATACAAGGAGTAAAACATAACATGACAATTGCGGCTAAAAGAATGACTCTAAACGCGTACCTTACACCACATCATCAGATGCAAGTGCATCACCCTCTGTCAAGGCAAAAACTCACCCCTGGTTCACCTGACGAGGCGGAGGTGTAGACCGGGTAGTCTGGGATGACTCCTGGTATGATCCTGCTAGGCGTCCTGGGGGCCTAATCCCCTGAGACTGGCCTGGTAAATGCCGACTGGGGCAATCCCTGATCACATGGCCCTGGCAACCACAATGAAAACATCCACCCGATGCCCTTCGACAATCTCCTGCCGGGTGCCTTCGGTCGCATAAAGTGCAGACCTCGTGTGTATAAGTCGGAGGTGGAGCATACCTCACCGTCTGAGGTGCAACTGGTCATGGAGCTGGAAGAGCCTGAGGTCGCGGTGCCTGAGGCATGTACGGCTGTGGAACTGGAGGCGCATAAGATGGCCTCATCGGTGGTGCTGGCCACGCATACTAATAAGGGCCGGTATGAGCCCGCCTCTCTGGAGGTGCTGAACTACTGGCTTGGCCTCTCCCCAACTCCCTCTTCTTGGACACAGCCTCAGAATTTACCTCGACCAATAAGGCTTTGTCTACTACCTCAGGGTAGGTAGCATGTCTGAAAACCGAAACATTCTCCATGATAACATCTTTGAGCCCTTGCTCAAACCTTCTCGCCTTCATTGCCTCGGTAGCAACCATGTGAGTCGCGAAACGTGATAGTTCTGAGAACTTAGCCTCATAAGCGGCCACAGTTATCGAACCTTGCTCTAGGTTAATGAACTCTCTTTCTTTCTTCTCCCGTGCTCCAACAGGAAAGTACTTCTTATAAAAAGTATCCTTGAACTCCTCCCAAGTCCAAGGTTGACCCTGCATGGTCAAATCTCGCGTCCTCAATGCGGACAACCACCAATGGTGGGCCTCACCCTCTAGCATGAAAACTGCCCATGCTACTCTATCCTCCTCTGTAGGGGAGAGGACCGCAAAGATCTTCTCTATCTGGAGGATCCACGCCTCCGCAGTAAGAGGGTCAACACTCCCATGGAATGATGAATGCCTCAATCTCCTGAATGCCTCAACTCCAGCTATTCGATGTAATGGAGCTGCGGGCGGTGGAGTAGGTGCCGCCGACGATGGTATAGCCTGCCTAGCCGCCAGAATAGCGAGAGTCTCAGCAATAGAGCCTAAGACCTGAGAGAGGTTCGGCCGCTCATCCTCATCTCGTGAAGAAGAAGATCTGGTATGGGGTCCACGACCCCGTGTGCCCCGCCTCATGACTAAAGTCCTGAGAACAATAGCACCACATGAGTCTCATTTGAAACCACAATTTATCGCATTTCCATTTCACAATAATTCAAGTGGCATTATGTGTATAATATAATACTACTATACATCGCATCAAGTCATCAGAGTATTTATGATATTATACTTTGGCGTTCTAGCGTTCCTAAGATGCGTACTTGGTTGAAGCAACCATTTTGACTTAGACTAAAGTTTAGTCTCACACTTGGAATCATGACTCGCTTCCGACTTACTTCCTTGCTAATTTGTTTCCAGGCATATGCTCTTATCAAGCCGTGGTATAGATTCTAAGTGACCCTAAAGACCTAAAGCCTAAGCTCTGATACCACTTCTGTCGCGACCCAAAACCCACCCTATGAGTTAAAGTGAACTTTGGACGACTAATCATGACTTACATGGCTTGCTAGACAAACCATCCTGCAAAAACCCACAGAGCATCTACAAAGAGGATATAAACAGCGGAAACATACTTAAACATAGCACAGCGGAAGACTTAACCAAACCTCTATGTATTTACATATGTAATCCAAGTTACACAAAAGAAGTCCAAAAGAAAGTGCGGACAAGCCCGCCAAAATACATAGATATACATCTCTCAACTCACCCACAGCTCTATCACTCAGAATCTACAACCACTACCTAACAGTAGCCCTCTACCGGAGTTTCCTCCAAAGGTTCCTCGACGTACTCCTCCTCCACCCATGGGCCAGGAGCACAGACATCAAAAGGAGCAGCCGCTCCGCTATCACCTGCCGACATAAGAAGTACGGCTGAGCTTGGAATACTCAGCGGGAACCAAATACTAACCAATAGTCATAGTATAAAAATGGCAATACATAATTCAGGAGCAATTCATATATGTAAAACGGGAACAATTCATGTCATACCAAGAAGTAAAGCAATTTATATTCATGCTTGTATTTTGTAAAAGCCGATAAAACCTCTTGAAATCATTGTGCGCTTGACTTGACATTGAAATATCATTTTCGTACTTGAAAGCTTGTCATGTTTGTCTTGCTTGATCTTGTTGAGTGTGTCGTACGTGTCATTCCATGCCATGCGTGTCATGCGTGCTTGCTTGTGATCATGTAACTTGTGAGATACACTTGTGAGATATCCTTGTGAGATGCACTTGAGAGGGAAGGGAGACCCTTCTTTATGCAATGCACTTGAGAGGGAAGGGAGACCCTTCTTTATGTGATGCACTTGAGAGGGAAGGGAGACCCTTCTTTATGCAATGCACTTGTGAGTGAGGGGAGTCCCCTCGTGGTATGTTTATTCTTGTTTTCTTGTGAAAAGCGAGGTAAAACATATCGTAGGATATGTCCCACCTCTCAACCTCGTTCTTGAAAGCCTCGGTAAATTCATGTCATGCATGCTGTGCTCGTGGATTCGTGTGCATACTTGCATTGGAATTTAAAGATGACTTTTGGGGATTTCACAATATATAGCATGTCGCAAATTAAACAATAAGCATTTATGACATTTTAAAGAAAACAAGAACTCACACTATCATAAGCCCTAACAAGTTCATAAGTAATTAAGCATGCATTTTCTTAATTTATCCTTCGTTTTGTTCACCTTGGCATTTCATCAAGCATAGGGTGTGTCCATTATTTATTTCAACCTAAATCATGCTTTTCTAGGTGGGTTATGCTCACATCACACATGTTTGTTCATTATGGATACAATGCCCTCCCCATTTCATTCATCACATCATTTCACACGGCATTCAATCGCCAACACCCCTCTCCATTTACACCATTCACCATTTCAACTCATCATCCATTTATAGATGGAAGAAAACAAAGAATACAAGAATAAGGGAAGAAAGAAAAGCTATAACTAGAAGGTTAGCACAAGGTACCGACCTTGATCAATGAGGGAAAGAATCCCCTTCCCAAAAGTTCGTGAGTCGCTGCCCTAGCTTGAGGAGAGTGCTCCATGAGTGCTTGAACCGGAATCTTGAAGCAATCCAAGCTTGAGGTGATCTAGGGTTCACAAACCCTTTGATTTCTTCTCCAAAATCAAACCCTAGGTTAGGAAGACCCTTCTCTTCTCTCTTCCTCTCTAATATCTTCTAAGTGTGGTAAATGAGCTCTAAAGGCTCGGGCAACCCTTAAGAGGAAAGAGTGAAACGCCCAAAAGATGAAAACACCCTTAATGAAATTTCTGCAAAACATGAAGACCGAGTGATCGGTGTTTATGACCGATCGATCGGTTGCCTACCGAGCGATCAGTGAATTGACCGAGCTCCCGGTCAAAAATCAACTCTCTGAAAAATTTCCCCATACAAATTCTTCGACCAGTCGATAGCCTCTGATCGATCGGTTTTGGACCGATCGATTACTCCATGGACCGAGCGATCGGTGGTCTGCAGGTCCAAACTGTTTTGGCCATATCTTTTGACTCGTTCGTCAGATTTTGACTATTCAACTTGCGTTGGGTTCGTACTTCAAAAATGAACATTTTTGACGTTTCAGAATTTTCAATTTCTTCCTTATTTATTAATTGTACTACATTAAAGGCAAATTGGCTACGAAAGTACCATGTATTAAGCATGAAAAAGTCCGGGGCTCTACATATCACCTCAGTGAATGATGTTCATCGGTGAAGCTTAATTCACTCAAACCGCCAGAACTCTTTGTAGAGATTTCTCCAAAAAATACTAGAAGCTCAATCCTTGTTTTTCGCTATCCCCACGAAGCTTTAGGATTTCCTTTGGAATTGTTGAAGCAAGAGGAAGAAGATGGATCAATGGTGTAGACCTTCTATCACCAAAAACACTAAGGTTCAAAACCCTAGAAAAGCAAAACCCAACTTGCACCACCTTTGTAGCACATGAAAATCCCTAGGGACACTCCCTAGGGGCTCATGGTTTGGAGAGAGAGGAGAGGCAGAGAAAAAAATTGTGGAGAATTGTAGTTATGGTCTAGGGGTGTTGGGATATTTATAGGATTTAGATCATATCCTAATCTAATTACACCTTATCCCTTAGGAAGTCATTTATTAATAATAACTCTTATTATTAATTTAAATAAAATCCAAGTTTAACTATAGCTACTTTTGTTATAGTAATCCAACTAAATAAAGAGTCCGTATTAATGGAGGATTCCTTAATTAATAGGGATAAGTCAACAACCAACAAAGGGAGGAATCCAAGTCAAACTAGGATACCTCAAACCACAAAGCGGGGGCATGAGCATCAAGGGAGCGTGTGGTTTGAGGAGTTTAACACTCCTAGTTGTATTCCAACTCCATGTAATCTTAATACTAATTGCAATCCAACCATTGGATTTTAATTCCTTAATTAATAGAGTTATTACTCAATAATTATTCAAGTAACCAAATCCAAATTCAATTAGGATTTCCAAAGTGGGCGCCCCACCCAAGGGTTTAAACCCATGGGCTTGGGCCCATATTAATGGGTTTATCGATATGGGTCAAACCCATTTCCCCTTTAATTAGGTTAATTAAATGATTATTAAAATAATCCCTAGATTTAAATAACAATTAATTTAAACCATAGATTAACTTTTAATCTATTTAATTAATAATTAAATTTTAATCACTTAAATAATTGATTAACATTTAATCAATTATTGAGCTTGTATTTCTTATGTGAGCATCTCCATAGATTGCTCTGGAACATTCTTACCCTAGCTTACCCAATATTATCCTATTGACCCTAAACAGGAATTACATCAGAATTGCAAGTAACGTGAGATATCTATGTTGCAATTGAATCCCAGTGTATGAACATTTAACCAACACGGATCCCGCCACATGAACTTTTTAATTCGATTTATCATTCCAAATACATTGTCCCTCATGGGCCTTCGAGATTGACAAACTATCTAACGCATAGCCTATTGCACATCATCCGGGTTTCCAAGACTTATGATTAAGCCATGAGAAACAATTTCTCATGAAAAACATTTTGAGAAAATCCTTTAATAAGTATAATATCTTTTAATAAAAGTATATTTCAAAACTTATTTTGCTTTCAAAATCACCTGCGCAGGATTTGAACTTAATCAACTGTCTTATTTGGAACTTGGATAATCTCTCAAATTAATGAGTATGGATTTCTTGTTTGAAATTCTTTGAATATCCAATTGTCACTGTATTGTATTCCATAAGTGAAATAATATGTTGGTGGAATCAAAACAATCAGATCATTGCTTAGTCATATATGAACACATCAGATCTAAGGATCATCGAAACTGTTCATTGTGAATGAGAGACCAACTATCTGATAGTATGTTTATGCAAGAGGTCTCTCATTGAATGCAATCAGTCAGTGTACATTTGAGCACCCATATGTTGATATGTAGTTTCCACTACAATAGTTCGAGATAGAACTACATCTCAACTATTGAGAACATCTTAGCATTTTGGCAGCTATATAAGTGAAGTGCCCAGCTTCACCCACAGCTGTGACTATATAAGGTATAAGGAATCGGAAAGTTATGTCTGCCTGATAATCCAATCACATAACTTTCTACAATATATCCTAAGGACTTTTATTGATATCTCATATCATATAGATGATCTAATGATCATGGTCAATTATCCATAATGAATGCACAATATATTAAGAAGAAGTCTTTATTAATCAAATTAATAAGAGTCTAATAATCTAAATGACTTTTCTGGGCATTATGTCTAACAATCTCCCACTTATCCTAAAAGTCACTGTGCCATAGATTTAAATGTCATACTATATAAGTGTGTTACAAATACTTTATCTGATAAAGTTTTAGTCATTAGGTCAGCAACATTAAGTTGAGACCTATTCTTTGTAAGAATAATATCTTGCCCCTATCTCTCAATAATCTCATTAATGAGAAGATATTTCTTCTATGTGAAAAGTAAGCACATATTCCCTAGTCCTTTTCAGGTACTTCATGATATGCTTCACAACAGTCCAATTATCTCATATTTGGATTGCTTTGAAACCGACTAACAACTCCCACTGCATGACAGATATCCGGTCTAGTACAAAAAATGGCATACATAAGGCTCCCCACTGCCGAAGCATAAGAGTACCTCTTCATCTACTCGATCTCATCAGCTAATGTAGGGGCCATCTTTTTAGACAAAGTGATACCAGATCTAAGAGGAATGAGTGTTGTCTTACAATCACTCATACTATACCTAGACAATATCTTGCTTATGTAGGAACTTTGGCTCAATCCGAACATTCGACAATTTCTATTTCTCATAATCTTTATTCCGAGAATATAGGATGCCTCTCCCAAGTCTTTCATTGAGAAATGCTGAGAAAGCCATATCTTGACTGATGATAACATCCCTACATCATTCCTAATGGGTAGAATGTCATCTACATATAGAATTAGGTATACTACTGCTCTCCCACTGTCCTTCTTGTAAATACAAGATTCTTCCAAATTCTTTTAGAATCCAAATTCTTTTAGAATCCAAATTCTTTGATTGAAATATCAAATCTTTGGTTCCAGCTTCTAGAAGCTTGTTTCAAACCATAAATCGACTTGTTAAGCTTGCATACAATGTTCACCTGTTAGGAGCAATGAAGCCCTCTAGTTTCTTCATATAGATGTCTTCATCTAGCATTCCATTAAGGAAAGCAATTTTGATATCCATTTGTCATATCTCATAGTCATGGTGTGCAGCTATAGCTAGCAATATCCTGATGGATTTGAGCATAGCTACTGGAGAAAAGGTATCCTCATAATCAACTTCTTGAATTTGAGTGTAACCTTTTGCAACAAGTCTAGCTTTATAGGTCTCTACGTTACCATCAGCACTCTTCTTCCTTTTGTAAATCCATTTGCATCCAATTGGCCTTATAGCATTTGGTGGATCTACTAAAGTCCAGACGCCATTGTCATACATGGAATCTATTTCAGCATTCATGGCTTTATTCCATTGAGATGCATCTACATCTAATATAGCTTTCTGATAAGTATTAGGATCCGTATCCTCATCATCAAGGGTAACTAAATAAAACTCATTATTGTAATACTGAAGTCTATCTGGTGGTCTAGAAACTCTTTCAAACCTTCTCAGTGGAATATAATTAGGAGAATCATTAATAGAAGGATTATGTTCGGTTTGGACACTGGATGTGTTGTCTTTCATTTCATGAAATTCAACTTTCTTAAGGAGATCCATTTCTTCCTCAAAGAAAGTGGCATGAAAATTAACAATTATTGTTTGGTTTGCCTTGGAGTAGAAATAGAAACTCTTAAGTTTCTTTTGGATACCCTAAAAAGTTCCATTTCTCTGTCCTAGATTCCAACTTATTGGGTTCGAGTTTGCGAACATACGCAGGACAACCCCATACCCTTAGATGTTGTAAACTAGGTTTTCGCCCAGTCCACAATTCATAGGGTGTAACTGGAATAGACTTAGTTGGAACCCGGTTCAGAAAATAAATGGCAGTTTGTAAAGCATATCCCTAAAGATATGAAGGAACATTGGCATGGCTCATCATAGAGCGAACCATATCTAAAAAGGTCTGGTTTCTTCTTTCAGAAACTCCATTTTGTTGAGGAGAGGCAGGACTTGTCTATTGCGAGATAATCCCATTATCCCTTAAGTAATCCATAAACTCGTTGGTGAGGTATTCACCACCTCGATCTGATCGAAGTGTCTTTATGGATTTGTCAGTTTGATTCTAAACTTCTAATTTGAATTCTTTGAACTTTTCAAAGGTGTTAGATTTGAGTTGCATCAAATAGAGATATCCATATCTGGAATAGTCATCGGTAAATGTGACAAAATACCGGTATTGACCTCGTGCAACAATGTTAAATGGACCACATACATCACTATGTATTAGTCTTAACTTTTCTTCGGCTCTTCCTACCTTTTTAGGGTAAGGCTTCTTGGTCATCTTCCCTTCAAGACAAGACTCGAATATAGGGAGTGGTTCTATCTTGAGAAAGTGAAGGGGACCATCTTTTACCAACCTCTCGATCCTATCAAGATTAATGTGACCAAGTCTCTTATGCCAAAGATAAGTAGACTCAATGCAATGTCTCTTCATTCCAAACATTCTAGATGATGAGGCATTGTCACTTTGCAGACATTCATTATTTACCAAATGAAATATTAGATAAAGACCATTAATGAGATTACCAGTAATCAAGACCATTCCATCTTTCTTAATTTAAACAATTGAATTAAAATTGATAGAGAATCCATAAAGTAAGAGTCTAGATACTAAAATCAAATTACGATGTGCCGAAGGCACATAAAAGCAGTCTTCTAAAATTAATGTCTTTTCATTAGGTAAATAAAGAGTAAACAAGCCAATCAACTTAACTGCAACATTTGCAACCGAGCCAACTTTAAGCTTCTGCTCCTATTTGGTTGGCTTTCTGGTTTCCTTGAACCCCTTGTAAACAATTGCAAACGTGTACAGTGGATCCAGAATCCACGCACCATGCGTTAGGAGGACCATCCAGAAAGTTAGACTCAACAGTAATAAGTACTTTAAAGCATCTCATACCTTGAGTACTGCCGCCACCCTTCTTAAGAGTAGCGAGGTAAGTCCTACAATTCCTCTTCCAGTGGCCTATTTTACCACATTGAGAACACTTTCCATTGTCCTTCTTATCCTTGCCAACATCTCTTGATGAACCTTTGCCAACTTTTGCCTTACCCTTACTATCTTTAAACTTACCTTTACCCTTATTCTTCATTCTGAACTTTTTAGATCGATTGGAGGTATCAGGTTTATCGAAAGTTAAAATTTCACCCTTAGTTGACTTTTTGATCAAATCTTCTGCAGCCACAAGTGAGTTCATAAGCTCACTAAGTGACATTTCACCCTTGTTTATGTGATAATTTAACATGAACGCATTGAAGGACGAAGGGAGTGACTGTAGAACAGTGTCAACCTGAGTGATGGCATCCATCTCTCCACCAAGAATTTCAAGTTGATTCAATAGGCCCATCATCTTAATGATGTGCTCCCTGACTGGAGTTCCCTCAGCCATCTTGGTGTTAACAAGGGATTTCAATTTTACTTGTCGAGCTGACCTATTTTGCTCACCAAACATCTCATGTAGGTTTTGCAAAATGTTAGAAGCCTTATCCATGTGTTCAAGCTGGTTTTGAAAGATGTGAGACATCGAAGCCAGAATGTAGCACTTGGTCATCTGATTGGACCTCTCCCATTGCTCTAACTCAGCCTTTTGGGCCGGTGAAACACTTGGAGAAATTTCGGGTTTAGGTGTCTTAAGACATAGGTCAAGGTTATCAGCAACAAATACTATTCTAATTTTTCTTTTCCAGTCTACATAGTTAGTTCCTACTAACTTTTCATCACGAAGAATTTCAGTCAATGGGTGTAGGCCTGTCATGATCTAATCAAATGACAAAAAAGATAGTATTAGGGATCTATTGTATTCATTAATACGTATTAGATTATGGGTCTGTTTCTAATGGTATTGCCAATTTGGGAATAATCAATTGGCATCGAAAACCTAGACACTGGCTTAATGTGATCCTACCTTTGGGCACAATATCACATCGCCTTGAATAGGCAGATAGAAACTATCTTATCTAATTTAACAGATCTCATCTTGTGAATTCTGGAGCATTCGATCTACTGTCTGATCTATAAGGGATGTTATACTTACACTTTGGCGTTATTGTATAATATCTCTTATTCATGTGCCCACCTACCATGAACCTAATAAACACCTAGTGAGAAAGCTCATGCTTTGGTGTTGTTGCTCCCACTATTTACGTATACAGTTTTCACCATGTTCACACATAGGTGAGAGGGATTGGGCCCGGCTTTGGCCTGTCACCTTACTCACACTCCCCACTATAGGATCACATAGTGTATGGTAGAAGATCATAATACTTAGGGACTTGTCCCTAGTTTTATATACACATGATATATCAAGGGCAATTATTTCAACAGAATAATTAAACATATAAACAAATATCATCTCATGATAAATAAACAGCTATCATCTCATGATAATAAAACAATAATATACAAGATACATTTTTATGGGTCATTAAATTAAAATGCATGGATGCAAGAGAATGAGATAAGAATAAAGGCAGCTCGCAAACTCCTTCGCGATCCATTCCTTTATCATCTTATCGAGATCACACCGCAGCATTCTCCTTAACAGCATCGCCACGAATGCATGATAGAAGAATTTAAATGGCATTAGGGAAACCAGTATTTCATTCACCATTTTTCAGGGAAACCGAAAGAATCTGCCCTTTACAGATTGCCAAAACCTACTACATATTAACCTCTAATATGAATGCATCAATGATAAACAATTTATCATAAAATATGACCCATAACTATAATCTCATATAACAAAAGATGCTATATGGTGATGGAGTAATTTTTCTTATTTTAAAAGGATTTAAAATTTGATAACAAATATCAATTCGCTTGATAAAATCTATATCTTATATAGATTAAACCCTGGAAAAAATAAAACAATTATATTTTCCATAAAACAATTTTCCTAAAATTATTTTTAAAATATAAGATAGAATTTTCGTAAAATCTCTACAATATTTTATTTCTTTCTCGAATGCAAGATTCTTTCATATATATTGGTTCTACTATTATTCAAGATTAAAATAAAAATTAAGAGAATCGAAAATCCTAAATATGATCATATCATAAATTAGGGTTTTATAATTTTTGACTAAAATCTATTTATGGGAAAAATCATTTATTAATTATTTTAAACAATTAATAAATATATATTAAATGATCAAATCATTTAAAAAAGGAATTTCAAAATAAACTCTTTATTTCGAATTTAATTATATCACATATAATGCTAGTTTTTAAAATTATTAAATTAGCATTATCAAATCTCATTCAATAATATAATAAAATAATTATTTATTTATTCATCTCATGAACAAATAAAATAATAAAAACTACGAGCAATATTAAATAGATCTAAATTAAATCCATCTCATGAATTAAATTATCCATTCAATTACTTTATTAAAATAAATAAAAAATACTCCCTAACTGTGCTCTAATACCACTTGAAGGGGGATCCAGATAAAAATTTATGCGGAAACTGGATCCCCTATATCTTAACACCATAGAAAGCATAAAAAATATCTAAGAGTTTTAGTAATATCAGCTCAGTGAATGATGTTCACCGGTGAAGCTTAATCCACTCGAACCGTCAGAACTCTTTATAGAGATTTCTCCAAAAAATACTAAAAGCTCGATCCTTGTTTTTCGCTATCCCCACGAAGCTTTAGAATCTCTTTTGGAATTTTTGAAGCAAGCGGAAGAAGATGGATCAATGGTGTAGACCTTCTATCACCAAAAACACTAAGGTTCAAAACCCTAGAAAAGTAAAACCCAACTTGCACCACCCTTGTAGCTCACAAAAATCCCTAGGAACACTCCCTAGGGGCTCATGGTTTGGAGAGAGAGGAGAGGAAGAGAAAAAAATTGTGGAGAATTGTACTTATGATCTAGGGGTGTTGGGATATTTATAGGATTTAGATCATATCGTAATCCTTATCCAATTACATCTTATCCCTTAGGAAGTTATTTATTAATAATAACTCTTATTATTAATTTAAATAAAATCCTAGTTTAACTATAACTACTTTAGTTATAGTAATCCTACTAATTAAAGAGTCCTTATTAATGGAGGATTCCATAAATAATAGGGATAAGTCAACAACCAACAAAGGGAGGAATCCTAGTCAAATTAGGATACCTCAAACCACAAAGGGGGGGCGTGAGCATCAAGGCGGCGTGTGGTTTGGAGAGTTTAACACTCGTAGTTGCATTCCAACTTCATGTAATCTTAATCCTAATTGCAATCCAACCATTGGATTTTAATTCCTTAATTAATAGAGTTATTACTCAATAATTATTCAAGTAACCAAATCCCAATCCAATTACGATTTCCAAAGTGGGCACCCCACCCTAGGGTTTAAACCATAGGCTTGGGCCCATATTAAAGGTCCATATTAATGGGTTTAGGGATATCCCCTTTAATTAGGTTAATTAAATGATTATTAAAATAATCCCTACATTTAAATAACAAATAATTTAAACCATAGATTAACTTTTAATCTATTTAATTAATGATTAACTTTTAATAACTTAAATAATTGATTAACATTTAATCAATTATTTTGCTTGTATTTCTTATGTGAGCATCTCCACAGATTGCTCTGGGACATTCTTACCCTGGCTTACCCAATATTATCCCATTGACCCTAAACAGGAATTACATTGGAATTGCAAGTAACGTGAGATATCCATGTTGCAATTGAATCCCAGTGTATGAACATTTAACCAATACGGATCTCAACACATGAACTTTTTAATTCAATTTATCCTTCCAAATACATTATCCTTAATGGCCCTTCGAGATTGACATACTATCTAACCCATAGCCCATTGTATATTATCCGGGTTTCCAAGACTTATGATTAAGCCATAAGAAACAATTTCTCATGAAAAACATTTTGAGAAAATCCTTTAATAAGTATAATATCTTTTAATAAAAGTATATTTCAAAACTTATTTTGCTTTCAAAATCACTTGCGCAAGATTTGAACTTAATCAACTGTCTTTCCCGAAACTTGGATAATCTCTCAAATTAATGAGTATGGATTTCTTGTTTGAAATTCATCATGACTCGAACAGCTTTCTGGCTATCCAACTATCACTGTATTGTACTCCCTAAGTTAGAAAATACGTTGGTGGAATCAAAACAGTCAGATCACTGCTTAGTCATAGATGAACACATCAAATCTAAGGATCATCGAAACTGTTCAATGTGAATGAGAGACCAACTATCTGAGAGTATGTTTGTGCAAGAAGTCTCTCATTGAAAGCAATCAGTCAGTGTACATCTAAGCACCCCGATATGCTGATGTGTAGTCTCCACTACAATAGTTCGAGATAGAACTACATCTCAACTATTGAGAACATCTTGGCATTCTGGCAGCCATATAAGTGAAGTGCCCAGCTTCACCCACAGTTGTGACTATATAAGGTATAAGGAACCGGAAAGTTATATCTGCCTGTGATAATTCAATCACATAACTTTCTAACAATATATCCTAAGGACCTTTATCGATATCTCATATCGTATAGATCATCTCATGATCATGGTCAATTACCCATAATGAATACACAATAGATTTAGAAGAAGTCTTTATTAATCAAATTAATAAGAGTCTAACAATCTAAATGACTTTTCTGGGCATCATGTCTAGCAAAATCTGCCTCCCGTTAACATTTAACTACGGTTAAGCATCCCTTAAGCCTACAAATCTTGGAATATTTATCTAAAAATCCTAAAAAACAACTTGGGCCATAAAACTGATCTTGGCCCATTTCCTAACCCTGATTAGCAACCCTAACCACAGTTAGATCCCCCTTAACTCTGATTAGCAACCCTAATCATAATTACTTTCGGTTTACGGCCTACCGGGCCTAAAAACCAAGTCTACCGGACTTACCTTTGGCCTACCATGCCTCACCTTAGTGTAACGCCCCAAAATACCCCTTAGGAGTTAGGATACTTTGGCGACGTGACTTAATCTTAAATCAAACCTACAAGGAGTATACAAGGCATGTAAAATAGTGAACTGAAATTTTCTTTAATATAAATGTACTTCTAAGTGTTAACATAAACTAAGGACTTAATAAAAATACAATAAGTAAAAAAGAGTCCAATGCTTGAATTACCAATTCAAGCCTACATGAAAATCCCTAAGGAAAAAGACCCAAAATACATGTCTCTCTCTCTCTCTCTCTCTCTCAACCCAACCACATGGCCACATATCTAACCCCTAACATCTGGGTGACAAACAGAGCAATCTCCTGCTCTCCCTGAGTTGCCTCTATCCAATGAACCGGAGTCCATATATCGTATAGTGTACCTGCCAAAATAAAAGTACGGCTGAGCATGGAATACTCAGCGAGTATAAGCTACTAACTAACAATAGTAATAACAATAAAATAACCTACATCATACAATTCATCATCACATTTCAAAAATCAGAGTGCGGAAGCGATAACAAGTAACAAATATAATCTTGAGCATCATATTTAAACTCATACTTAGGGTTCATGCTTTGACATCAGACCTTTTTCACCTTCCTTGTGTTTCTTGTAATTTACACTTTACATTTTAGGCTTCTTGTGGGTTCCTTACATGTCTTATGAGATTCCTCTCATTGGCTAGTACCCGAACTATGAAATGGACGGACATACTAGGTTCTTATCAGGTTCTTGTCTCGTGAGTATCATGTGTGTTTTCTTGTCGACCTGCTTGTGAATTTTCTTGTTTGTCTGGGGAACAGATGATAATGCCTGTACCTGGTCTTAGTACATTATCACCCTTCCATATTTCTTGATTCTTGCTTGGAGACAGATACTAGCACCCGTACCTGGTCTTAGTATACCAGTATCCTCTCATACTTGATGGAAAAAGGTATTAATGCCCATACCTGGTCTTAGTACATTAACACCCTTCCGTATTTGTCTTGGAAACATATACTAGTGCCCGTATCTTGTCTTAGTACACTAACATCCTTCAATGTTTCTTGATTCTTGCTTATCTTGTTTTCTTGCGAGCCAGGTATGACATATCCTAGGAATATGCCCTACCCTTGACATTCATGTTCAACTTGTGAGCCAGAGGCTAGCACCCGCCCATCCCTGGTCGACCAACCTCCTTGACATACAATATTTTCATTTGATTTATTATTTGCATATATTCTTGAAAACCCAGTTCATGCTTGCATGGGTGCGTGTATGTAGCAATTGTAGTAGACATGATGACATGCTTGAATAGGAGGATCACATGAGTGTAGCATTTCAATTCGTAATATAATCCAATGGGAAGAGAGATAGCAGGTAAAGTGATTTGATCAAGGTAGACATTTAGAAAGAACAACTCAATTCATGCTTTCGTAATTCAAGTTCACATTTAAGCCTTTTTATCAAACACTTTGTAGGCATCACATTTATAGTCTTTTGATTTAAGTTTCTTAGTGCATATTTTTCTACAAACACAAGGGTGTATTCATTATGTTTGAAAATGCCATTCCACCATTATCCATCACACTACATACATCACTCCAAATGGCATCCATTCGCCACAATCCACCATCCATTCGCACATTCTCACACCTTTATCCGTTTATCTTGTTTATTATAGGGATTACATCACAACTCAAGAAAAAGAGGCAACCAACATGTAAACTCATTATATTTGAGGAAGAAATCTAGGTTATTACTAAGGAAGTTAGTAGGGTGTACTGACCTTGAAGAAGAGGAGAAATTCTTTGAAAAATGTCTTGGAGAACGCTACCCTAGCTTGGAGAACGTGTTCCTCACATGCTTGAGGTTGGATTTGGGGAAATCCAAGCTTTTGAGATGATCTTGGGTAATTGAACTCTTGATCTCTCTCAAGATACAACCCTAGGTGAAAACCCCTCTTCCCCCCTCTACTCTCTCTCAAAATGCTCCCCTAAGGGTTTATGAAACCCTTAGGCTCGAGCAAGCCTTTATAGGCAAGGTGGAAATGCCCAAAAGACAAAAAAGCCCTTACTGAAATTTCTGCAAAACGCGATAGACCGATCGAGCAGTGGTTAAGACCGAGCGATCGGTCGCCTACCGAGCGATCGGTGTTCTTGACCAAGCGATCGGTCAAAAACACCCTCTCTGAAATTTTTCTCCATACAAAAAAGTGCACCAGTCGATAGCTACTGTTCGATCGGTTGTGGACCGATCGATCGCTATTTTGAACCGAGCGATCGGTTTTGGACCAAGCAATCGCTAGAGATCGGTGTTCTGAAATTTTGGCACATTTTACTGTTTCAGCCATAGCTTTTGACTCGTTCGTCAGATTTTGACAATTCACCTTACGTTGACTCGTTCGTCAGATTTTGACAATTCAGCCATAGCTTTTGACTCGTTCTTCAGAATCTTCAAATTCTTCTTTATTTATTAATTATATTACATGAAAGACCAATTGGCTACGAGAACCCTATTCCTTAGGTACGAAAAGTTCCGGGATGCTACACTTAGCCTACTAGACTAAATCTCACATCCCCTTAATTGTGGTTAGCAATCCTAATCATGGTTAGTTTGGCCTAACCCCAGTTAGCAACCCTAACCCTGGCCAAACTCCGTCTTAGTCTACCGGGCTTGAATACCTTGCACTTGACCCCCCTCGGTTAATCCAACCCTAGTCTACCGGACTAGTCCATGTTAGCCACCCTTGGTGCACACACACATGCCCCTAGCCTTGGCACAGGCTCACGTGCCAGAACTACGCTCGGTCTGATCTCACCCTGTGAGTACGTAGGCAACCCAACCCGGGTTCGACCCCAGTTAACTTTTCCTTTCTTGGATTAGTGTTAACTTAAACACTCCGGAATTTTGAACAAGATTAACTTTAGTTGGCTTATACTTGGGGAGTACGGAACCAATGTAAAAAACGGAAGCCTCGGGATGCCTAACACCTTCCCCAGACATAACTGAACCCTTACCCTGATCTCACTCGCAAACGAAGACCTTATCCAAACCCGGGGGACTTATCCCTTCTGAATGAATAAGTGGCGACTCTTAATAAAACCCTTTCACACCCGTGAGGGTATCGGTACAACATTCCTAGGTGAGCATCATGGAAATACGTGCTCACAGCTCTGGCGACTCTGCTGGGGATTTGATTAATCTAGGGTTTGACCGGAAACCTAGGTTTAAGCCAATTAAACCTTAATCTTGTTCAAGATTCCTAAGTGTTTAAATTAACACTAATCATTTTTCATCTCTAAGTTAATTGTGTACTGTGCATCCATACATGTCATAGTAGTATATTATCTAATTCAATCCAATGGACAGTCTTATTACGCTAACGGCTGCTGGATGATCATCCTCAGTGTCAGTAGCTTAAACGTCTTGGAGGTCCATGGAGTTACTCCTGTTGGGTGATTACCCTTATGAAAGGATTCTGAACGCTCCCGCTTTCACCAATCGTCCATTTTTAGGTATATTCTATACCGGGGAGTCGCATATATGGTGTTAAGTGATCCCCTCATCCTGTTAGGAACACACATACATCAAACTAGCATTCATACATATAGCCTAAGCTAGGGCATAGTCTACAAGTAGCCCACTCAGGGAGGGCTACTATAAACCCTAACCTGCTTGTACCCTGTACCTGTCCCCAATCCTAGTTGACTACTCGGGCACATTCTACCCGGATAACCACCTACCCAGGGGCATGTAATGAGCCAAACATGTGCTTGTAATGAACTACATCCAACCCTGCTTCCCGACATAGCATATGGATTCCAAATCCCAAGCAGATAGGCCTTCACTAGGCCTGTCCCCAACCTTCACCTGATATGTTCCTCAATTTCCGACAACCTGAGCTAAAGCACGTCGGACCTCTGTCCATCTCCCCTATCAGACCACATGTGCCTCATCACACCCAATCAGATCAAAAATCAAAAAAATATATATCATTTTATGTATTCCATCTGCATACACAGTGCACTCATAGAGTCTGTATATTGTCCAGGTAGATGGCAGGTCCCTTCAGGGATAATCCAGTCCATGGGTCGACCTTCATGACCCATGCATCTAACTTCTCAGGGGGCATGTGATGACAACCTCCAGAAAGCAATTGGGGCCTTTACCTCGAGTCAGTGTCTCGCTTGGGCTCAGTACTACAAAACCGGGACAATCCTAGACCTATCTGTGGTTAACCTAGACTCGCGCCTCATGAGCACTGCTATCCAGTGTTGGCGCCCATCTCACATGGTATTCCATTTTGGTAAGAACGAGCTTTGCCCAACACTGGAAGAGATTCAATGCATTCTAGGGTTAAACATAGATGACGAAGCCATAGTATCACGCTACAAGACAACATACCAGGCAAACCTATCCAGGTTCTTGCTTGTCAAGCCTGCCTGCTTGCAGCCCGGCCCTAACAGCTCTTTTGATTGGATACCCGTGTCTTTTCTTGAAAAGAAGTACAAGTGCAAGTGAAACCCTAATTCCATTACAGCGAAACATCCTGGTCTTAATGCCCTTCCACTGATAGTCATGTCTCAGCTGGTATTCCCGAGGTGTCGTATGCTTGTCGAATTAGTTCTGGTCGAGATCATCGAGGACATGCACAACTCCTGCTTAATTGTACCAGTTATCCTAGTAGAGCTTCTCAGGGCTCTCAACCAGTGAGCAGACTGCAGAAAGGGCATCTTCTATGCCAGTACACTTCTCTTGCACCTGTGGATGGTAGGACACCTGCCTACAATCATACAGATGTCAGAAAGCTCTACCAACTTCTCCAAACCCTGTCAAAGGGAGAAATCACATAACAATATGAGTGGCTTGCACTAAATAGACTACCCCGCATTGTCATCACCGATAGACGATGTATGATTCTTGTTGGTCTAACAGGCTCCGCAGTCTATACACCACTCCGAGTCCTCTGACAGTTTGGACTCCCTCAGCGCATCCCAGTAATAGACTGGTAGGAAAATGATTGGATCACTTTCTCAGTGCACTCCGATAACCTCACCCAACACTTCCAGTCAGCTTGGCGCAGCTCCAGACGAGACCAGTGGCTTGACTTTGTGGTTACATCAGGACCACTGACCAACTCGGCATACCGATAGTGGGTGAGTAATCCTTACATTCTACCTGGCATGCCTATACCCAGGGAACTACCCACACCAGTCGCTGCTCCATCACACGAAACCATACCCCTATCTGAAATGGTGGTTCCCTGGATAGAATTTTTCTTGGAGAGACAGCTCCAGATCCAGCAAAAAGAGAAAAGGCTACAGAAGGCCCAACGTTCATTTAGGCAATAGGAAGCGGAACAAGGCCGTGAACTCCAAGCCACACAAGAGCAGGTTGAGCACCTCGAGTAAGCAATCCAGTTTCTCCATAGGAGACGCAGGGGCGACGCTAGAGATACAGCCGTCATCAAGGCCCAGTTGCACTTCCACCAAGAACAGCTTGATAGTGCAAAGGCAGAGATGACCTCATGTATCCAACAGTTTGGATACCGCATGTTCAACACTACTGAGACCCTTGTAAACATGGAGGTGGAAATCATATCCCTCCAGCAATAGATCATGGATCTTAATAGTGTGCCCCGACCATTTGACTTCGCGATCCCTGATGGGCTTGCCTAGAATCGAGTCTTTTTCTCTTTATTGAGTCGTACTATCTTGTACTCATTGCACTCTTCATGCATCAATGAAAAATCCTTTTTTAGTATCTGCTTCTTGTCATCATGCATAATCGTGATTAACCGTTGCATTCTTTTCAGTTGCATGAGCCAACCTGTGACTCGTTCTCTGACTGCGATTCTCGTAGAAGTAGCACCCGCGGACGCAGTCTTAACAGAGGTACCAATCACAGAGATAGTACCTTGAACAACCCAATTAGAGAGTAGCTCTTACACAATCCAATTAGCAAACATTTCAGACTCAATGGCAGAACCTACAGATCAGCTCTAGCAAACCAGTGAGATCCTACAGTCACATGACAGGGACATAGCAGCCATGCAATCAAAGCTTGATAGTTTTTTGGAATCCCTGAAGATTCTAATTGGTGTCCAAACTGAAGAACCCTCTACCCGGATCCCAATCAGAGAACCAACCGAGCAACCTATACCAGAGTCTCGTCCTCCCCCCTTCATCATACCTAACCCTATATCCGCAACAGGTGGAGGAGAGGAGTATGACCAATACGAAGAACAACCTAAGGCCTCACACGTCAACCAAGACCGACCATCATCCTCAGACCCTACTCTATCCTTATAGGACAAGATCAAGTAGATGAAAGAGGAAATGAGAAAAATGAAAGGTGCATCCACCAGTACCAGTCTATCGCTAGAGGACTTAACTTTCTCATCAAGGGATGTTGTTCCCACAGGTTTCAAGGTCCTGGACTTTACTAAATACGATGACTCAGGCTGTCAGAAACAACATCTGCAACTATACTTGGGGGACATGCTCCAACACAACAAAAACCAACCTCTACTCATCCAGTACTTCTAGAAGAGTCTGAAGGGGCAGCACTTACATGGTGGATGTCGGTAGACAAGCAAAAAGTCAAGACTTGACAGGATGCCATGGAGCAGTACTCCTTTAACCAAGAGCTCCGCTTTCAGAGGAGTCAGCTTGAACAACTAAACCAGCATAACAACAAATCATTCCTGGAATACACCACCTGCTGGAGGGAAATGGCAGCCAAGATCCCAACTCTTATCCCTAAGGAAGAACTGGCGAGCATGTTCATGGGGACTCTAAAGTAGCCATACTCTACACTTATGGTGACTTTACCAGTAGTGGACTTCAGCACCATCGTCAGGATGGGTGCTTGTATCGAAACTGCCATAAAGAGCAGGGCTCTTCATTCAAATCTAGGACTTGATTCCCCCAAGGCAACTACCTCTTCTAGTAGGAACATCGGTCACAGGGATCACAGAAAGAAAGAAGACGTACACATGGTTGCTTCTACATGGTCCCCAACAACACCAGCATCAATTAGGTGCCACTGCCCCCATATAACAATCAGATCAACTTTATTAAGTGGGAAGAGCTCGGGGTAGGGCAACCAGGACCCAACACACCAGCAGTCGATGATGGCATCATTAGGTCCTTTATCATAATCTCCTTCCCCCAATCAAGCATACAGACTATTCAGTCTCCAATCCAGATACCTGTCCCCGAACAGATCGTCTATACTATCCCTTGCCCTGCAAATTGGCCTACAACTCCAGCTCAAGCCTCAACCCCTTCGGGCCCTATCCGGATCCCTTACATCCCAAAACCGTCTTTTGATCTCAATCGAGTACCCGCTCCTCGCTCTATCATCCTTGAGAGAGAGCATAGCCAACCTAACCAAATCTGACCGGGTATATCAACCTCTTGTGACTAAGCAGGCACAGGCAAAAGGTATAGAGAAAGAGAAAGAGAAAGCAGGGGTGTCAGACCCACAGAAGGAAGCAGCTGATTCAGCAATCTTATTGAAGATCCTAGAAAAAGTAGGGGAGTTCAATATCACTCAGCAATTGAGCAAGGTCCCAACGCAGATATCTATCTTGGGTCTTCTTCTAACTTTCGAGCATCACCGAAAGCAACTGTTTCGAGTATTCGGCAATGCCCACGTAACACCAGACATAACACTCGAGAAGCTGGGGTAAATGGTAGGGCAAGTCCTCGAATCCAAAATCATCTCCTTCACAGAAGAGGAAATACCAGATAGTGACAGGGATTATACTCGGGCCCTATACATAGTAGCTCAGTGCATGGATAGAACATTATCATCAATGCTTATCGACAATGGCTCTGGCCTGAATGTCTGCACACTTTCCACACTGCAAAACCTGGGCCTGAACCTCAGTCAAGTGAAGAAGAGACCCATGACCATCAGGGCTTTTGACAACACCACTAGGCAGAACCTGGGTTGTAAATATGCTAGCCTCATTCACCTTGCTTTTAGGGAGGTCGTGGATCCACGCAGTCGGAGCCATTCCCTCCTCTCTCCACTAGAGAATCAAGTTCATCTAGGATGACCACCTAGTTGTCATTCCTTCTGAGGGGTTGGCAAGTTCCTACGGGGATGTCTAGGAGTTGGGGTAAGGCACTGCCTTCATGACATTCCAGTTCGAGTAGGTTAGTTTTATCGCCTAAGTGGAACAATAAAGCAAGTAAGCAGTGCTGCCATTTGTCAGAATGATGGCCAAAATGAACTACCAGCTAGGGAATGGTCTCGGTGCCAAAATCAAGGCATGAAGAAGATATACATGCCTCCTTGTTATACATCTCCCTTCCGATTGGGATACAAGCCCAAATACGAGGACTACCTTTCCAGGTTGACCAAAAAGAGCAGACAGTCGGTAAACCTGAGGCCTGACCCCACATCTCTGTAACCTTTCTTGTGGGAATCTTTGAAACTTACCCAGAAACTTCTGTTGCACCTGTTGCCTTAATCCCCCAGCCCAGTGATGAATCTTCAAGGATTCCAGATCTGGAAGTGTTCAGCATGGCCCAAATGTTTGACGAGCTAACTGTCGAAGATGCTGCCAAAGCAGAATATCCAGCGGGAGAGTAGGTTTGCACCCTCTCCAACAGTGCTGAAGCGTCCTCCAATCGCTAGCCACTGATCCGTTGGTGGACTGAGGCTCTCATCATCGAGGCCGCTCAGGGCCCGGACAAGCATATTACAGGATAGATTGGTCCAAGACAGCAGTGACCAAGCATCAACCTTCTCTTTCATCTATATCTTTTGCTCCCATTTGTAAAGTCCAAAATGTCAAGCCACTGTCGGCCTCTTTTTTGATTGAGTCATTTTTGTAACCAGTCATCTATTTTGTCAATGAAAATCAGATGTTTTGACTCAAAAATCATGTTTTCAAACAAATATTTCATATCGGCTAATGAAATAATCACACGAACTCTTCCTCTGAAAGGCCTAGTGTCCTGAAGCCAACAAAAACAAAAAATCATAAGCATGCTAAACTGAAGCTAATTGATTTGCTAGGAAATCACCTCTGATAGGGCTACCCCTCAAACCCTCCTTAAACTCTCTGAAGTAGAGTATGACTCATAACTGGAAGAGGAACCGCCTCAGGAAATTTTGGACCTCCTTGAGAACAGCGAAGGACTTCTGTAGTCGAACAGGGAAGACACTGAAATAGTAAACCTTGGTTCCGAGGATAGTCCCCAGCTAGTCAAGATTGGTACAAGCATGAACCCTCAGTAAAGAGCAGACATGATCAGTTTTCTAAAAAGCTATAGTGATGTCTTCGCCTGGTCATATGGAGACATGCCCGGCCTAGACCCAGCATTGGTGGTGCACAGACTGCCCCTGAACCCTGACGTCAAACCAGTTAAGCAAAAACTGAGACAGATGAGGCCTGAATGGTCACAGAAGGTCAAGGAAGAAGTTGAAAAGTAGATCAGCGCAGGCTTCCTGGCAGTAGCAACCTACCCAAGAAGGACGACAAGGTCCGAATGTGCATTGATTACTGGAATCTGAACAGGGCAAGCACCAACGACAACTTTCCTCACCCGCACATCGACATTCTGGTCGACAATACTACAGGACATGAGACACTCTCATTCATGGATGGTTTCTCCAGATACAACCAAATTAGGATGGCAGAAGAAGACATGGAGAAAACCTCCTTCATTACGCTTTAGGGCACGTTCTGCTATAAGGTAATGCCTTTTGGACTCAAGAATGCAGGGGCAACCTACTAGAGGGCCATGACCGCACTGTTCCACGACATGATCCACAAGTCAACTGAAATCTAAGTGGATGACATGATCATCAAATCCCCAACTGCCAGGCAGCACCCTAAAGACTTGAAGAGACTTAGCAACAGACTCCGAGAGTTTGGCCTGAGACTGAATCAAGCCAAATGTGTCTTTGGGGCCTCATCAGGAAAGCTCCTTAACTTCATAGTCAATAAAAGAGGCATTGAGATTGATCCAGCTAAAGCCAGAGCTATCATTGAAATACCAGCACCCCAAACTGCAAAGGAGATCCATGGTTTCCTGGGTAGAATTCAGTACATCAGCAGATTCATTTCTCAGCTTGCTTCGATATGCAAGTCGATGTTCAAGCTTCTCTGGAAGAACACACCCACAGTATGGACAGCAGAATGCCAGGAAGCCTTTGATAGAATAAAATAGTATCTTCTAAATCCTTCAGTACTTGTGCCTCCTACACCGGGACAGTCACTGCTACCCTACATCTCTGTACAAGAGACCTCCATGGGGTGCGTCCTGGCACAAAACGATGAGACAGGCAGAACAGAGTAAGCCATCTACTATATCAGTAAGCGCATGTTAGAGTATGAAGAGCGGTTTAGCCCTCTTGAGAAGACGTGTCTGGCACTGGTCTGGGCTACTCAGCATCTCCGGTGTAAGCACCCAATTTTTACTCTCCATTTAACTAGTTAAAACCCTTTTAACTATGGTTACCCCCTGCTAAGTCCCCTTAAACCTAGGTAAGCTTCTAGTTAAACCCTAGAACCAAAATCCTAACCCTAGGTAAACCCTAGATTTGACCCTAGTTAAAACCTAGGACGTATCCCTAGTTTAACCCTAGTTGAACCCTAGTACAAAAACCATTTAAAAAATCCTAGCATTAGGTGACCCTAGCATAACCCTAGAGCCCTTCGGGCTTAAACCCTAAGATCCATGGCCTCTAGGCCCTGACCCTAGGCCTCAAGCCCACAAAGCCCGAAATACAAAAGCCCAAGCCCCCATAACCCGTATGTGCAGGGCCCAGCCCAATTCAAACATATCTCATAATGTTGGTAGAAGGTCTACCGACATTATAAAATGACCTGTGTTCTGATTGTTGGTAGACCTTCTACCGACAGTTTGTAAGTACCAAGTTTGCAGGCTGCAAAAGCCTTGCACACTCCACCCTCGCCTTAAGCCTTCACCTCAAGCCTCTTAGTCGACCTTCCTTGGGTCCAATACCCTTCTCCCCCTTCTCCTTAATTCCTCTTAGGTCCTCCTTGAGATTCCCCTATAAGAACCCATCACCCTTCATTGAAGGACCCGTTTGCAAAAATCCCCTAGGTGAAGCCCTATCCAAAATATACTCCCTTAGCCTCTCCAAACACCTTGGTCTTAGTCCTAAGATCACCCTTGGATCTTCTTCAAGCTCGCCCAACTGCTGCAGCCCATCACCGAACCACCACCCTACTATTGCAGACCCCCCCCCCCACACACTCGGCCCAATGAGCAGAGCATCAGGGTAGGGACTTCCCTACCCTCGTTTTTCCTTGGTCTACCATAAATGTGAGCCCCTGGTCATTTCCAAGGGGCTTATTTGCCTTTACTATTGGTGGTTAGCTTGTAAACAAACCCTCACAGGGTGTTCACCCACCTCAACCATAGGTGTGGTAAACCCCTATGGGTACATCACCTCCCTTGTAGCTCAGGTCATCATAGGACTTTCTAGGGGTCCCTCAGATCATGAGGGAACCCCTAGTAACCTCTGTGCACAGTCCCCTGTTGGCCAGGTAATGGCCCTAAAGGGGGGGTGAATAGGGTCTGTGGTGGATTTTAAACTTATGAACAACAAATTCAAAAGAGTGGAATAAAATTAAATATACAACAAGCTAAACTATAGAATATTAAAAGAAAGAGAGAAGAGACAAGGAGAGTGAAAACTCAAGATTTGTTCATGAGGTTCAGCAAACCAGCTTACTCCCTGCCTCAGCTTCCAGCTAGAGGATTCACCACGATTCCTTAATCGTACAGGCTCCTTCACAGGTGGAGTCCAAACCCTTATAATCCCTCTTAGAGGTCAAGATATTACCTTACAAGCTCTCCTTTAGGCCGAGCTGAACCCTCTCAAGAGCACAATCCTCTCTTGATATAACTGAAGCAACAGCTTCAGTGCAAGAATCCTATATTCTTGACTAATCTTCAATAAATGATTTTTGGATTGAAAATCCGAAATGAAAGCTCCTTAAATGAGCTGGATAAGAGTGAAATACAAACTAATAAAGTTTCTCAAAGAAAGTAGAAGTTGAATGAGCTCAAGGGAGATATTTTTTGGGATTTTCAAAGTGTAAGAGTGAGTGAAAATCAATAGTAATGAATGAGTGATTAATAGGAGTTATTGTTGTGATCAAGAGTTGTTATTTGTTCATAAATGAACTCCTTTTATAGCATTTTTTCCAATAGTGCCGTTGGGGAAGCATTAAATGCTTTTAGGTCCTTTGCAAACTAGCCATTACAAAATTTTTCTATTTCAGACATGATTTTATCGACGAAGTGGAGTTCCCACTTGAGTTTGTCGCCAAATTCATAAGACAGAATTGGATTCTAAAAAATTCTGTAATGACTTCGTCGCCGAATTGTAACCCAACCAAAGATTTCGTCGCCAAAATCAAGAGACAGAACTGAAATTAAAAAATTCTATCATGACTTCGTCGCCGAATTCAATCTACCCAGAGAATTCATCGACGAATTCAAAGTAAAAATTCTGAATTCAGTCTTGGATCAGACCAAAGAGATGTGATACATTTCCTAAGTCAATTAGCTATACTCTTATCATGATTATATGATCCTTAGGGCCTTAGAATAATTTTCAAAAGGTGTCTTAGGCTCCTATGGTCAATCTATAATACTTGAGCTTTTCAACTTTACCTTTCTTTTGAGGACTTTTTACATAAGTCCTATGAACTCTCAAAAAATAAGAAATAAATACATTTAAGATTATTGAGAGATGAACTTGGCTTGACTTGGGTCTTGTGATTTAGCCTCATGTCTTCAATGGATCCGACTTGGACTATGGTCTTATCTTGAATCTTCATCTTGTATACAATGAGTTGAACTTCCTCTTGGGTAGTTTCCATCATTTTTCGTGATTAGAGTGCTATCAAGTTGTGTAATCTGAAATATTCACACACTTAAACATGTTTATTAGTACAAAATATTTCATTTCATTATTATGTTATTATCAAAATTATTAGGGTTACCCATGGTTGTAACCCTAAGGCTAACAATCTCCCCTTTTTGATGATGACATAACAATGTAATGAAATGGGTTAAGTTCCCCCTGAACATATGCATTTGTAAAAAATAGTCACAGTTGTTATTTAGATGCATATTTATGACGAGTTAAAGGATATATCACCCTGGTTAAGTACCAAGAAAAGTTCCACAAAGATAAGTTTCAATTTTAATTTCTATTCACAACATATTGGATCAAGACAAGAAAAGAGTTCCATAAGCATAAGACATATATTATATGTGTGTACTGCCAAAGATGCAAAAAAAATCAAAATTCAAGTAATTCAAATGTCATTTCATTTATTAATTCAAATAATTCAAATGTCATTTCATTTATCAATTCAAATAATTCAAATGTCATTTCATTTATCAATCATCAAAGTTTTATTACATTTCATCTTTCTCCCCCTATGTCAACATCAAAAAAATTTGAAAAACAGTTACAGCCTTTCTGCTTTCTGCTTTTTGTCATGGGAGTCTGAGGAAGAGGAGGTGGTATCTGAGTCAGAAGGAAGGGAGATGATAGGGGAATCTGTAGCTTGACCCCTTTTGGAAGGGGTTACCTTTATTGGTCTCCTGCCTTTGGAAGAAGAAGGAGCTTGTGAGGGAGGCTGAGAAGGAATTGCTCCACTAACCAGACTAGCCAAAAAATGATTCATTTTCTTCAACTCATCAGTGGCCCGCAAAGTAATTGAGCCAGCTATGGAATCATGCTCTGCCATATCCAAAAGAAGCTTGCCTTGAGTCTTCAACTGAAGAGCTGAGGATTCTACTACTCCTTGGATTGACTTAGTGACCTTCTCTATTCGGATACTTTCTTCGGATTGTTCTGCCCCCAATCTATGAAGAAAGGAAGACATAGAGTCAACTCTATCTTTGGTGACTGAGGCATCCATGTTAACTATCCCTAAGACAGAGTAGGTGGCATCTGCACAGTCTCTAAGGTCATTATGAACCGTGGCTAGAGAGGACTGGACTGCTTTGGGGATTTTTCTCGTCTCATACTCAAGAGCTGCAAAACGGGAGAGAGTAGAGGAATGGAGATTCTGAAGATTTTTCCTATTCGATCTGAATGGCAGTAAGACTTTCCCTTATCTCAGCCATGAAGGAGAGCAAGGATGCTCTCATCTCCTCTTGAAATGACTGCTGGCTCAACCTCATTTCTAGCTGAAAATTCTCCAAGCTGGAGGACATGGAGGCAATCTACCCTGCCATGATACTCAAATGCTCATCTGAGACTGCTGGGCACCTCATAGAACTGACCAGGGTCCTCAAAGTGAGGAGATACCTGTCTATGAGAACTCTCTGGAATCTCTCTAGCATTCACGAAATCAGACCAGTCAAGAAACTCATTTCTGGGGTGCTGCTCACCCTGAAGCTCATCTGCAGGATCCTCTGCTGGTACAGGCTGCTGCTCAGCCTGGAGTTCCATCTCTGGCACTGATTCTTGGTGCTGCTTAGCCTGATGCTCTACTGTGGGTGCAGTTGAAGAGGTAAGGATAGATGGAGAGGGAGCATGAATAAGCATAGAAGGAGTAGGGATAGGAGCTGGAGTACTAGAAGGAAGGGAGGAGGATTGAGAAGCAGAGGGTTTGGGAGTCCAAACCTTCTGGGAGTCATTCCAAATATAGCCCATTCTTTGAATGGTTGCTTTGCTATAAATGGAGGAATCATCAAGGGTGACAATATCTGTTTGAGATGCTAAGGAAACATTGAAGTGTTGAAAGATTTTAGTCAGAGCCTGACCAAAAGGGAGACACCCTGATTTTTTCTTAAATGCATCATCCATACAATGGACAATGATGTAGGAGAGATCAATGGGTGTGGTTGTTAGGATGCACCACATAAGGAATACATCAAAGTAGGTGAGATACTCCCTACCACCAGCCCTAGGAACTAGGTTATAGGTGATTATGTGGTGAATGAGTCTAGTTGTGAGGGTAAGATCTTTAACCTTAGGTTGAAAAGGAGTGGTGAAATCTTGGTTTATGCACATCATTTTCAATGCTTCAACCACATCAAATCCTTCATGACTGGTCCACTGATCATTCACAAAAGTTTGAAGGGTACACTGAGGAATTTTTAAAATTGAGTGCAATTGATTTAAATGAAAAGAAATGTTTTTACCTAGGACAAACTAGGTAATAAGTGATTCGGATTGATTGAAATGGAAGTGAGTGTAGAAGAGTTTGACTAAATCAGGAAACATAGGTTCGTTAGATTAAAGAAATTTATCCCATTTTAGGGCAGAAAAGAGAGTTTTTATGGGTTCGAGCCCATAGGCATCAAAACTAATGAAATTAACAACTTTACCGTACAGGGGGAACGAGATAGGAATTTGTCTTTGAATAACTTCTCAAACTTTGCTTCCTTGAACTTTAACGGGGCTGGAGTTGAATTTGAAGCTAGTTCTTTCCCTTTATCAGTTCTTGATTTCTTCTTTGGAGGCTCTATTGATGCATTCTTCATTCTTGGTGGCATTCTCTGAGAGATTTGCGAGGATTTGCTTGGTTTTGGAAGAAGGAAGGGTACATGAGCAATGGAATAGGAACTTTGGAGGGAAAGATTAGTTTTAAAAAAAATTCAGATTTGGGGATAACTTTTTATACCCACGACTCAATTCGTTGCCCGAAATGGGTTTTGTCCCTAAATTTGTGGCCCAAATTGAGTTAGGAGCCCTAAAGAATTTAATTTCGGATTGACTTCATTGACGAAATGGATGACTCATCCAGGTTCGTTGCCGAAATGGGTATAGAAAACATTCTGTTTTCTATATTTTCCAAAGAT
The DNA here is from genome assembly GCA_015143295.1 of Tetracentron sinense. Taxonomy (NCBI): domain Eukaryota; kingdom Viridiplantae; phylum Streptophyta; class Magnoliopsida; order Trochodendrales; family Trochodendraceae; genus Tetracentron; species Tetracentron sinense. The sequence continues at coordinate 16,254,560 of CM026554.1, forward strand.
TTCGTCGCCGAAATCACATTCTAGATTGAATTCGTCGCCGAATTCAGTTCTGAATATGAAGGATTGATTTCTCTTAAGCTTTTCACCTATTTTCCTTCAAGTCAAAGATTCATCAGGACATCTAAAATTATCATAATGTTTTTAATTCAAACTATTAAACAATCAAACAAGTTATCGGCATATCAAATTAAGGATTTTAATTTTTGATTGCTTTTGATCTTGATTAAGTTAGATTATTTAGACTAGTCATTCCCAATTCTCTTCTCAAAGCACTAAACCTATCAGATTGTAGAGGTTTGGTAAAAATATCAGCAAGCTGATTAATTGTATCAACAAATTCCAAGATAACATTTCCATTTTGCACATGATCCCTAATAAAATGATATCTTATTTCTATGTGTTTAGTTCTTGAGTGTTGATTGAGATTCTTAGTCATACAAATTGCCCTTGTATTATCATACTTAACATAAATTTTAGTATAAGTAAGTTTAAAATCTTCTAGTTTTTGTTTCATGTAGAGAGTTTGAGCACAACAAAGTCCAGCTGCCATATACTCAGCCTCAGCTGTGGATAGGGCCACTGAATTTTGTTTCTTACTAAACCATGAAACAAGATAATGTCTTAAAAAGTGACAAGTTCCACTAGTACTTTTTCTATCTACTTTGCATCCAGCAAAGTCTGCATCTGAATAGCTTATTAGATCTAAATTTGTGTCTTTTGGATACCATAAGCCTAAATCAATTGTTCCAAGTAAGTATCTAAAAATTCTTTTTACAGCTGTTAGGTGAGATTCTTTTGGACAGGATTGGAATCTTGCACAAATGCAAACACTGAACATAATGTCAGGTCTACTTGCAGTGAGATACTAAAAGCTTCCAATCAGGCCTCTATAGAGTTTTTCATCAATATTTGTTTCTTTTTCATCCTTATCAAGTTTGGTTGATGGACTCATAGGAGTATCCATTATTTTAGTATATTCCATTCCAAACTTTTTAAGTAGTTCTTTAGTATATTTACCTTGATTAACAAATGTTCCTTGTTTGGTTTGTTTAATTTGGAGTCCTAAGAATGTTAATTCACTCATCATGCTCATTTCAAATTCTTTTTGCATAGTTTTAGCAAACATTTCACAAAGAGATTCATTTGTTGATCCAAATATGATATCATCTACATAGATTTTGATTATTAACATATCATCATTTTTGGTCATTATGAATAAAGTTGTGTCAATTTTACCTCTTGTGAATTCATTTTCAATTAAGAAGCTACTTAGCCTATCATACCAAGCTCTTGGAGCTTGCTTTAATCCATATAAGGCTTTAGTTAGCTTAAATACATGATTAGGAAATTTATGATTTTCAAAACAAGGTGGTTGATTTACATAAACTTCTTCATTGATATACCCATTTAGAAATGCACTTTTTACATCCATTTGATATAGTTTAAACGTTTTATGACTAGCAAATGCAAGTAACATTCTTATAGCTTCTAGTCTACCAACCAGGGCAAATGTTTCATCATAGTCTATCCTTTCTTCTTGGTTGTAACCTTGAGCTACTAATTTTACTTTATTTTTAACTACATTCCCATTTCCATCCTTTTTATTTCTGAAAACCCATTTTGTACCAATTATAGATTTATCATTTGGTTTAGGTACTAAATTCCAGACTTGGTTTCTATTAAATTGGTTTAATTCTTCTTGCATAGCAATGCCCCAAGATTCATCTTCAATAGCTTCTAAGGTATTTTTAGGTTCAATTTGACTTAGGAATGCAAGGTTCATTAGATTTCTTCTTGTTCTAACCCCTTGTTCTATATTACCAAGTATTAGATCCTTAGGGTGATCTTTTATTAATTTCCAAGCTTTAGGAAGTTGATAAGATTCTCATCTTCATTTACTTCTTCATTATCTATTTCAATGAGTTTATCACTTGATTCTTCTTTTTCTTGATTATCCTTATTTTCTATATTGATTTCTAAGTTGGATAGCTCTTTTGGAAGATTTTTAGCTTCATCATCAATATTAGTATTGATTTTGTTAAATGGATTTGATTCATCAAAAACTACATGAATTGATTCTTCAACAATTAATGATTTCTTATTAAACACTCTATAGGCTTTGCTATTTGTAGAATATCCTAGGAAAAATCCTTCCACAGATTTAGCATCAAATTTCTTAAGATGTTGTTTATTATTAAGTATAAAGCATTTACATCCAAACACTTTAAAATAACTTATATTGAGAATTCTTCCATTCCAAAGCTCATAAGGAGTTTTATTTAACTTGTTCCTTATAACAACTCTATTAATTACATAACATGAAGTGTTAATGGCTTCAACCCAAAAATAATTAGGTAATTTATTTTCACTAAGCATTGTTCTTGGTATTTCTTGAAGAGATCTATTCTTTCTCTCTACTACATCACTTTATTGTAGAGTTCTAGGTTCTGAGAAATTATGATTAAAACTATTTTCTTCACAAAATGATTCAAGTTCTTTATTTTTAAATTTTCCTCCTCTATCACTTCTTATATTGTTAATAGAATAATTTTTTTCATTTTGAACTCTTTTACAAAACTTTTTAAATAGAAAAGATGATTCATTTTTATGAGAAAGAAATAGTACCCATGAATATCTTGAGAAATCATCCACTATAACAAAGGCATAAGTTTTTCCAGCTAGGTTAGCTACATCATTTGGACCAAAGAGATCCATATGCAAAAGTTCTAAAGGCCTAGTGGTAGAAATCATTTTCTTGGACTTGAATGAGGATTTTATTTGTTTTCCAAGTTGACAAGCATCACAAATTTTGTCTTCGATAAATTTCGTTTTAGGTAATCTTTTAACTAATTCATTTTTAGAAAGTTTAGACAGAAGATCCATACTAGCATGTCCTAATCTCCTATGTCATAACCAACTAGCTTCATCTATAGCAGAAAAACACATCATGTTTTGAGATTTAAGTTCATCAAAATCTAAGGTATAAACATTTTAATTTTTATGTGCTACAAACAAAGTATTTAGATTATCTTTGTCCTTAATCATACAGATATTTGACTTAAATGAAATATTCAATCCCTTATCACAAAGTTGACTAATACTTATGAGATTATGCTTAAGGCCATCAACAAATAGTACATTCTCAATAAAGATAGATTTATTCTTACCAATGTTACCAATGCCAATGATCTTCCCTTTAGCATTGTCTCCAAATGTCACATGACCGCCGTCCTTTGGTGTGATTGATGCAAATAGCTCATTGTTTCCGGTCATATGCCCTGAGCATCCACTGTCCAAGAACCATGTTGTCTTGGAAGTTTTTGATTTGAAGTATACCTACACATCCAATTCAAGTAACTCCAAGCTACTTTCCCCTCGATACCCAAACAGTTTTGGATGGAACCCAAAGTGATCTGGGTTGTGGTTTGGGAGGATTAGTTCCCTTGGGAACCCATATCATTCTTGGTCCTTTATGGTTAGTTTTTGAAAGAGAAAATGTTCCTTTTGGAACCTAAACTTTTCGAATTATTTTACCATTATAAAATGAGGTAGATGGTGGAGTTTGGTGACTACTTAATTTTGTAAAGAAGTTTTGATAATCTTTTTGTTTTGAAAAAGTATTATAACTAAGTCTAACCTTGTTAAAAACACATCTTTGTTGTCCTAAGAGTCTTTCTAGGTTCTTTTGTCCATTTGTGAATGTGAGGACAGTATTAGTCAAGTCCTTGACTTTATCTTTTAGTTCATCACATTCACATGGTGAGTTATGAGGAGCATTTTTAATATAATTTAATTTCTTACTCAATTCCTCATTCTCAATGGCTAACACACTCTTTTCTTTTTGTAGAGTATCACATGATTGTGAGAGAGTGTGGATTTCCTTTTTAAAGGATTTATTTAATTTAGCTATTCTACCAAATTCAATATAAAGTTCATCAAATGCTTCTCTTATTTCATCATATGAGAGAGAATTATTTGGGGAAGAAATTACCTCATCCTCATTTTCCATGAGGCACAAATTTGCCACTTCTTCATCACTTGAATCTCCTGACTTGCTTCCCTCTGAGTCATCCCAAGTCGCCATCATAGCCTTCTTCTTGTACTTTTGACTTTTCTTGAGTTGAGGGCAGTCAGTCCTTATCTGGCCTAGCTTCTTACATTCATAACAGGTGAGAGGTACCTTCTTGCTAGATTCAGCTTTGTTTACTTCTTTTGAGAACTCCTTCTTGTATGGTCTCTTTTTGAAGTTCTTCTTATGCTTGAGGAACCTTTTGAACCTTCTTGCCATCAAGGCTATATCTTCATCATCACTGCTGGTTTCCTCATCACTGTTTTCAACTTGAGTAGTCTTGAGGGCCAGCCCTTTCTTGGTTCTTGGTTCATCAGGCATTTGATTCTTCATTATGACTTCGTGAGTCATAAGAGATCCAAGCAACTCATCCATGGGTAGTTTGGTGAGGTCCTTGGCTTCTTGAATAGTTATCACTTTTGGAGTCCATTCCTTGGGCAGTGATCTCAGAATCTTTCTCACATTTTCTACATTTGAATACACTTTACCTAGAGATTTCAGACCATTTAATATATTAGTAAATCTGGTGAACATATCACCAATAGATTCTTCTTTTTCCATTTTGAATAATTCATACTTGTGGACAAGGATGCTATCTTTTCTTCTTTAACCTGATTAGTCTCTTCATAGGTGACTTTCAGTTTATCCCATATTTCTTTAGCAGAGTCACATCTAGAAACTCTATTAAATTCTTGGGGACTTAATGCACAGTAGAGGTTGCTAATAGCTTTAGCATTGATTTGAATGAGCTTAGTGTCCGCTTCATTCCATTCTTCCTCTACCTTAGGAATTCTAACATCACCCACAGTTTTTGTGGGAAGATGAGGGCTATTGACTATTACTCTCCAACACTCATAATCTAGAGCTTGGATGTAATACATCATCCTGGTTTTTCAATATTTATAATTTTCTCCATTAAACAACGGTGCTCTAGTGGTGGACTGTCCTTCTCCTAGGCTTGTTGCAAAAACATTGTTTGCCATAGAAAAATGGATTACTCAGATTGTTTAGATCTATTTAGAGTATTAGGCTCTGATACCAATTGTTGGCCAGGTAATGACCCTAAAGCGGGGGGTGAATAGGGTCTATGGCGGATTTTAAACTTATGAACAACAAGTTCAAAAGAGCGGAATAAAATTAAATATACAACAAGCTAAACTGTAGAATATTAAAAGAAAGATAGAAGAGATAAGGAGTGTGCAAACTCAAGATTTGTTCACGAGGTTCAGCAAACCAGCCAACTCCCCGCCTCAGCTTCCAGCTAGAGGATTCACCACGATTCCTTAATCGTACAGGCTCCTTCATAGGTAGAGTTCAAACCCTTACAATCTCTCTTACAGGTCAAGATATTACCTTACAAGCTCTCCTTTAGGCCGAGCTGAACCCTCTGAAGAGCACAATCCTCTCTTGATATAACTGAAGCAACAGCTTCAGTGCAAGAATCCTATATTCTTGACTAATCTTCAATAAATGATTTTTGGATTAAAAATCCGTAATGAAAGCTCCTTAAATGAGCTGGATAAGAGTGAAATACAAACTCTAATAAAGTCTCTCAAAGAAAGTAGAAGTTGAATGAGCTCAAAGGAGATTTTTTTGGGGATTTTCAAAGTGTAAGAGTGAGTGAAAATCAATAGCAATGAATGAGTGATTAATAGGAGTTATTGTTGTGATCAAGAGTTATTATTTGTTCATAAATGAACTCCTTTTATAGCATTTTTTTCAATAGTGCCGTTGGGGAAGCATTAAATGCTTTTAGGTCCGTTGCAAACTAGCCGTTACAAAATTTTTCCGTTTAAGACATGATTTCGTCGACGAAGTGGAGTTCCCACTTGAGTTCGTCGCCGAATTCATAAGACAAAATTGGATTCTAAAAAATCCTCTAATGACTTCGTTGCCGAATTGTAACCCAACCAAAGATTCGTCGCCGAAATCAAGAGACAGAACAGAAATTAAAAAATTATGTCATGACTTCGTCGCCGAATTCAATCTACCCAGAGAATTCGTCGACGAATTCAGAGTAAAAATTCTGAATTCAGTCTTGGATCAGACCAAAGGGATGTGATTCATTTCCTAGGTCAATTAGCTATACTTTTATCATGATTATATGATCCTTAGGACCTTAGAATAATTTTCAAAAGGTGTCCTAGGCTCCTATGGTCAATTTATAATACTTGAGCTTTGCAACTTTACCTTTCTTTTGAGGACTTTTTACATAAGTCCTATGAACTCTCAAAAATAAGAAATAAATACATTTAAGATTATTGAGAGATGAACTTGGCTTGACTTGGGTCTTGTGATTTAGCCTTATGTCTTCAATGGATCCGACTTGGACTATGGTCTTATCTTGAATCTTCATCTTGTATACAATGAGTTGAACTTCCTCTTGGATAATTTCTATCATTTTTCGTAATTAGAGTGCTATCAACTTGTGTAATCTGAAATATTCACGCACTTAAACAGGTTTATTAGTACAAAATATTTCATTTCATTACTATGTTATTATCAAAATTATTAGGGGTACCCATGGTTGTAACCTTGAGGCTAACATCCCCTTGGCCACTGTCCCTGTTTCAAAGAAAACCAGAAATGGCGGCAATCTCAGTACCGCCATTCCTAGTAGTATCTTTGGAGCCCTGTGTAGCCTACTTAGGTGGGCCCCGGTCCATGTCCAGGGCCCAAACTAAATCCCTCTCACTCCTTGGACCAAACCTAGTCCTTCTAGGACCCTGGGTTAAGCCTAACCATGGTTAAACCTGAAAACCTTCACAGTACATACTATCGGTAGTTCATCTACCGAAAATATTATTTTGGCCTAGGTTTTGATTGGCGGTAGAATAACTACCGCCAATATACTGTTACAGGTACATTGACTTTGTAGCTTTGTGGGGCCCATTCCAGGCATGCCCTGGGGCCCACACTGGACTCAAATCACTCTCAAAAGTCCCCTCTACACTCCCCTGACCTTGGTTCACCTTGGGTTACATCCTAACCCTAGTTAAGCTTTGTCAAAACCATAGTTCAAACACTGTTTTTAGTGTCGGTAATCCTATTACCGACATTAAAAATAGTTTTGATTTTTGGCTTTTACAAGGCCCAAGCATGGTAGGAGGCCACTTTAGGCCCTGCCTAGCCCCCTGGGCCGACCTTGGACCTCACTTGACCCTTAACCAAAGTTAAATATACCGGTTAAGCACCCCTTAACCCTACAAACTTTGGGAAATTAAACAGAAATTCCTTAAATCAATCTTAGACCATAAAGCTGACTTTGGCCATGTACCTAACCCTAGTTAGCAACCCTAACCATAGTTAGACCCCTCTGAACTTTGGTTAGCAACCCTAATCGTAGTTAATCTTAGTTTATGGCCTACTGGGCCTAAAAACCAAGTCTACCGGACTTATCTCGACCTACCGGGCCTCACCTTAGCCTACCGGGCTACACATCACATCCCCTTAACTGTGGTTAGCAATCCTAACCATAGTTAGTTCGGCCTATACCCGGTTAGCAACCCTAACCCGGGCCGGACTCCACCCTAGTCTACCGGACTACCCCCCGAAGCCTACCGGGATTAAATACCATGCACTTGACCCTCCTCGGTCAACCAAACCCTAGTCTACCAAATTGGTCCCTGTTAGCCACCCTTGGTGCACACACACATGCCCCTAGCCTCGGCATAGGCTCAGTGCCAGAACTACGCTCGGTCTGATCTCACCCTGTGAGTACGTAGGCAGCCCAACACGGGCCCGACCCCAGTTAGCTTTTCCTTTCTTGGATTAGTGTTAACTTAAACACTCTGGCATTTTAATCAAGATTAACTTTAAATTGGCTTAAACCTGGGGAGTACGGAACCATTGAAAAACAGAAGCCTCGGGGTGCCTAGCACCTTCCCGGACTTAACCGAACCCCTTACCCTAATCTCACTCGCAGACCAAGATCTTATCCAAACCTGGGGGACTTATCCCTTCTGAATGAATAGGTGGCGACTCTTAAATGATAAAACCCTTTCACACCTGTGAGGGTACACAGGTAATTCCACCATCATCTCCTTTTTGTGAGTGGGAGGGAAATTCCCACGCTCACAGCTCTGGCGACTCTGTTGGGGACTGCTCATTTTAGGGTTCAACCAGGAACCCAGGTTTAAGCCAACTAAACCTTAATCTTGATTAAAATTCCTAAGCGTTTATCTTAACACTAATCATTTTACATCTCTTGGTTAATTGTGTACTGTGCATCCATGCATGTCATAGTAGTGTAATTGCCCCATTCAATTCAATAGATAGGCTTATTATGTTAACGGCTGTTGGATGATCATCCTCAGTGTCAGTGTCTTAAAAGTCTTGGAGGTCTGCGGAGTTACTCTTGTTGGGTGATTACGCTCAGGGAAGGATTCTGAATGCTCCCGCTTACACCAATCGTCCCTTTTCAAATATGTTCTATACCAGGAAGTCGCATATATGGTGTTAAGTGATCCCCCCATCCTGCTAGGAACACAACTACATCAAACCAACATTCATACATGTAGTCTAGGCTAGGGTATAGTCTACAAGTAGCCCATCCTGGGAGGGCTACTATAAACCCTAACCTACTTGCACCTTATACCGGTCCCCAATTATGGTTGACTATCCGGGCTCATTCTACCCGGATAACCACCCACCCAAGAGCATATAATGAGTCAAATTTGTGCTTGTAATAAACTACATCCAACCCTGCTTCCCGATATAGCATATGGGGTTCAAATCCCAGGCAGGCAGGCCTTCATTGGGTCTGTCCCAACCTTGATCTGATAGGTCCCTCGGTTTCCAATAACCTAGACTAAAGCACGTCAGACCTCTGTCCGTCTGCCCTATTGGATCACATGTGCCTTGTCACACCCAATCAAAAATTAAAAAATATTGCATCATCATTTTGCATCCCATCTACATGCACAGTGCACTCATAGAGTGTGTACATTTTTCATCCAAGTAGATGGCAGGTCTTTTAGGGATTGTTCAGTCAATGGGTCGACCATCAAGACCTGTGCATCTAACTTCTCAACGGGCATGTGATAACAACCTCTAAGAAGTAATTGGGGCTTTCACCTCAAGTCAGCGTCTCGTTTGGGCTCAGTACTACAAAACCAGGACTATCCTAGACCTATTTATGGTTAACCCAAACTTGCGCCTCATGAACACTGCTATCCAGTGTTGGAGCCCATCTCACATGGTATTTCGTTTTGGTAAAAACGAGCTTTGCCCAACACTAGAAGAGATTCATCGCATTCTAGGGTTAAACATGGACGGCGAAGCCATAGTACCACGCTACAAGACAACATATCAGGCAGACCTATCTACGTTCTTGCATATCAAGCTTGCTTGTTGCAGCTCGGTCCTAACAGCTCTTTCGATCAGATACCCCTATCTTTTCTCGAAAAGAAGTACAATAGTAAGTGGAACCCTGACTCTTTGGCAGTGGAACTTCCCGGTCTCAATGCCCTTGCACTGATAGCCATGTCTCAGCTAGTGTTCCCAAGGTGTCTCTCACTTGTCGAAGCAGTTCTGATCGGGATCATCGAGGACATGCACAACTCCTACTCAGTTGTACCAATCATCCTAGCCGAGCTTCTCAAGGCTCTCAACCAGTCGACAGACCGCATAAAGGGCATCTTCCATGCCAGTACACCTCTCTTGCACCTCTGGTTAGTAAGTCATTTGCCTACAATTATATCGATACCAGATGGCATCCACGATGCCAACAGTCTACCTCGGAAGATTTCTCAGAATCAAGGCCTAATAGCAACTACAGACATTAGAGAACTTTACCACTTTCTCCAAGACCTGTCAGAGGAAGAAATCACTTGGCAATGCGATTGGCTTGTACTGAATAGGCTACCTCGTGTTGTCATCACCGGTAGTCGATGCATGATTCTTTCTGGTCTAACAGGCTCCGCAGTCTATACGCCACTCCGAGTCCTCCGACAATTTGGATCACTTTCACAGTGCACTCCGACAACCTCACCCGACACTTCCAGTCAGTTTAGCGCAGCTCCAGACGAAACCAATGGCCGGACTTCATGGTTACATTAGGACCACAGACCAACTTAGCATACCGACAGTGGGTGGATAATCCTGACATTCTACCCGGCATACCCGCACCCACGGAACTGCTCACACCAGTCACAGCTCCATCACAAGGAACTATAACCCTAGCAGAAATGGTGGTTCCCTGGACAGACTTCTTCCTGGAGAGACAGCTCCAGATCCAACAGAATTGGAAAAAGCTACGAAAAGCTCAGCGTGCATTCAGGCAGTAGGAAGTAGAACAAGGTCATGAAGTCCAAGCCGTACAAGAACAGGTTGAACAATTGGAGCAGATAATCTAGTCTCTTCGCAGGAGACGCAGAGGTGATGCCCGGGAAGCAGCCATCATCCGGGCCCAGCTTCACTTCCACCAAGAGCAGCTTGATAGTGCAAAGGCAGCTATGACCTCCTGTATCCAACAATTTGGATACCACATGTTCAACGCTACTGAAACCCTTACGCACATGGAGGTTGAAGTCACATCCCTCCAGCAATAGATCATAGTCTTAAAGGTGTGCCCCGACCACTTGACTTTGTGATCCCCGAAGGGCCTGCCTAGGATCGAGTCTTTCTTCTTTTGACTCTCACTATCCTTGTACTCACTGCACTCTTTATGCATTAATGAAAAATCTTGTTTTTCTAGCATCTGCTTCTTGTCATCATGCATAATCATGATTAACCGTTTTATTCTTTTCTGTTGCATGAGTCGACCTGTGACTCATTCTCTGACTGTGATTCTCACAGAAGCAACAGCCGCAGATGCAGTCTTGACAGAAGTACCAATTATAGAGTTAATACCTTGCATAGCACAATCAGAAAGCAGCACAGACTCAATGGCGTAACCTGCGGATCAGCACCGGTAAACCACTTAAATCCTACAGTTACATGACAGAGACATAGTGGCCATGCAGTCTAAGCTTAACAGTGTTCTGGAATCCTTTAAGATTCTAATTGGTACCCGAACCGAAGAACTCTCCACCCAGATCCCGACCGGAGAACCAACCGAGCACCCTATACCAAAGCCTCGTCCTCCCCCCTTCATGATACCTGACCCCATACCCGTAACAGGCAGAGGAGAAGAGTATGACTAGTACGAAGAGCAACCCAAGGCCTCATACGTCCATCAGGACCGGCCATCATCCTTGGATCCTACCCCATCCTTACAGGACGAAATCAAGCAGATGAAATAAGAGATGAGTAGAATGAAGGGTGCATCCACTAGTACAAGTCTATCACTGGAGGACTTAACTTTCTCATCAGGGGATGCTGTTCCCGCAGGTTTCAAGGTCCCGGACTTTAACAAATACAACAGCTCGGGTTATCCAAAACAACATCTACAGTTGTACTTGGGAGACATGCTCCAACACAATAGAAATCAGCCTCTACTCATCCAATACTTTCAGAAGAGTCTAAAGGGGGCAGTCCTTACATGGTGGATGTCTGTGGATAAGAAGAAGGTCAAAAATTGGCAAGATGCCATGGACAGCTTTGTGGAGCAATACTCCTTTAACCAGGAGCTCCGCCCTCAGAAGAGCCAGCTTGAGCAATTAAGCTATCGTAACAATGAATCATTCTTGGAGTACGCCACCCACTGGAGGGAAATGGTAGTAAAGATCTCGACTTCTTTCCCTGAGGAGCTGGCAGGCATGTTCATGGGTATCTTAAAACAGCCCTACTCTACTACACTCATGGTGACTCTACCAGTGGTGGACTTCAGCACCATCGTCAGGATAGGTGCCCATATCAAGATGACCATCAGGAGCGGGGCCATTCATTCCAGTCTAGGACTTGATCCCCCCAAGGCAACAACCTCATCCAGTAGAAACATCAGTCCCCGGGACCACAGAAAGAAGGAAAATATACATATGGTTGCTTTTACAGCACCCATCCGACTACCAGCTCCAGCAGCAATCAGTTATCAGGAATACTCAGCCAGCCTGACCAGCCCAGGGGCAAAACCGTCCTCCTAGAAACTTTACCCCTCTTCCATACACACTCAGCCAGTTATTGGAATTCCACACCAAATAGGGTCTTCTCGAGTTGAGAGGCCCCACACCTCTCTTACCTCCAGATAAACAGAACAAGAACTACAATGCCGATCATCACTGCGCCTTTTACAGAGGCCCAGGCCATGCTAAACTATTGCATAGGCGTGAAGTGTGCAATCCAAGATCTCTTGGATGATGAAAGGGTCGACCTGGCTCCCAGCAACACCAGCATCAATCAGGTGCCACTGCCCCCACATAACAATCAAGTCAACTTTATTCAGTGGGAACAGCCCAAGGCAAGGTAGTCAGGACCCAGAACACCCATAGTGAATGACGGCATCATCCGGCCCTCTTATCGATCACCTGTCATAATCCCCTTCCTCAAGTCAAACATAGAGACCATTCAGTCTCCAGCCCAGATACCTATCCCCGAATAGATCATCTATAGTATCCCTTGTCTTGCAAATTGGCCTACAGCTCCAGCTCCAACTCAAGCCTCAACCTCTTCAGGCCCTGTATAGATCCCTTACATCCCAGAGCCTCCCTTCAACCTCAATCGAGTACCCGCTCCCCACTCTCTCATCCTTGAGAGTGAGAGCATAGCCAACCTAACCAGATCTGGCCGGGTATATCAATCTCCTGTAACTGAGCTGGCAAAGGTGAAGAGTGCAAAGAAAGAGAAAGAGAAAGCAGGGGTGTCAGACCCACAGAAGGAAGTAGCTGATTCAGTAGTTTTATTGAAAATCCTGGAAAAAGCAGAGGAATTCAATACCACTCAGCAACTGAGCAAGGTACCAGCACAGATATCCATCTTGGGACTTCTTCTCACTTCAGAGCACCACAGGAAGCAACTACTCCGAGTATTCAGCAATGCCCATGTAACACCAGACATAACGCCTGAGAAACTAGGGCAAATCCTCGAACCCAAAGTCATCTCCTGCACGGAAGAGGAGATACCAGATAGCGACAGGGACCATACCCGGGATTTGTACATTACAGTACAGTGCATGGACCGAATGTTATCATCAGTGCTCATCAATAATGGCTCTGACTTGAATGTCTGCATTCTCTCCACACTGCAAAACCTGGGCCTAAACCTCAGTTAAGCGAAAAAGAGAACCATGAACATCAAGGCATTCGATAACACGATCAGGCAGAACCTGGGTGACATCAATCCAACCATCGGGGTCGTTCTCAACAAACTTTCAGGTTGTGAAAGTGTCAGCCTCATTCACTCTGCTCCTAGGGAGGCCATGGATCAATGCAACCAGAGCCATTCCCTCCTCTTTGTACCAAAGAATCAAGTTCATCCAGGATAATCGTCTGGTTGTCATTTCTTCTTAAGAGTTGGCAAGTTCCTTTGGGGATGTCCAAGAGCTGGGGTAAGGCACTGCCTTCATGAAATTCCAGTTTGAGTAGGTTAGTTCTATCACCCAGATAGAACAGCAAAGCAAGCAAGCAGTGCCACCATTTGTCAAAATGATGGCCAGAATGAACTACCAGCCTGGAAATGGTCTCGGTGCCATGAATTAGGGCATGAAGAAGAGATACACGCCTCCTCGCTATACACCTCCCTTTGTTTTGGGGTACAAGCCTAAATACGAGGATTACCTCTTAAAGTTGACTAAGAAGAGCAGACAGTCGGCGAAACCTGAGCCCCGACCACACATCTCTGTGAACTTCCCTATGGGAATCTTTGAAACCTACTCAAAAACCTCTGCCGCACTCGTTGCCTTAACCCCTCAGCCCAATGCTGAGTCTTCAGGGATTCCAGATCCAGAAGTGTTTAGCATGGCCCAGATGTTCGACGAAATGACTGTCAAAGATGCTACTAAAATAAAATATCCAGTAGGAGAGCAGGTCTGCACCTTCTCCAACAGTGCTGAAGCATCCTCCAGTCACCAGCCATTGATCTATTGGTGGACTGAGGCCCTCACCATCGAGGCCAGCCAAGGCTGCGGCAAGCACAGTGCAAGACAGGTTGGTCCGAGATAGCAGTGACCCAGTATTACCCTTCTCCTTTATCTATCTCTCTTTTGCTCCATTTGTAAAATCCAAAAGTCAGGCCACTGTCGGCCTCTTTTTGTTTGAGACTTTTTGTAATAGTCATTTCTTTTATTGAAAATCAGATTGTTTTGACTCAAAAATCATGTTTTCACAAAAAAACATTTCATATCGGTTGATGACGAAATCACACAAACTCTTTCCCTGGAAGGCCTAGTGTCCTGAAGGACTTCTACAGTCTAACAGAGAAGACACTGAAACAGTCAATCTGAGATCCATAGACAACCCCTGGCTAGTCAAGATTAGCACAAGCATAAGCCTGCAATAGAGAGCTGATATGGTCAGTTTCCTGAGAAGCTACAGTGATGTCTTCGCTTGGTCATATGCAGACATGCCAGGCTTAGTCCTCCCAGTAATTGTGGTACATAAACTGCCCTTGAACCTTGATGTCAGACCAATTAAGTAGAAACTAAGATGGATGAGGCCCGAATAGTCGCAGAAGCTCAAGAATAAAATTGAAAAGCAGATCAGTGCAGGCTTCTTGGCAGTTGTAACCTACCCTAAGTGGTTAGCCAACATCGTACCAGTACCCAAAAAGGATGGCATTGTCCGAATGTGTATTGACTACCGAAATCTGAACAAGGCAAACCCCATGGATAACTTTCATCTCCCGCACATCGACATTCTGGTCGACAATACTGTTGGGCATGAGACTCTCTCATTTATAGATGGTTTCTCCGGATACAACCAGATCAGACTCTCTCATTTATGGATTGTTTCTCCGGATACAACCAGATCAGAATGGCAGAAGAAGACATGGAAAAAACCTCCTTTATAACACCTTGGGGTACATTTTGCTACAAGGTTATGCCCTTCGGACTCAAGAACGCAGGGGCCACCTACCAGAGGGCCATGACAGCCTTGTTCCACGATATGATTCACAAGTCCACTGAAATCTATGTGGTTGACATGATCGTCAAGTCTCCTACCACTGAGCAACACCCTGAAGACTTGAAGAGACTCTGTGACAGACTCCGAGAGTACAGCCTGAGACTGAATCCAGCCAAATGTGTCTTTAGAGCCTCATCAGGAAAACTCCTTAGCTTCATAGTCAGCAAGAGAGGCATTGA
This sequence comes from Tetracentron sinense, assembly GCA_015143295.1. Taxonomy (NCBI): domain Eukaryota; kingdom Viridiplantae; phylum Streptophyta; class Magnoliopsida; order Trochodendrales; family Trochodendraceae; genus Tetracentron; species Tetracentron sinense. Next base: position 16,269,805 of record CM026554.1, read on the forward strand.
GATCGATCCAGCTAAAGCTAGAGCTATAATTGAAATGCCAGCACCTCAAACTGAAAAGGAAATCCATGGTTTCCTGGGTAGAATTCAATACATCAGCAGATTCATTTCTCAGCTCACTCTGATATGCGAGCCGATCTTCAAGCTTCTCCGAAAGAACACACCGACAGTCTAGACAGCAGAATGCCAAGAAGCCTTTGACAGAATAAAGCAATATCTCCTAAATCCTCTAGTACTTGGGCCTCCTACACCGAGACAGCCCCTGTTACAGCTCCGGTAGAATTCAGTACATCAGCAGATTCATTTCTCAACTCACTCTGATATACGAGCCGATCTTCAAGCTTCTCCGGAAGAACACACCGACAGTCTGGACAGCAGAATGCTAGGAAGCCTTTGACAGAATAAAACAATATCTCCTGAATCCTCTAGTACTTGGGCCTCCTACACCGAGACGGCCTCTGTTACTCTACATCTTTGTACAAGAGACCTCCATGGGGTGCGTACTGGCAGAACAGAACAAGCCATCTACTACATCAGTAAGCGCCTGCTAGAGTATGAAGAGAGGTACAACCCTCTCGAGAAGATATGTCTGGCACTGGTCTGGGCTACTTAGAGTCTTCGGCACTATCTGTTTTCCTACCCGGTGATCTTGATCTCCCGGATGGACCCACTTAAGTACTTGCTAGAAAAGCCAGCCACCACCGGAATGACTGCCCGATGGCTTATGATGTTGTCTGAATTCGACATCACGTACATGACACAGAAGTTAATCAAGGGGCAGGCGATAGCAGATCACCTTGCCCACAGTCCAGCACAGGACTACGTGTCTGTACATGATCGATTTCCGGATGAAGCCATCTTATATACAGAAATAGACAAACAAGAATACTCTGGCTGGGAATTGTACTTTGACTAACCTACTAACAGTCATGGCCATGGGGTAGGAGTAGTCTTGATCTCACCTAAGGGAGCACACCTCCTTATCTCAGTCAAGCTAAAGTTCAGATGCTCCAACAATGAGGCAGAATACGAGGCGTGCATAGCCGGACTGAAAAAAGCCTTGGACATCGGGATTGAAGAGGTAGACGTCTACGGTGACTCATCTCTAGTAATCTGTAAGGCGAATGAATCTTGGACCATCCGAGAAGCAAGGCTAGTCCCGTACTTAGCCTACCTCAAACTGCTAATCAGTCAGTTCAAGAGAATTAGCTTCAGCCACAGCCGGAACAAGAACAGATTCACCGACGCACTGGCCACTCTTGTTTGCATGGTACAGATCCCTACAAACATCATGCTCTGGCCGATCGAAATTCAACAACAGGATCAACCTGCCTATTGCCTTCAAATCGAGGAGGTATCGAACAATAAGCCTTGGTATACCGACATCAAGCAGTATCTCAAGGACGAGACCTTCCCCCTCGATGCCACCAAAATAGACCGCTGGGCAGTTAGAAGACTGGCTATTCAGTTCGTCCTATCAGGGGGCATCTTGTACAAGAGGTCGCCAAACCTACTCTGGCTCAGATGCCTAGATACCAGTGAAGCAGCACGGGTAGTCGAAGAAGTTCACGGAGGAACTTTCGGCCCACACATGAATGAGTTAATGTTATCTAAGAAGATTTTTAAGGCTAGGTTACTACTGGTCCATCATAGAATCAGATTATTGCAAGCACGTACAGAAGTGCCACCAATGCCAAATCTATACCGATAGGGTAAATGAACCGCTAAATAGGCTGCATAATCTCACTGCTCCTTGGCCATTCTTAGCTTGGGGCATCGACGTAATCAGACCCCATAGCTCCGAAAGCATCCAACGGACATCGATTTATCCTGGTAGCAATCGATTATTTCAGAAAATAGGTCGAGGCAGCCTCTTATGCCAGTGTCACAGCCTCAATGGTTCAGCGTTTTCTGAAAAGGGATATCCTCTACCGATATGGGGTCCCGTATGAGATTGTAACAGACAATGCCCTCAACTTCTGCAACAAGGGGATGACTGATCTCTGCCAGAAATTCAAGATCCAACATCACAATTCTACGCCAAACAGGCCACAGACCAATGGTGCAGTTGAAGCCGCCAACAAAAACCTAAAGAAAATCATCGAGAAGATAGCCACCAAGTACTCTGTCAGGCATGAGATGCTCCCTTAAGCACTCATGGCCTATAGAACGTCCATCTGAACCTCTACTGGGGCAACACCATTCTCTCTGGCCTATAGTATGGAAGTAGTCCTCCCTATCGAAGTACAGATTCCATCACTCCGGGTGTTAATGGAAGCAGAGCTCTCAGAAGCAGAATGGGTATAGACCCGGTATGAGCAGTTGAATCTGATTGAAGAGCAGCGACTGAAAGCCATCAACCACTCTCAGACCTATCAGAGGCGCATGGTTAGGGTATTCAACAAGAAATTCAAGCCAAGAAGCATCGAGATCGGTGACCTGGTCCTCCAGAAAATGTTGTCAAACCACCCTGACCCAAGGGGTAAGTTCACTCCCAACTATGAAGGCCCATACGTCGTCCGAGATAAATTCTTAGGTGGTGCCCTTCGACTCGGATGTATGGATGACGAAGAACTCCCAGAGCCCGTCAACATGGACAAAATCAAAAGATACTACGCTTAGGGTCTAGATCTGATAGGCGCTTTGCACTTATAGTTTCTTCGGGAAATGACAAGAGGCCATCCTTCGCACACTCTTCATCCTTCTTTCCTGTAACCCGCTTACAAATCAAATAAAATTCGCTAGTTAGCCCCTTGAGCCTGACAGCTCTTCTTTCATTACACCTTTCCAGGGACACACTCCCTCACCCTCTGCAGCGTTAGCCTGAACTATGTCATGACCTGATCCTGCAAAAGGGTACGTAGGTAACCTGTCAAATTAGGTGCGGTCACAAAAGGGGTACCCACTCCCCGACTCTCCCAAACAGAGTCCCTCTTTCCCCAAAAGAGTCATCAACTATCCCCTACAAAGTCACTCCCCAATCAGTGATAAACTCTCCCAGCTTCCCAGGCGAATTGATTCTCAAGGGTACAAAATTTCTATCAAAAGAAAACCCAAAATAGAAGTCGAAACATTTCAACAGCCAAAGATCCCCCACAGAGACAATCTCTCTGGACTCTTTACCCAATAGATGAACCTTTTAGAGACAATCTCTCCTAAAAAATAATCCTCAAGTAAAGACAACCTCTCTATCCTCAGCAGAGACAACCTCTCTATCCTCAGCAGAGACAACCTCTCTCACCCTTCTTGGCAGAGACAACCTCTCTCAATATTCCCAAAAAAAAAAATCACCGGGGAACCTAAGGCACAAGCCTTAAGAAGGAAAATTCCCCCAGAAACAGAAGGGTTCCCCCCAGAAAGTGAAAATCAATTTTATCAAAACCTCCAAGGGAATGAAAATCAACAACAAACAGGAGAAATCCCAGGGTGTCCCAAACATCAGTCTCTCAGCCTACATTTCGTCCCACTACAAAAGTCCTTCTAGATCCCCTAAAAGCTACGAGTGCAAGCGCAGTATCACATCTATAACCCGAGCGGAAATATCATCCTCAAATCCCAGAGGAGCGCCGTTCAGGGCAATGATAGGAGAAGACCTATTTTCCCCATCATAAATAAAACTTCCTCAATAAGTCACGGGCATGAGTGAAAACCGGCAACGGCCTCATTACATAAAAATCACGCGATCCCCAGACCTAATCTTGTGACTAGGGGCAAAAAAGGAACAAAAACCAATCAGCTTCGCAGGCATGAGGAAAACCGGCAACGGCTTCATCGCACAAAAATTGTGCGAACCCCATTACTTGGTTATTCCAAGGGTAAAAAAGGGAGAAAAAGCTAAAAAGCGATTTGGCAACAAAATCCGACAGTAGTCAGACTAGCTAGATAAATTCCCTATAGTAGTCCCCGACAGATGGCATGGAAGAGCAGCTTCCCTGACACTAGTCTCCAGTAGAGTTCGGATCCCCAGCAGTGATCTATAACAGTGTCATATCCCCTAGCAGTCCCCCAGTAACGGTCGACAACGGTATTACATTCCCCAGCGGATCCCTAAGCAAAGGCATCCAATTTGCTCCCCAGCAAGCTTCTCCCAGTCAGAGTCTAATCTCCAGCGGTTACAAGGCAAACAGTTCTACCCACAAACTTTCCCAGCGGTGATAAAACCTCTTCTGGGTCATACTCCACTCTCCAAGAGCGAAAGGCATAATACATGATCCCTAAGCCCTGACTAAGGCATTTTTCTGCCAAAACTGATAGCTAGTTGAATATTCTTTCTGTTGAAATCAAAATTTTTTACAAAGGTCCAAAACCTTTTATAAATGTTTTCAAAAGCAGCTCCTCTTTGGTATCCTGACCAGATCATACCATCCTGCACTGAGCAGCCCCAACAAGACAAAGCAGAAGAAGCCGAAACCATGCATCCCCACAAGTCGCAATCAGCAGAGTCATAGGAAAGCATCCTTGCCTTTATACCCTGCATGACATCTCTGCGTGGCATCACACCTCGTGTGACCAAACTCCTCAGCATCATCCTTGATGAAAATCCAGCGCCTCTCGGCCATTTCAATCATCCGGCTAATGCCTCTTAGACATGCCGCACTCTTTTTTACACCCCCGTGTGTCCTCGACATCCTGTGTATGTTAGACACGTATACCCACAAAGCCATTCCAGAATTGAATTTATCTATTTCTAAATCAATAAGTGCATATTTTACATTCACACATTGTCTTCTACATTGGGTAATATATCAAAAGTATCTCATTGGATGAGACTACTTTGTCCCTTAGGTGACATTGTAGGAAAACCATCCAATTAGTTGATAACTGATTGCTAAGGAGATATGGTTTTTCCGGTTCCTTGTAGACCTAAAATTGTTCTAAGTTAATCAGGATGCATCTGGACAATGTATTCCTAATAACTTAAACATTGTTAGTTCCATATGATGGAGTGATGAATCTCAATCACTGAGAGAAGGATCTCTTGACTAAAATGTGGATATAAGTAAGAACTACTTATATTGCAACTGGATCGCTCAGTGGATACCCTTAGAAATATACTGTCTTTATATTTAGGGTAGTCAATTTGATAGATTGTCCTTAACCTGAGAGGTCGACATCTTCTCTAATATTTGCCTATGTAGCTTTGATGTAGCCAATCGTCAATGTCCAACACACCGGACTAAATACAGGCTCGTTGGGTTATATACGCTGTACTGGAAGAAGTGTGTGTACGCTTGACAAGGATTCCACTACTCTTACAGAGTAAATAATATTGAGTTGATATTTGTCAAAACCGGACTTGAAAAACCCAGCGGTGGTATTTATCGATGAAATAGTTTTATCGAGGGATTTATTTTCTGTATAAAAGAAATGTAATAATAATTATTATTTCTTTTAAAGAATTTTTAAAAATGTTTTGCAAGTCCAAGTTTGACTAAAAGTATCAAAGAGAATGGGTTCTCAATGTAAGCCAGGGATTAAAGACAGTATTTGATATTGTCCCATAAGCTTATAACAATATTGGAAGTGGAGGGACTGATCCGTAAACAAATCTTGAGATAGAAATACCTGCAAGTAATTCTCTGTTTTCTAGAGGTTAATCACATTGTGTTAATGGACATTAATTGTGATTGGTGGAAGTCCAGGGATATAGATAAAATTCTATAATCCTAATGGAGTATAGGAAAGGTGTTTCCTAGTAACAATGCTTTAACCGAAAGGTTGAGTACTTGGTCCCACAACCGGAAATAAGAGATCCCACACACAAGGACTTTCTTAAAGTGTTTAATTTAATTAAATAATTAAATTAATTTATTTCTCTAAGAAATCACTATATGGTATAGTGAAGCTCTGAAAGGTGGAATAACATTAAATGTGAAAAACCAAATGGGTAGGACCCATTGGGGAATATTTTAAAAGAATATTAAAATTGACCAAAGGGTCAACAACCCTTAAAGTGGCGTGTTGGAGTGGGGCCCACCTAGGGTGGGACGCCCACTTCAAGGTGGATATAATAATTGTTATTGTATTTAATTAGTTTCTAATTAACTAAACTACTTATTGGATAAGGTTAGTTAGTTAGTTAGTTACTAATTAAAGATTCCCTATTTGTTAGGGATTCTATTAGTTTCTTGCTAATCAAGGAATCCTAATTGGACTAGGATAATGATGGGATTAATTAGACACTAATGGATAAGATTAGTTTCTATTTTGATTAATCCTAATTAATTAAAGGAGAAACCAAATAGGAAACTAATTAAGGACTTCTAATTGGATTAGAAAGTGGAGTCTTGGGTTGCAAGCAACCCAAGCATATCCTATAAAGAGGTGGATGTCCAAGGAGTTGGACACAATTAATTTTTTTCAGAATTTCTAGATTTGGAAATAATTCTCTCCCCTCAATCTCACGCCCTCCCCTCTCCAATTAGAGGTGTACGGTTAGCCCCTTTTCCCCTTTTTTTCTCAATTCTTGTGTTCTTGCTTTAAGTATCAAGAAGAAATCAAGAACCCATCTTGAAGGATAAAGATTGGATCTTTTATTCAAGATTTCTAGAGCTGGATTTTTGGAAGGGCCATTAGCTTCCATTAGAGAAAGCTTTAAAGAAAAAAGAAGATCCGTGTGGATTGCGAAGGAGACTTGGCACTTGTGAAGTTTTGCCGGTATCGCTATTATTGTGGATTTGACTTAACAATTTCAAAGTCTCAAAGGTATTTTGATTTTAACTCTCATTGAATAAAATCAATTAGAATCTTAGTCAGATCTTGGGATTCGATGTATGCCCCCCCAAGAACTGTTTTTCTAAAATTAAAAAGAGGCATACTTTCAGTGTATACTACCTGCATGTCCTCCCTTTTCGACACCCTCGTGTGTCCTCGACATCCCGTGTATACCTTTACAGCGTATACCACCTGTATGTCCCCCCTTTCGACACCCCCGTGTGTCCTCGACATCCCGTGTATACCATTACAGCGTATACCACCTACATGTCCTCCTTTTCAACACCCCCGTGTGTCCTCGACATCCCATGTATATCTTTACAGCTTATACAACCTGCATGTCCTCCCTTTTCAACACCCCTATGTGTCCTCGACATCCCGTGTGTACCTTTACAGTGTACACCCCCGCATGTCATCCCTTCAATACCCTATGTGTCCTCTCAATCAAACTCGATTGAATCCCTCCGGCCGATGCCTCCAGGCTATGCCATCCCTGCATCCATCACTCCCCAGTAAGTAGTCTAAACTACTCACTCTTCCTAGCGGTGGCCATGCCACCACATTGCACTCACCATTTGCACTGCATGCATACATACTGTCGCGCCCCAAAATACCCCTACGAGTTAAGGGATACTTTAGGTGCGACTATACGTACCTGTCAAACCATCCTGAAGTAAACGTAGCTAACACAATACAATAAGGATAATAATCAGAGCGCAGAAGCTAAACATATATGCGGAAGTGTAAACTAACTTTTTATTTTCTTCTAAAGTTCCAAAATAGTATTCCAACTACATATCAAATTCTAAGGTGGACAGGCCCACCTATCAAAATGTCAAAATACACCAAAGGACCCTCTTGTACTCTCCCCTCAACAGTAGTCGAGGTACGGCCACATGTCGAGGTCTCTATATGCCTGAGACTGTAACGGGATAGAAGGGTCCCTCTCCTCTACGTACTCTTCCAAGACTTAAGGCTCAGGGTCGAGGGCTTCCTCAGTACCTGCCGACATGAAAGTATGGCTGAGCATGGAATACTCAGCGAGTACAAACTACTAGCAAACCATAGCAATAATAGAAGCATAACAAGAATGAACAAAATACAAGGTATCGATTTAAAGCAATAGTAGCATCATAAGATAAATGGTATTGAACAAGAACAATATCATTATCATGACATGATGCATGAATGCGAAAACGCAGATAAAGCTCATGCCTGAAACCTCGTTTCATGTCTCGGTTTTGCTTGTGAAAATCATGCATGCGTGTCCTTTCATCATCTTGTATACTTATGAGCCAGAGGTTAGCACCCGAACACCCCTAGGCTGCCAACCTCCTTGACATGTAATATTTTCCTTTACTTGTGAGCTAGAGGCTAGCACCCGAACCTCCCTAGGCTGCCAACCACCTTGACATATGGTTTTCTTGTGAACCAGAGGCTAGTACCCGAATATCCCTGGGCTACCAACCTCCTTGACATATAGTAGCTTTTACTTTTCTTGTTTAGTTTTCTTGTGTGCCAGAGGCTAGTACCCTAATGCCACTGGGCTACCAACCTCCTTGATATGCAATGTTTTCTTGTTGATTTATTAATGCATATGCTCTTTAAAACTTGGTTCATGCATGCATGCATGCTCGCGTGCGTGCCAATAGTGACAATCCTGGGAACATGTGTAACAAGAGGAATATCGTATCACATTTCAATTCATAGTATAACATGTAAGCATTTAGGTAATCAACATAGCATTTGGTCAAGTCATCATTTACAAGAACAATTACATAGGGCTTACATCCATTGCCTTTATTAAATTCATTTATTCTTAGTTTAGACATATTATCAAACATCCGGTGTGCAACATTTTTAGTAGTTTTTTTTTACCCTTTTTAGTGCATATTTTCCATCAATCATCATGGTATGTTCATTATTTATAGAATGCCCATCCACCGTTTTCCATTTCACACATCACATCCACATCCAACGGCATCCAATCGCCACAATCCACATCCCATCCACACATTCGAACCTTTTTCTTATCTTGTTTATATTTAGTGAAGGTGATACGTTTTATAAGGAAAGGAAGCATAATATCAAGAGTGAAAACCTAGGTTATTGCTAGGGAAGTTAGTAGAGTGTACTAACTTTGAATCAAGGCTTGATATTGGGTGTAAACCTTGATTGAAGCTCCAACTTGGAAGAAGAAGGATCCTTGTTTGAAGAAGGCTTGAGTGGAGGAAGAAAGCCTCTTGAAAATACCTTGGAGAATGCCGCCTTAGCTTGAGAACATGGTCCTCATGAGTTGAACCTTGGATTTGAAGAATCCAAGCCTTGGAACAAATCTTGGTAGCCCAAACTCTTGATTTCTTCTCAAAAGGAAAACCTAACCTTTTCCTCTCTCTCTATCTCTCAAAACACTCTAAGTAACGTGAATGAAGCCCTAAAGGCTCGGGCAAGCCTTTATAGGTAAGGGTTTAACGCCCAAAAGACGAAAAAGCCCTTACTGAAATTTCTGCAAAACGTGATAGACCGAGCGATCGGTGGTTATGACCGATCAATCAGTTGCTTACCGAGCGATCAGTCAAAAACATACTCTCTAAAAAATTTCCCCATACAAAAAAGTTAACCAGTCGATAGCCTTCGATCGATCGGTTTTGGACCGATCGATCGCTAATAATGACCGAGCGATCGGTTGTGAACTGATCGATCTCTACATTGGACCGAGCGATAGGTGCTCTGCAGGTCCCCGCTGTTTTGGCCATATCTTTTGACTCGCTAGTCAGATTTCGACAATTCAACTTAAGTTGGATTCGTCTTTCGAAAACAAATATTTTTTACTTTTCAAAATTTCCAATTTCTTGCTTATTTATTAATTAGACTATGAGAAAGGCCAATTAGCTACGAAAGTACTATTCATTAAATATAGAAAAATCCGGGGTGCTACACATACCATCATTCTGCATCCATGTTATCCGAGCTCGGTGTAAAAATAGGATGATTCCAGTCTTTGCCGTTCGAATCGCCAACCTTGGTATTCTCCAACAAAGAGGGGCAGCTGTAAGCACCCAATTTGTACACCCCATTTAACTAGTTAAAACCCTTTTAACTATGGTTACCCCCTGCCAAGTCCCCTTGACCCTAGGTAAGCCTCTAGTCAAACCCTAGAAAATCGTAGAACCAAAACCCTAACCCTAGGTAAACCTCATGATTCGGCCCTAGTTAAAACCTAGGACGTATCCTTAGTTTAACCCTAGTTGAACCCTAGTACAAAAACCATGTCAAAAATCCTACCCTTAGGTGACCCTAGCATAACCCTTGAGCCCTTAGGGTTTAAACCCTAAGACCCATGGCCAATAGGGCCTGACCCTAGGCCTCAAGCCCACAAAGCCCGAAACACCAAAGCCCAAACCTCCATAACCCGTACGTGCAGGCCCCAGCCCAATTCAAACATATCTCATAATGACGGTAGAAGGTCTACTGACAATATAAAATGACATGTGTTATGATTATCGGTAGACCTTCTACCGACAGTTTGTAAGTACCGAGTTTGCAGGCTGCAAACGCCCTGCACACTCCACCCTTGCCTCAAGCCTTCACCTCAAGCCTCTTAGTCGACCTTCCTTGGGTCCAATACCCTTCTCCCCCTTCTCTTTAATTCCTCTTAGGTCCCCCTTAAGCTTCCCCTATAAGAACCCATCACCCTTCACTGAAGGACTGGTCTACAAAAATCCCCTAGGTGAAGCCCTGTCCGAAATCTACTCTCTCAACCTCTCCAAACACCTTGGTCTTAGTCCTAAGATCACCCTTGGATCTTCTTCAAGCTCCCCCAGCTGCTGCAGCCCATCACCAAAGCACCACCCTATTGTTGTAGACCCCCCCCCCCCACACTCGGCCAGTGAGCAGAGCATCAGGGTAGGGACTTCCCTACCCTCGTTTTCCTTGGTCTACCATAAATGTGACCCCCTGGTCATTTCCAATGGGCTAATTTGCCTTTACTATTGGTGTTTAGCTTGTAAACAAACCCCCACAGGGTGTTCACCCACCTAAACCATAGGAACCCCTATGGGTACATGACCTCCCTTGTAGCTCAGGTCATTACAGGACTTTCTAAGGGTCCCTCAGATCATGAGGGAACCCCTAGTAACCTCTATGCACAGTCCCCTTGGCCGCCATCCCTGTTTCAAAGAAAACCAAGAATGGCGGTAATCTCAGTACCGCCATTCCTGGCAGTATACTTTGGAGCCCTGTTTAGCCTACTTAGTTAGGCCCTGGTCCATGTCCAGGGCCCAAACTGAATCCCTCTCACTCGCTCGAACCAAACCTAGTCTTTCCAGGACCCTGGGTTAAGCCTAACCATGGTTAAAACCCTGAAAACCTTCACAGTGCATACTTTCGGTACTTCATCTACCGACAATATTATTTTGGCCTAGGTTTTGATTGGCGGTAGAATAACTACCGCCAATATACTGTTACAGGTACATTGAATTTGCAACTTTGTGGGGCCCACTCCAGGCATCCCCTTGGGCCCACACTGGACTCAAATCACTCCCAAGAGTCCCCTCTACACTCCCCTGACCTTGCTTCACCTTGGGTTACATCCTAACCCTAGTTAAGCTTTCACAAAACAATAGTTAAAACACTGTTTTTAGTGTTGGTAATCCTATTACCGACATTAAAAATAGTTTTGATTTTAGGCTTTTGCAAGTGCCCAGGCCTAGTAGGAGGCCACTTTAGGCCCTGCCTAGCCCCCTGGACCCACCTTGGACCTCACTTGACCCTTAACCACGGTTAAATATTCCTCCGATTAATATTTAACCGCGGTTAAGCACCCCTTAACCCTACAAACTTCGGGAATCTAAACGAAAATTCCTAAAATCAATCTTGGACTATAACGCTAACTTTGGCCCTCTACCTAACCCTGGTTAGCAACCCTAACCAAAGTTAGACCCCTCTTAACTTCGGTTAGCAACCCTAATCGTAGTTAATCTCGGTTTACGTCCGGTAGCCTAAAAACCAAGTCTACCGGACTTATCTTGGCCTACCGGGCATCCCCTTAGCCTACCGGGCTACACATCACATCCCCTTAACTGTGGTTAGAAACCCTAACCATTGTTAGTTCGGCCTAAACCCGGTTACCAACCCTAACCCAGACCGAACTCTACCCTAGTCTACCGGACTACACCCCTAACCCTACCGGGCTTAAATACCATGCACTTGACCCTCCTCGGTCAACCAAACCCTAGTCTACCAGACTAGCCCCTGTTAGCCACCCTTGGTACACACACACACGCCCTTAGCCTTGGCACAGGCTCACGTGCCAGAACTACGCTCGGTCTGATCTCACCCTGTGAGTACGTAGGCAGCCCAACACGGGCCCGACCCCAGTTAGCTTTTCCTTTCTTGGATTAGTGTTAACTTAAACACTCCGGCATTTTAATCAAGATTAACTTTCAATTGGCTTAAACCCGGGCAGTACAGATCCATTGAAAAACGAGAGCCTCGGGGTGCCTAACACCTTCCCCGGACTTAACCGAACCCCTTACCCTGATCTCACTCATAGACCAATACCTTATCCAAACCTGGGGGACTTATCCTTTTTGAATGAATTGGTGACAACTCTTAAATGATAAAAATCTTTCACACCCATGAGGGTACACAGGTAATTCCACCATCGTCTCCTTTTTGTGAGTGGGAGGGAAATTCCCGCGCTCACATCCGGCACTATCTGCTTTCCTACTCGGTAATTCTGATCTCCCGGATGGACCCATTCAAGTACTTGCTAGAAAAACCAGCCACCACCAAAAGAATTGCCCGATGGCTCATGATGTTGTCTGAATTCGATATCTCGTACATGACTCAGAAGTCAATCAAGGGGCAGGCGATAGTACATCACCTAGCCCTCAGTCCAGCTCAGGACTATGTGTCTGTACACGATCAGTTTCCAGATGAAGCCATCCTATATGCAAAGGCAGGGGAACAAGAGTACTCCGACTGGGAGTTATACTTTGATGGAGTTGCCAACAGTCATGACCATGGGGCAAGAGCAGTCCTAATCTCTCTTAAGGGAGCACACCTCCCTATCTTGGTCAAGCTGAAATTCAGATGCTCCAACAATGAAGCAGAATATGAGGCATGCATAGCCGGACTGAAAGAAGCCCTGGACATCAGGATTGAAGAGGTAGATGTCTACGGTGACTCATCTCTAGTAATCTATCAGGCAAATGAATCTTGGGCCATCCAAGAAACAAGGCTAGTCCCGTACTTGGCCTACCTCAATCTTCTAATCAGTCAGTTCAGAAGAATTAGCTTTAGTCACAGGTCCAGGAACCAAAACAGATTCGCCGACGCTCTGGCCACTCTCGCTTCCATGGTACAGATCCCTACAGGCATCATGCTCTGGCCGATCGAAATTCAACAACAGGATCAGCCGGCCTACTGCCTTCAAATCGAGGAGGTATCAGACGACAAGTCTTGGTATTTAGACATCAAGCAGTACCTCGAGGATGGGCTTTCCAGCTCGATGCTACCGGAACAGATCGCCGGGCAATCAGAAGACTGGTTATTCAGTTTGTCCTATCAAGGGGCATCTTATACAAGAGGTTACCAAACCCTACTCTGGCTTAGATGCCTTGATACCAGTGAAGCAGCGCAAGTAGTCGAAGAAGTTCACAGAGGAACTTGCGGCCCACACATGAACTAGTTGATGCTGTCTAAGAAGATACTCAGATTGGGCTCCTATTGGTCCACCATGGAGTCTGACTGTTGCAAGCACGTGCAAAAGTGCCACCAGTGCCAAATCTACACTGACAGGGTAAATGCACCACCAAACAGGCTGCATAATCTCACTGCTCCTTGGCCATTCTCAGCATGGGGCATCGACGTCATTGGTCCCAAAACACCGAGAGTGTCCAACGGACATCGATTCATCTTGGTTGCAATTGATTATTTCACAAAGTGGGTTGTGATAGCCTCTTATGCCAATGTCACAGCCTCAGTGGTTCAGCGTTTTCTGAAAAGGGATATCATCTGTCGATATGGGGTCCCGTATGAGATTGTAACAGACAATGCTCTCAACTTCTGTAAAAGGGAATGACTGATCTCTGTCAGAAATTAAAGATCCAACATCACAACTCTACGCCACATAAGCCACAGACCAATGGTACAGTGGAGGCCGCTAACAAAAATTTGAAAAAAATCATCGAGAAGATGGCAATCAATTACTCTGCCTGGCATAAGATGCTCCCTTATGCACTCATGGCCTACTAAACATCCATTCGAACCTCAATTGGGGCAACCCCATTCTCTCTGGCCTATGGCATGGAAGCAGTCCTCCCCATTGAAGTACAGATTCGACCACTCCGGGTGTTAATGGAAGCAGAGCTCTCAGAAGCAGAATGGGCATAGACCTGGCATGAACAGTTGAATTTGATTGAAGAGCGGTGACTAAAGCCATCAATCACTCTCAGGCCAATCAGAGGTGCATGGCTAAGGAATTCAACAAGAAAGTCAGGCCGAGAAGCATTGAGATCGGTGACCTGGTTCTCCAGAAAAATTTTTCAAACCGCCCTGACCCAAGGGGCAAGTTTGCTCCCAATTATGAAGGTGCATACATTGTTCGAGACAAATTCTCAGGCGGCCCCCTTTAACTCAGGTGTATGGATGACGAAGACCTCCCAGAGCCCGTTAACATGGATAAACTCAAACGATATTATGCTTAGGGTCTAGGTCTGATAGGGGCTTTTGCACTTGTAGTTTCTCTGGGAAATGACAGGAGGCCATCTTTGGAACACTCCTTATCCCTCTGTAACCCGTTTACAAATCAATGAAATCCGCTAGTTAGCCCCTTGAGCCTAACAGCCCTTCTTTCAGTACACCTTTTTAGGGACACCCTCCCTCACCCTCTACGACATTTGCCTGAACTACGTTATAACCTGATCTTGCAAAGGGTATGTAGGCAACCTGAAAAAATCAGGGGCGGTCGCACTCACACAAAAGGAGATCACACCTCCCCCAGCTTTCCCCGTGAAGTCAACTCTTCCCCAAAGGAGCCACACGCCTCCCCCGATTTCCCCATATAGAGCCAGATCATCCCCAGTGGAACCAAAGCTTCTCTAAAAGCCTCTTCCCACAGTGTCCAACGAAGCAAAAATCCTCTCAAACTCTCCAGATGAGTCGACTCTCAAGGATACAAAATTTCCATCAAAGAAAAACACAAAATAGAAGTCGAAACATTTCAAAAGCCAGAGACTCCCCACAGAGACAATCTCTCCGAGATCTTTCCCCAACAGAAGAATCTTTCAGGGATAAACACTCCTGAAAAACAACGGCTCCCTATCCTCAACAGAGACAACCTCTCTCACCCTCCTGGCAAAGACAACCTCTCTTGGATTCCTCGAACATAAAAAAAAAATCGTCGAAAGACCAGAGGTACATGTCTTCAACTGAAGAATCCCCCAAAGGGTGAAATTCAACTGTATCCAAAATCAAACTTCCAAGGGAGTGTAAAACAACAACAAACAAGAGAAATCCCAGGGTGTTCCAAACTTCGGTCCCCCTAGCCTACATTTCATCCTACTCCAAGTCCTTCTAGATCCCTTAGAAACTAGGAGTGCAAACGCAATATCTAATCTACATTCCCAGCAGAAATATCGTCTCCCAATCCCTAGAGGAGCGCCATTCAGGGCAATGATGGGAGAAGATCCATTTTCCCCATCAAATGCGAATTTCCCCAGTAAAATAGAGGTTCCCTCAGCAATCGCAGGCATGAGTGAAAACCGGCAACGGCCTCATTGCACAAAAATCATGAGATCCCCAGACCTAGTTTTACGACTAGGAGAAAAAAATGGACAAAAATCATTCAACTTTGGAGGCATAAGGAAAACCGGCAACGGCCTCTTAACACGAAAATTATGCGAACCCCATGACTTGGTCATTCCAAGAGTAAAAAAGGGAGAAAAGCTGAAGGGCAGTTTGGCAAAAGAATCTGGCAGTAGTCAGTCTAGCCAGATAAATCCCTTGCAGCAGTTCCCAGCAGATGGCATGGAAGAGCAACTTTCCCGACACTAGTCTCCAATAGAGTTCAAATCCCCAGCAATGATCTATGACAGTGTCATATCCCCTAACAAATCCCCAGTAGCGGTCTACAGCGGTGTTGTATTTCCCAACAAATCTCCAGAAGAGGCTTCCCATTGCTCTCAATATACACTCTCCCCAGCAAGAGTACAGAAGCATCCAATTTGCTCCCCAGTAAGCTTCTCCCCAGCCAAAGTTTAATCTCTAGCAGTGACAAGACAAACAGGTCACCCATGAACATCCTCCAGTGGTGATGAAACCTTTTCTGGGTCATACTCTGCCCTCCAAGAGTGAAAGACAGATTACATGTTCCCCAAGCCATGACTAAGGCACTTTCCTGGCAAAACTAAGAGCTAGTTGAATATTCTTACTGTTAAATCAAAACTTTTTACAAAAGTCCAATACCTTTTATAAAAAATTTTCAAAAAACAGACCCTTTTGGTACCCAGACCTGGTCATACCAGCCTGCACTGAAAAGCCCCAACAAGACACAGCAGAAGAAGCCGACATCGTGCATTCCCGTAAGTCACAATTAACAAAGTCATGGAAAAGCATCCTCGCCTTTATCCCCTGCATAGTATCACACCCCGTGACCGAACTCCTCAATATCATTCTTGATCAAAACCTCAGCACCTCTCGACCATTTTAAATCACCCGGCTAGTTCCTCTTGGACATGCCGCACTCCTTCCAACAGCCCACGTGTCTTCGACATCTGGTGTGCTCCTTGGCAATCTCGCCATACCGCAACATCACCTCCTGCATGTCACTCTTTTTGACACCCCCGCATGTCCTCGACATCCGGTGTGCTCCTTGGCAATCTCGTCATACTGCAGCATCACCTTCTGTATGTCACCCTTTTTGACACCCCTACGTGTCCTTGACATCCAGTGTGCTCCTTGAAAATCTCACCATACCGCAACATCACATCCTGCATGTCACCCTTTTGACACCCCCACATGTTCTCGACATCCGGTGTGCACCTTGGTAATCTCGCCATACCATAGCATCACCTCCTGTATGTCACCATTTTCAATACCCCCGCGTGTCTTCAACATCCGGTGTGCTCCTTGGCAATCTCACCATACCGCAGCATCACCCCTACATGTCACTCCTTTCGACACCCTATGTGTCCTCGACATCCCATGTGCACCTTTGCAGTGTGCATCACTCATATGTCCCTCTTAACACCCTGTGTCTTTCCGATCAACTTGATCATATCCCTCTGGCCAACATCTCCGGGCCGGGCCATCCTTACATCCATTAATCCCTAGTGAGTAGACTGAACTACTCGCTCTCCCCCAGCAGTGCTCGTACTGCATCATTGCACCCACCATTTGCATTGCATGCATTCATGCCTTCATACTGCATCCATAATATCCGAACTTGATGTAAGAATAGGATGATTTCAGTCTTTGCCGTTCAAATTGCCAACCTCAGCATTCTCCAGCAAAGAGGGGCAGCTGTAAGCACCCAATTTTCACACCCCTGTCTAACCCTGGTTAAAGCCTTTTAATCATTAGTTACCCCTTGCCAAATCCCCCACACCCTAAGTAAACCCTAGTTAAACCCTAAGACTCAACCCTAATTTAAACCCAAGTTAAATCCCAGGACTACCCTAGGTAACCCTAAACCAAAGCCCTAGCCTAGCCTTAAACCCAAGTTAAATCCTAGGACTCCCCTAGGTAACCCTAAACCAAAGCCCTAGCCTAGCCCTAGAGCCCTTAGGGCTTAAACCCTAGAATCCTTGGCCTTTAGGGCCTGAACCTTGGCATGAGCCTATAAGGCCCAAAAACCTTGAAACAAACTCCTCCATACCTTTTTGTGCTAGGCCAGGCCCAGTTCAAATAAAATTTCTTATTGTCGATAGAGGGTCTACCGACAATTTAAAAATGTCTGTTTTCACAATGGTGGTAGACCCTCTACTGCCATTGTTTGAATCGAGTCTGCAAACTGCGTACACCTCCCTACACACTCCACCCTCACCTCAACTCTCCCTTTAGCCTTCTCACTCGACCTCCACCAGGTCCAACCCCCTCTCAGGCCTTCTCCTTAATTCCTCCTAGGTCCCTAAAGCTCCTCTCCTACAAACTCCCCTCACTATTAAACGGTCTACAAAAAATCCAAAATCTCTAGTTGAAGCCCTAAGCATTCCTCAGGCCACACAACCCCTCCAAATTGCTAAAAAGCTTCGTCCAAGAGCCCCCAGATCTCCCATGATCGAATCCTTGTAGCACCATAAGTATAAACCACCAGTGCATAGGCCACTCCTCCACAGCAAAAACAGAGTGCAGGGTAGGGACATTCCCTACCCAATTTTTTCTGCTTTATCATTTATGTGAGCCCCTGTTCAGTTCCAGGGGAGTTTATTTGCTTTCATTACTAGTGTTCAGTGTGTAAACCGAACCCAACAGGGTGTTCTCCTACCTTTATCATAGGTGGGATGAACCCCTACGGGCATACCCTTCTCCATTGAGCATTGCAGACCTTCACAGACCTTCTGGGGGTCCCTCAGATCATGAGGGAACCCCTGATCACCTCTGTGCACAACCCATGTTGGTAAAAAGTTGGTTTTGAGAAAAACCAAGAATAGCGGTAATCTCAATACCGCCATTCCTAGCACATTCTATTATAGCTTGTTTTGGCCTACTTAGGTAGGCCCTGGTCCATGTCCAGCGCCCAAAGTGAACCCATCAATTCTCCCTTGACCTCACTTGGTCCTTCCAAGTGCAGGGGTTAAGCCTAACCATAGTTAAATCCCTAAAATCCAACACTGTGCATATTGGTGGTAGACCTTCTACCGTCAATATTTTTTTTACCTAGTTTGAGATTGACGGTAGACCATCTACCGCCACTATTTGCTTTGCAGGTACAATAGCTTTAGGCCCCTGTGGGGACCACACCATGCTGAAACTATTCCCTGGACCTCCCTCTTGGTCCCCATGATCTCAGTTCACCCAGGGTTACACCCTAACCCTAGTTACAGTGTGCAAAACCACAGTTAAAAATACTGTTTTAATGTCGGTAATCTGATTGCCGACATTAACTTTATTTTAATTTTGGGCTTTTACAGGGACCCAGGCCTGGTAGGAGGCCACTTTAGGCCCTGCTTAGCCCCCTAGCCCACCTCAGACTTAACCTTACCATTAACTGTGGTTGAATCTATCTCCGGTTAACATTTAACCGCGGTTAAGCATCCCTTAAACCTACAAATCTTGGGAAATTAATCTAAAAATCCTAAAAATCAACTTTGACCATAAAAATGATCTTGGCCCATTTCTTAACCCTCGTTAGCAACCTTAACCACAGTTAGATCCCCCTTAACACTGGTTAGCAAGCCTAATCGCAGTTACTTTCAGTTTATGGCCTACCGGCCTAAAAACCAAGTCTACCGGACTTACCTTCGGCCTACCGGGCCTCACTTTAGCCTACCAGGCTAAATCTCACATCCCTTTAACTGTGGTTAGCAACTTTAACCATGGTTAGTTTGCCCTAACCTCGGTTAGCAACCCTAACCCTGGCTAAACTCCGCCCTAGTCTACCGGACTAGTCCATATTAGCCACTCTTAGTGCACACACACATGCCTCTAGCCTCGGCACAGGCTCACGTGTCAGAACTACGCTCGGTCTGATCTCACCCTATGAGTACGTAGGCAACCCAACCTGGGTTCGACCCCAGTTAGCTTTTCTTTTCTTGGATTAATGTTAACTTAAACACTCTGGCATTTTGAACAAGATTAACTTTAATTGGCTTATACCTGGGGAGTACGGAACCGTTGTAAAAAAACAAAAGCCTCGGGGAGCCTAACACCTTCCCCGAACTTAACTGAACCCCTTACCCTGATCTCACTCGCAAACCAAGACCTTATCCAAACCCGGGGGACTTATCCCTTCTGAATGAATAGGTGGTGACTCTTAATCAAACCCTTTCACACCTGTGAGGGTATAGGTACAACATTCCTAGGTGACCATCACGGAAATCCGCGCTCACAGCAGGCCTACACCTATTGACTTAAATTCTTCGTGATGAAAAGTTAGTTGGAACTAACTATATAGACTGAGAATTTAGGATATACCTGGTACTCTCTTCTGAAAAGTTTACCCTATGTCTTACAACTCCTAAACCTGTGGTTCTTCCAAATTCAACACCAGATCTGTTAGCTGAAGCTGATTTATGGAATCGTTCTAATCAGACAGCAAGAGATTGGGTGTTAGCATCATTATCCACTATATTGTATAACCATCATAATCATATGGATAATACTTCAGACATATTGCAACACCTACATGAGATGTTTGGTGAAGAAAATAAGTCTGCCAAACAAACAACCTTAAGGTCTCTTCTTACCACCGAGATGAAAGAGGGAACTTCAGTCAAAGAACACATCATGAAGATGATGGGTTTTATTAAAGAACTGGAGATGTACGGTGGAGAGATGGATCATATCACCAAAATCAATACTATTCTACAGTCACTCCCTCGGTCATTCAACTTGTTTGTAGTGAATTACAATATAAACAAGTTAGAGATGACTCTTAGTGGGTTGTTAGACTCACTGTTGGGTGTGGAAGATGAGATCAGAAAAGATATTGATGGTGAAATCATGTTTATTGAAAGACCTATACCTGTGATGGTGTCTGAAAAGAAAAGGAAGAGAAACAATGGTAAAGGAAAGTCGAAAGACAACTGGGGTAAGGCAATAGTTGCCAAAGGTTCTTCAGTAAATGCTGGCAAGGATAAGAAAGGCAAAGGAAAGTGTTTCCACTGTGGTAAAATAGGCCATTGGAAGAGGAATTGTACGACTTACCTTGCAATTCTTAAGAAGGGTGGTGGCAGTACACAAGGTATGAGATGCTTTGAAGTACTTGTTAATGTTGAGTCTAACTTTCTGGATAGTCTTCCTAACTCATGGTGCTTGGATTCTGGATCCACTATACATGTTTGCAATTGTTTGCAGGGCTCAAGGAAACCAGAAAGTTGACCAAACAGGAGTAGAAGCTTAAAGTTGGCTCAGGTGCAAATGTTGCAATCAAGTCAATTGGCTTGTTTACTCTTTATTTACCTAATGGAAAAACATTAATTTTAGAAGATTCCTTTTATGTGCCTTCTGCACATCGTAATTTGATTTTAGTATCTAGACTCTTATATTGTGGATTCTCTATCAATTTTAATTCAATTGTTGAAATTAAGAAAGATGGAATGGTCTTGATTACTGGCAATCTCATTAATGGTCTTTATTTAATATTCCCTTTGGTAAATAATGAAAGTCTGCAAAGTGACAATGCCTCATCATCTAGAATGTCTGGAATGAAGAGACATTGCACAGAGTCTAATTATCTTTGGCATAAGAGACTTGGTCATATTAATCTTGATAGGATCAAGAGGTTAGTAAAAGATGGTCCCCTTGTCTTTCTCAAGGTAGAACCACTCCCTACTTTCGAGTCTTGTCTCGAAGGGAAGATGACCAAGAAGCCTTACCCTAAAAAGGTAGGAAGTGCTGAAGAAAAGTTAAGACTAATATATAGTGATGTATGTGGTCCATTTAACATTGTTGCACGAGGGCAATACTGGTATTTTGTCGTATTTACCGATGACTATTCCAGTTACGGATATGTCTATTTTATGCAACACAAATCTAACACCTTTGAAAAGTTCAAAGAATTCAGATTAGAAGTTAAGAATTAAACTGAAAAATCCATAAAGACACTTCAATCAGATCGAGGTGGTGAAAATCACACCAACGAGTTTATGGATTACTTAAGAGATAATGGGATTATCTCGCAATGGACAAGTCCTGCCTCTACTAAACAACATGGAGTTTCTGAAAGAAGAAACCGGACCTTATTAGATATGGTTCGCTCTATGATGAGCCACGCTGATGTACCTTCATATCTTTGGGGATATGCTTTAGAAACTGCCATTTACATTCTGAACCGGGTTCCATCTAAGTCTATTCCAGTTACACCCTATGAATTGTGGACTAGGTGAAAACCTAGTTTACAACATCTAAGGGTATGGGGTTGTCCTACACATGTTCACAAAATCGAACCCAATCTAGGACAGAGAAATAGAATTTTATAGGGTATCCAAAAGAAACTAAGGGTTTCTATTTCTACTCCAAGGCAGATCAAACAATAGTTATTAGGCTTCATGCCACTTTCTTGGAGGAAGAAATGGATCTCCTTAATAAGGTTGAATTTCATGAGATGAGACAACACAGCCAGTGTCCAAACGGAACCAAATCCTTCTATCAATGATTCTCCTAATCCAGATAGACTTCAATATTACAATAATGAGGATTATCTAGTTATCCCTGATGATGAGGATACGGATCCTAATACTTATCAAGAAGCTACATTAGATGTAGATGAATCTCAATGGAATAAAGCCATGAATACTGAAATAGATTCCATGTATAACAACGGCGTCTGGACTTTAGTAGATCCACCAGATGGTATGAGACCAATTAGATGCAAATGGATTTACAAAAGGAAGAAGGGTGCCGATGGGAACGTGGAGACCTATAAAGCTAGACTTGTTGCAAAAGGTTATACCCAAATTCAAGGAGTTGATTATGAGGATACCTTTTCTCTAGTAGCTATGCTCAAATCCATCAGGATATTGCTAGCTATAGCTCCACACCATGACTATGAGATATGGCAAATGGATATCAGGCTTTCCTTAACGGAATGTTAGATGAAGTCATCGATATGAAGCAACCAAAGGGCTTCATTGCTCCTAACCAGGAGAACATGGTATGCAAGCTCAAAAAATCGATATATGGTTTGAAACAAGCTTCTAGAAGTTGGAACCAAAGATTTGATCTTTCGATCAAAGAATTTGGAAGAATCTTGTATTTACCAGAACAACAGTGGGAGAGCAGTAGTATACCTGATTCTATATGTTGATGACATTCTAATCATTGGGAATGACATAGGGATGTTATCATTAGTCAAGATATGGCTTTCTCAGCATTTCTCAATGGAAGACTTGGGAGAGGCATCCTATATTCTCGGAATAAAGATTCTGAGAGATAGAAAATGCCGAATATTCGGATTGAGCCAAACTTCCTACATAGACAAGATTTTGTCTAGGTACAGTATGAGTGATTGTAAGACAACACTCATTTCTTTTAGACATGGTGTCACTTTGTCGAAAAAGATGGCCCCTACATCAGCTGATTCTATATGTTGATGACATTCTAATCATTGGGAATGACATAAGGATGTTATCATTAGTCAAGATATGGCTTTCTCAGCATTTCTCAATGAAAGACTTGGGAGAGGCATCCTATATTCTCGGAATAAAGATTCTGAGAGATAGAAAATGCCGAATGTTCGGATTGAGCCAAACTTCCTACATAGACAAGATTTTATCTAGGTACAGTATGAGTGATTGTAAGACAACACTCATTTCTTTTAGACATGGTGTCACTGTCTAAAAAGATGGCCCCTACATCAGCTGATGAGATCGAGCAGATGAAGAGGTGCTCTTTTGCCTCGATAATAGGGAGCCTCATGTAAGCCATGCTATGTGCTAGACCGGATATCTGTCATGCAGTGGGAGTTGTTAGTCGGTTCCAAAGCAATCCAAGTATCAGATAATTGAACTACTGTGAAGCATATCATGAAGTACTTGAAAAGGACTAGGGATTATGTGCTTACCTTTCACTTAGAGGAAGTACCTTCTCATTAATGAGATTATTG
Source organism: Tetracentron sinense (assembly GCA_015143295.1). Taxonomy (NCBI): domain Eukaryota; kingdom Viridiplantae; phylum Streptophyta; class Magnoliopsida; order Trochodendrales; family Trochodendraceae; genus Tetracentron; species Tetracentron sinense. Next base: position 16,293,287 of record CM026554.1, read on the forward strand.
AGAGATAAGGCAGGATATTGATGTTACAAAAATTAGGTCTCAACTAAATGTTGCTGACCCGATGACTAAAGCTTTATCAGATGAAGTACTTGTAACACACTTAGATAGTATGGGATTGAAATCTATGACACACACTACAAGAAATTTACCAAGCAGTGACAAATATTTCCATCACTAATCGTCGATTTTCCGTCACTAATACTATTAGTGACAGAAAATCATCCGTCACTAATCCATTGCTATTGCTGCCGTGGCTAAAGGTATGTAGAGACGGAAATATAGTTCCGTCATTATTAGTGACGAAAACTGTCCGTCACTACTAATGTCAATGCCAAGTACGAACTTAGTGACGGAAATGAAGTTGTGGCGGAGATATTGCCGTCACTATTAGTGACGGAAATATTTCCGTCACTAATAGTTTTTTGTTATTATTAAATGCTGCACTTGTGACCCGTAGACAAGCAAATTTTCAACCTGTATCCATTGACATTACCCATCCATTCACATTTTCAACCTGTAATTAACCTGTACCCATGCACATTTTCAACAATACCTGTTTTCACATTTTCAACAATACCTGTTTGTTCATTCAACATGTTTAATCAAAAAACTTGTACATCCATTCAGTCCAACAACTGATATAAAGGAGAATAAGCATATAGGTCATCCATATGCATATAAAGTAGAAGATGGGACATCTAGAGCATGATAAAAAATGACAGAAATAAGAAAGTGTACAGGAGATCGTGTCAACCAAATAAGAAAGTATACAGAGAGAGAGTATCATGGTGAGTCTGTATCATCGGGCGTCTGTGTAGCATCCGGGTCCGTACATGGGAGAGGTGTTGATCCGGAGGTGATATGTGATCCCCCGCCCATATAGGACATCCAGTCCTCAAACACCTTCATCTGGGAGGTGATGGCAGTCAACTCAGCCCGCATCACATCCTAGCTAGCCACCAAACTCTCGTTCTGCAAAGCCAATTCTTCGGCCATCCTCCTCCACTGATCAGCATCTGCAGAGCGAAACTGGGAGGGTTTAACACCCAGTCCATACGTACGAACCCGCCCATGCGTGTCCGGCCCCATGACCTGGGTGAACACCTCGTTCCTGGCAATGCTACTGGTCGTGCCCTCTGGATGTAGGCTAACGAGCTCATCCATCTGAGTCTGCATACACAAAATATAGGTGATTGCAATTTAGGAATAGTTACGGAATTGATATTTACTAACAATCAGACATGTGATGATAAGAGCATACATAAATATCAGCTGATGCCTGATCAACAAACAACCCATCTCGGAGAACATGCATCATATGATACATTTTCATCCAGTCCGGCTCCTGTCTGTCTGGATCCTGGGCTTGCTATCCTCGTGATGAAAACAACAATTTTTAAAATGTTAGACATCAATTTAAATGGGTTCAACCCTATAAAATGATTCTATTGTAACAATAGGATATGATTAGAGAAGGAATTCACTGAATAAGAGAGGTTTCTATTTTCGTGTTTTGATCCATGCAGTCATATGAAAAATGAAAGCAAGTACACATTAATCTTACCACTATTATGAACTCAAGCTAACATTTTCCTAGGTACAAATTAGTAAGAATGTGCATAGATGAGATTCAAAGGGTATGTTGGTACATGATTGGTGGGGACCCGCCATTTAATGATTTAATTAAAGTAGGAGATATTCTACTTTGAAGAGAAATGAGGATCTTGACATTGTAATATCCATAACTAATTTCCAATAATATTATCAAGCATTATGTTAGGTATGTATGTTTTCAATTAGTAATGGGGCAAAATAAAACATACCAGGCTACCAGCAGCAAGGGTAGCATTAAGTATGAAATCTAGGGTTAGGATTTTGGGGTTTCACTGTTTTAGGGTTTAGGGGAGTATAGGAGAAGTGCGGCTGCAATGGTGATGGGGTAGGACGGTTGTGGTTGCAAAGGAATGCTGTAAAAAACAGGGCAGCAGCAAGGAGGACAGGTTTAGGGAGGCTATGGGTTCAGGGACAGGGTATAGGGGCTGTAACAGTCTAGGGACAAAGGAAAAAGGGGCTGTAGCAATATGGGTAGATCTAGGGGTGTATAAGCCTAGGAAAGCAAGGTTATTGTATAGAAGGAGCGAATGGGTTATAGGACAGAGGGGCAGCAAGGAAAAGCTGTATGGGACTTGCGACAGTCAAGGGAATTGACTGCAGGGGCTGTACTAGTCAGTGGGGGACTGTAGGACAGTAAATACAGCAAGGGGTAGGGGCTGGGATAGGTGCAATTGTATTCATCTGTTTCTCTCTTTCATTCAAATAAATATTATGGTGAAGAGAAAAGAAAAAAAAATGATTTGGGATGGAACTATTGGTGACTTGGGATGGTTGTCTATTATTTCAAATTCCACGAAATAAGTAAACGATCAAAATGATTTAGATAATGAAGTTCGTATATATACCTGCATTATCATCCTCAAGCTTAGAATCATTTGAGTTAGATGATGAACACTTGAAACAAAAGGGTGTAGGAAAGGATTGTATTTGAAGTACCTTCTCACTAGATCTCGAGCATAGCCTCTTTTTCACTTGAAATAATCTAACCTGGTTTTTTTTTTTTTTAAATGGACCATTGGAGTGAGTGAATCATAACGAATTTTGATTTTTTTTTAAAAACAATGTTAGATTATTTAATCATAAGGGTGAGTGAATCTTAACCACATTTAATGGATGTCAAAGAGGACACACCCAAATTGGAAAGGTGTGCGCATACTGCCGAACAAAACACAAGCATTCATACTAACTTCTCTTTAATCAAACACTTTTCTACTATTTTGTTTATATGCTTCTATCATTAAAAAAAAAACAGAACTTCAACAAACGTATCTATTCCAACATGATGACTAAAATAAACTTAGCAAACCTAAATGAATCTCAACAAAATCAAAACAATCCAAAATAAACTCAAAGTACGAAAATTGCAAGAATCATCTCTTTCTACAATTTTCAGTTGTAAGCAATCTAATCTAGAACTTACAATCTAAAAAACTAAATCAGTATTTGTCATGCATATTCCATTTACTAGAAGTCTAACAACTTCTATGAGAACATACAAATCAAATATGCAACTGGATGTTTCTCAGTTCTCCATTCTTAGTAGTTTTATAAACTTCTTAAAGAACCTATAAACCCAAAAAAACAGAAAAAAAATAGAATTGGCATTTATTCGTTCTTCAAAGAGAATTGGCACTAACAAACTCAAATTCCAAGTTTAGGGAGTTTTTCATGCATTGCTTAAAAGAATTACATTATTTTTGGAGTTATATAGATTATAATTTTAGTCTACAAAATAGAATGCTACATACCGCAGCAGCCCTATACTGGGCGAAACTCCGCATCCCTCCTCCACGTCCCTCCCGTGTGGGAGGTACGAAGCTGCGATCTATTCTCCTTGTTTCTCCTACTCATAGCCTACAATTAGTTAAGAACATCAAATATTAATATGATATGCATACTGAGTGTCAAAGAGATATAAACATCATACATTAATTTGAGATACCTTCACAAAGCCAGTACGCCGATGAGCCACCTGAAAGTATGCCTCTTTTTAATTTTAGAAAAACAGTTCTTGGGGGGCATACATCGAATCCCAAGATCTGACTAAGATTCTGATTGATTTTATTCATTGAGAGTTAAAATCACAATCACCTTTGCGACTTTGAAATTGTTAAGTCAAATCCACGATAAAAGCGATACCGGCAAAACTTCACAAGTGCCAAGTCTCCTTCGCAATCCACACAGACCTTCTTTTTCTTTAAAGCTTTCTCTAATGGAAGCTAATGGCCCTTCCAAAAATCCAGCTCTAGGAATCTTGAATAAAAGATCCAATCTTTTATCTTCAAGATGGGTTCTTGAATCTCTTCTTGATATTCAAAAATAAGAACACAAGAAAGGATAAGAAAGGGGCAGGGGTTGTGACCGTACACCTTGGGAGAGAGGGGCTGATCGTGAGGTTATGAGGAGAAAGGAAGGAGATCTAAAAATCTGAAAAAAAAATTTACCCTCACAATGGTGGACATCTACCCCTTTAAATAGGATATGTTTGGGTTGCAACCCAAGACTCCACTTTCTAATCCAATTAGAAGTCCTCAATTAGTTTCCTATTTGGTTTCTCCATGATTAATTAGGAATAATCAAAATAGAAACTAATCTTATCCATTAGTGTCCAACTAATCTTATCCTTATCCTAATCCAATTAGGATTCCTTGATTAGCAAGAAACTAATAGAATCCCTAACAAATAGGGAATCTTTAATTAGTAACTAACTAACAAACCTTATCCAATTAGGAGTTATTAATTAGAAACTAATTAAAAGACAAACCATAATTTAATCCTCCATAAAGTGGGCATCCCACCCTAGGTGGGCCCCATTCCCACACATCCCCAAGGGTTCTAAACCCTAAATGGTCACTTTAATTATTCTTTTAAAATAATCCCCAATGGGTCCTACCCATTTGGTTTTTCACATCTAATGTGATTCCACCTTTTAGAGCTTCACTATACCATATAGTGATTACTTAGAGAAATTAATTAATTTAATTATTTAATTAAATTAAATACTTTAAGAAAGTCCTTGTGTGTGGGATCTAAAGGGATCTCCTATTTCCGGTTGTGGGACCAAGTATTCAACTTATTGGTTAAAGCATTGTTACTAGGAAACACCTTTCCTATACTCCATTAGGATTATAGAATGTCATCTATATCCCTGGACTTCCACCAATCACAGTTAATGTCCATTAACACAATGTGATCAACCTCCATAAAATAGAGAATTACTTGCAGGTATTTCTATCTCAAGATTTGTTTACAGATGCGTCCCTCCACTTCCAATATTGTTATAAGCTTACGGGACAATATCCAATACTGTCTTTAATCCCTGGCTTATATTGAGAACCCATTCTCTTTGATACTTTTAGTCAAACTTGGACTTTCAAAACATTTTAGAAATTCTTTAAAAGAAATAATAATTATAATTGCATTTCTTTTATACAGAAAATAAATTCCTCGATAAAACCATTTCATCAATAAATACCAACGCTGGGTTTTTCAAGTCCGGTTTTAACAAGTATCAACTCAATATTATTTACTCTATAAGAGTAGTAGAATCCTTGTTGAGCGTACACACACTTCTTCTAATATAGCGTACATAACCTAACGAACCCGTATTTAGTCCAGTGTGTTGGACATTGACGATTGGCTACATCAAAGCTACATAGGCAAATACTAGAGAAGATGTCGACCTCTCAGGTTAAGGACAATCTATCAAATGGACTATCCTAAATATAAAGACAATATATTTCTAAGGGTATCCACTGAGCAATCCAGTTGCAATATAAGTACTTCTTACTTATATCCACATCTTAGTCAAGAGACCATTCTCTTAGTGATTGAGATTCATCACTTCATCATATGGAACTAACAATGTGTAAGTTATTAGGAATACATTGTCCAGATGCATCCTGATTAATTTAGAACAATTTTAGGTCTACAAGGAAACGAAAAAACCATATCTCCTTAGCAATCAGTTATCAACTAATTGGATGGTTTTCCTACAATGTTACCTAAGAGACAAAGTAATCTCATCCAATGAGATACTTTTGATATATTACCCAATGTAGAAGACAATGTGTGAATGTAAAATATGAATTTATTGATTAAATAGATAAATACAATTCCAGAATGGCTTTCGTGGGCATATATGTCTAACACCACCAACTCTCTCCACTGCAATGGGATGGCCCGATGATCGACAATCGTCATCTGCTCATGTAGTGAGAGATGTGGTCTATGCCATTTAGCAAATAGGTTATCCTTCCAACTCTTCCACAGCACATCACATTTGTTGTCCACCCACGTCATCAACTCCTCTCTCAGGGGGAGGTCGAATACCGTCTACATCAAGTGGGTTGATTAGAATACCAATAGAAATGACATTCATGGTTTTGTATATTGAATATATGGCATAATATAATCTAGAAAGGTTTGAAAACAAAAAGTTAATAGCTACTCAAAAGGTTTAGTATTCTAAGTTCTAACGATATCAATTTCAAGATGTTTGTTTGATCTTTGACTCTTGCAAGTATATTCTATTCAACGATTGTTGCAATTGATCATATACACGAAGGAAAAAAATGTGATCCTGTTTACTTATCCTCTCACAGTAAGGCTCTTTGTTCTGTGAAATATGGAAATTAACATCAGAACAGCTTAACCAAAAACATCACGTGTTTTTTTTTTTCAACATCTATAGATATTGGAGCTTTTGGTGGATGGGTGAATCTTAAGAAGTGATTGAATTGATTTCAGGGTATAAAAATAATGAAGTTGTTATTGACAGTCATTTGAATTTCTTTGTGCTCTCTAACTCTTGTTTGGGATGATTTTCTTAGCTTATTCGAACCTTCAGAAATGGATATTAACATTACGAAAGATTTTGTATCTATTTGTGTCAGCACATGAAATGTTTCTTAGTAGTGTGTTTTGACTATAATTATATGGGTTTTAGCAGCAACAACCTTTTTTGAGGAACATAAAATAGTATGTGCATGTTTTACTATCAACTGATGTAGTCTCTGGGAAACATAGTAGTCGACTTGAAATTACCAACTATAGAAGAATATAATATGATTAAGCAGCACCGTTTGTTAAAACTTTTTAGATTTAATAATATTTTATTATTCGATAGAAGTCAACGATTTTTTCTTCATATTTTGATAATCAACAATATGAGCTAGAGTTTTAAGCATGATCATCATTACTTGTACATACTCATGCTTGCTTTACCAAAGTCTAACTTAGATCTACATTCATTTTGTCTATATAAAACAAAATTTCTAAATTTTTCTCTATATAGATTAAATTTTTGTCTTACTAGTGTTCGATCCATCACCCCCTGCTTCACCGAGTCGGGAATTAGCCGCCAGTTCGTGTGATTGATGGGGAGAATATCCCCATCCTTCACCAATCCGCCTATAAACCGTGACAGTTGTCCCGCTTCATCCCTGGTGGGCTGTCCTACTTTGTTAATCGGCACTAAAATGCGGAGCTGGCCAAGTGGTGGTGGTGGAATGGTCTTGTTCAAACCCCTGGTCCGTCTACGTGGCAGAATACCTGGACACAGTAAACAAATTAAATCTGATTAGATTTACACAAGTTAAATGCACAAGCTATATAAATCAATAGACGTCATCATTCAAATTTATTACCTGATGATCGAGGAGCCTCATGATGGTCTGGTCTGTGAGCAACCTCATGGGAGGGTGGAGATCCCTGAGACGGTCTCACAACCTGGCTAGAACTCCCAGTCTAACTGGTGCTCTAATGGTGACGGGACCTTTTCCTATTCGTATGCATCCCTATATAAAACCTGTGAGAGTGATATGAGAAAAACAATTTAATCAACATCAATACTAGCGATAATATGCATAACATGTAAACAATCAAGTATTACAAATAAAGGGCTAATAGTGACAGAATTGCTTTAACTGCTCGGAACTCTGATTAAGGAGTTTGGTTAAATTTTATTTTCTCCCAAAACTAAGGGTAGATGCTAAGCCCTAAGGCCTAGTGAATTTTAACTACAGTTAAAAGGGGTTAAAAGGGTACAGATGGCAAATAAAGAGGGCCCAAGACGCCTCCCTTCGCTCCACCAGTGAGGAGGTGACTGTTTTCTTATAAAGTATAAACTCCAAAGTCCCTTTATTTGCTTTTTTTTGGTATCCCTTTAGTTTAGTGAAGTCATCTACTGTGCCAAACTTTGTGCATATTTCTCTAAAAAAAGCACATAACTCAATCAACGTGCCACTCACATCCTGGGGAAGTGATCTCCGAACTGCCAAAGGAAGAAGTTGATGCATTAATATATGGCAGTCGTGGCTCTTTAGGCCACTGATTTTGCGCTCCTTCAAATTCACGCACCGTGAAATGTTGGCTGCATAACCATCCGGGACCTTAACATTCGCAAGTACCTTACAGAACAAATTTTTTTCTTCTGGCAACATCATGAAGTATACCGCAGGCAAATAAGTCCTCTGGCCTACTGTATATGGATGAAGAGTAGGTCTAATTCCAATCTCTTTTAAGTCAAGACAAGCCTTCAAGCTATCCTTTGATTTTCCTTCAATGTGCAATAACGTGCCCATAATGTTGTCACATATGTTCTTCTTAATATGCATCACATCCAAATTATGACGTATTAATAGGTGTTCCCAGTATGGTAAACTGAAAAAAATACTCACTTTCTTCCAGCCAATATACTCTACATTATCCTGACGTGGTCTTTTTTTTCATGATGTGCTCAAATCATGCTTGCCAAGTATGACGTTCAGACCGACCATTTGCTTAAACAACTCGGACCCTGTGTGTGAAATCGAAGCAGTTCGTGATTCTATATTTCCATCAAAAGAATGTTTGATCTTGCGATATCTATGAGTAGCCCCCAAGAATCGACGATGACCCATATAACAGAACTTACGCTCGTATTTCAGGTATTGAGAACAAGTGTCTTGGTTGCAATGGGGACAAGCATAACGACCCTTGGTGCTCCATCCTGACAAGTTCGCATATGCAGGGTAGTCATTTATTGTCCACAATAAGGCTGCCTTCATTTGAAAGTTTTGTCTTAGTGATGCATCGTAAGTGCAAGTACTGTCATTCCACAATTCAGTCAATTCATCTATCAGTGATTGTAAATATACGTCAATATCAATTTCTGGAGCACGAGGACCAGGAATAAGTAAAGACATCATCACAAATGGTTGTTTCATGCACATCCAAGGAGGCAAATTGTATGGGATCAAAACAACAGGCCAAGTGCTATATGCAATGATCATTTGCCCAAATGGATTGAAACCATCGCTTGCTAACCCAAGCCTGAGATTGTGGGGCTCTAAGGCAAAGTCTGGGTACTGTTCGTCAAGGTGTTGCTAGGCTTCAGAGTCAGCTGGATGCCTTAACACTCCATCCTTAGTGCGACCCTCTGCATGCCATCTCATGGAGGAAGCTGTCTTGTTTGACATGTAAATTCTCTGCAATCTAGGTTTGAGTGGAAAGTGGCGCAAAATCTTAGCTAGTATTTTGTTTTCCTTCTTAGAAGACGGAGGAGCTGAACAGTCATCTGCATCTATCCACCGTGAACTACCACAGACAGAGCATGCTACATCGTTTGAATTTTCTTTCCAAAATAGCATGCAATCGTTAGGGCATGCATCAATTTTGTTGTACCCAAGACCTAACTCACCAATTATCTTCTTACATTGGTAGAAGGACTCAGGCAATGTTTCACCTTCAGGTGGTGCCTCCTTAAGTAACTCAAGTAACATGGTGAATGATTTGTTGCTCCATCCATTCAGACACTTAATATGAAATAACCGAACAATGAAAGAAAGTTTACTAAATTTCTTGCAATTGGGATATAACTCTTGATTGACATCTTCCACTAACCGATAGAATTTAGCCGCCTCCGCGTTCGGGCTCTCTGGCATTTCACTTCTCTCTTCTTCAATACGTGGCATCCCGAATGCCCCCTGCAACATTCCGTGCATATCATCTCGAGGGGATGTTTCACCAGCATTGCCTTCATGTAATGGCACAGTAGAAGGTGTATTTCGTAGAAATTCCCCGTGATATATCCACATGTCAGCCGTATAACCCTTATCCCACCCATCGCATATCAAATGCTCATGTACTAATGATCGAACATGATAATATCGGTTACAACACTTCTTACAAGGGCACTTGATACTACCATCACTTCGAGTTGTATAACACAATGCGAAATCCAAAAAATTATTGACCCCCGGTTCATAGATAACACTTAACCGATCTGCTGTAACCCAAGTTTTGTCTATGGTGGATACCATTTTCCTTCAGTGATCACTAGTAATAGAAGACAATAGAAATGACTAAGATATCCAAAGTTGGAATGCATGATTCATGTGTTATGATTAAGATCAAATAAGACTACTAATGGATGGGGTTTTCCTATCCCATTCAGGAATACATAATCCCCAACAGTTAGTAGCTCAAGTGTTCCAGTAAGGAGTTGTGGAAATTTCGACAGCACCTCCCCATGGCTCTCCGAGTACACGATTTAGACTTGGTGTAATGGTCTCACCTTGTCAAAATATGTACTCAGAGAACAATAGGGATGACTGACGGACATTTCCCCAAACTGGAATAAGCATGAGCAACTAACACGTGGTTCGGGATTATGCATTCCCAAACTGTCCACACGGACAATTCAAGAATCATTTGGTGACAAATACTCCTCTTAACAAACATGGTGAATCAATTGTTAAATATGATGTTTGATCCACATGGGAACTAAACATCGTAAATTACAACTAATGATTTCAATTTGATGATAAGAGGAACACTTGTCACACAATGATGCTTGAACGGAAGATCTATGTTTCAATTCATGCGCATACACAATGATGTTTAAAGATAAACAGTTGTTCATTCTTTAACTGGCCATGATTCATATAAGAAAAACAGATCCCTCAATGATCTTGGCTCCATCAATATTTTTTTTTAATGGCAACTCGGGGGTGGCCCCAACCAATTTATTAAAACGTAAAATTTCAGTAAAACATCATTTCCCACAGTAACACGGCCCTTACTATATAATAAAATAGCATCTTCTTCTCATTGTGTTAAAAGGGACACGACGACATTGCGGTCAGCTTGGAAAAGGACCATGCGTTCCTCTTCACATGTATACAAAACTATTAACCAAAATTGATCTAATAAAATTTGCTGGATTTAGAAAGTTATGACTAAAACGATCTAGGGTTTATGATATAATAAGTGAAGAAAAGTGGATCAAAAATTAAATTCACAATAAATCAAGGTAATTTACACTATTCGAGGCTAAGAATTGCTTCTTAGCACGGAAGAAAGCATCCATGAAATGTCCAATGTGTGTGAATTAATCTAGTTTTTCTAGTCATCTAACCAATTAAACCACTTGTTTTAAGGTCTCCATCTGAATGGATTCCTATATGCATGGGGCTCTTCGTGTTATTCTTATGTCAAATTTTATTTGTGTTACCAACTCCAATGTGGATGATCCACTATTGGATCTTGTTTTCGAACCGTCTTCCCGAACACAAACAACGTAAGTCTCATCTATTTATTTTATGTGTTTATATTGCAAAACCCTATATCATTCCCTAAACCTATCTAACCTTGCTGCCACAGTATTCATGCAGCCCCTGCACTTGTCATATTGTCACTGCAATCCCCCTACAGCCATCCCCTCTCAGCCACAGGCCACCCCAGCTATTCCCCTGCAGCCGTAAGCCACTCCAGCCCCTCCACTGAGCTGTCCAACATTTTGACAGTCCCTCATCTCAATACTACAACTTACCTACCGTTTCCCTTATTGCGGCCCTATTCGCAGGTGCTACCCAACACTGCCATACTTGTCCCAGCCACCTGTTCCAGCATAGCTGCAGCCTTCCCCTGCTGTTCCACCTTAGCTGTAACCCCCACACCAGATCCTTGCTACCACTCTGTCCTACAGCCCCTTATGACTGTTGTAGCACCCCCAACAGCCTTCCCCTATTGTTGTTACAGCCCTCCCACCCCATCCAAAAAATCATGTATTGAACTAGAAATGCAGATTAAAGTTTTTCAATTGGTAATGCCATGCACTGGCAACATATAATCGAGTGGTCCTGCATCATGTATTGAACTAGAAATGCAGACTAAAGATTTTTCAATTGCTAATAGATTCAGTAATGCTGCACAAAATGCCATGCACTAGCAACATATAATCTGGATATTAGTCATTTATATATTACAACACATCTCATTACTTAGAAAAAAGAACATTTGCATAAGATCTATAATTGGATTGCAAAAGTGAAAGCCTTGAGCAATATGGCAAAGAAAAAACTACTTAAACTTGAAGGGAATAACTAATAAAAAGATGCAGATTGAACTACAGATATTAAGCGCATTACCAATTGTTTTGTTCTTGGAGATAGGAATATATGCATTTCTAAGTTGTAAAGAAATTCACTTCAAACATCATTTTCTTCAACTTATTCAACTCCAGTTCAGATGGTAAGCTCAGAAATATAGAATGTTAAACCCATTGACTACATTTCTTCTTTTTCTGTCATAAGCAAAAAAAATATTTGGTTGATGTTCATCAAGTTATAGACTACTACTACCCCCTGATTTTCAATATAAGGTTGTGTGTGTGGTTGGTTCTCTGTGTTCGACTCTCTCAACTAGAAAGGAGGTGTTGTCGAACTCCCTTCTGTTCCTCTCCATACACTCAAGTAATAGCTCCCAGAAGAAGCCTTCACAGAATGCTGAAAGAGGCATCCACACCTCTCAAGATCCAACTAGAGATTAGGTACTTGAAGTTGAGAGGGAATGCACCCCCTGGCAGGATATGAAATGGAAATAAATCCAACTAACTAGAGGACAATTAAGTAACAAATGATCTACTGTTCTATCCTTGACCATACACAAAAAGTATCTGTTAGCTAATTCTTGCCCATTGCTCTTTAAGTAGTCTAAACTTCAAAGTGAGAATTTCTTAGCATTCTCATACTATTCATAATTTCTTAGCATTCCTAATTATTCTATCTGAAGCAAATGGGATGTAAAAATCATAGATAAGATAGATCAAACTGACATAAATCATTAGAAGCATAAAAAAATAAAGCTTAACATAGAGATATTGCAGAAATTCTGGAGTAAAGAAACTCTCATAATGAATAATCTAGGATCCTTTACAACATTGCAACACCAAACCTCAAGAATCTTCACAACATCATTTTCTTTCTTCAAGAAATCACAAATAAGCTAGGATCCTTTCAATCCTAATTTTAAAAAAAAACTTTTACTCCAAGCTACGATCCTTTCAATCCCATTAATCATGATTGCTATAAACAAGAAAGCATCCATCACTGCAGAAACCATTAATGGCTTTAACACCAAACATATTTTAAAATTAGCTTTAACTCCAAGCAAGAAACCCTAGAGTGATGAAAAATCACTAAATAGTTTTTACCTGGACTCGCAGTCAGGTACCACTTGAGAAAAAAAAAGATCAATCATAAGGGCATCCCAAACACAAAAAGTAGCGAAAAAATTGACCCTAAACCCCTACTAATGAGATTTGGAAGATAAAATTTGCAATTCAAATTTAAAACTCCAAAACCTTAAATTGGGGAAAACCCCAAATCTAACCTTTACAACGACTGGATCAGCAAATAAGAAGAGATGCATGCAACTAAAAATATTAATCCTAGAAGCATGGCTATCAATGGGCGTTTCAATTTGCGAATCCCCAATGACGAATGAAACCCTAAAAAATGCATGATTGCAAATAGAAAAACTCTGCATGTCACCACTGCAAAACTTCAAAGGAAAAAAATCAAGAATAACATACAAAAAAAACCAAAAAGGTTTCGACGCTCAAAGAAAAACAACCTAAAACAACAATCAAGAATAACATATAAAAAAAAACAAAAGGAAAAGAGGGAAGGAATCATCAACAATAGTAGAGAGGTAACCAGAAGAGAATAATGAAAAAAAACCGTTTATCCACTTAGTTAAAACAAAACCAGTAGAGAATAATGAAACCAGAAGAGAATAATGAAAAAATATCATAAAATACTAGAAGAAGAAACAAAGCATAAGGGTTGGATTCTAAACTGAACCATAGTCAGATGTTGCCATGTTGCTGGTTGGAAACATGGCATGCCAGTGTGGTTTTGACCTGTTGGCGTGGTAAATTGTAACGTAGTTCTTTGAATGAAAAGTTGACTGCTCTGGATAGTCACATACCCCACCCATGATTGTGACTGTTCTGAGCACCCACTCACCCCTTCCAAAAGAACACTTGAATCTCTATACAAATGAGATGTAGGAGAGGAAAATCTAAAATACTGAAAATCATCCAACAATCACCATAACTAGAGAACAAAATCTGAAAATATTTACAGGGAGGGTTGGTGAACCCTCTACTGTCTAAAATACTAAAAATCATTCAACAATCCTCTACTGTCTTTATTTATTTATTATTATTTGATTTTATTTATATTCGTATCCTATATTAATATTTTATCCATATTAGTAGTTTTTATTAGAATGGGAACACTATTATTAAGCTATAAAAAATTCACAGGGAGGGAAAGAGAAAGTGAGTGAGTGAGATTGAGGGGTATGGGTAGATGTAAACACGTGCATAGAAGCTGAACTATTTCTCGATACAGTTTCATCAAATATTTATAGCCATATCTCTTTGGTTTGATCTTTCAAAAATGCTTGATATTTGCCACAGAAGAAACCATGTTTGACTCTAATTCAGTTGCCATATATAACCTAATCAAAGGAAATCACTACGATATTAAATCATCTATCAAGTATCAGTTAAGAAAATTTCATTGGGTGGGTGACCCATCGAATGCTAGTCCCATCCCCTTAATTTATTTGCACCACATGTCTTGATATTTCCTTTAGAAATATCAAATTGTAACTGAGAGAAGCAATTAATTGCCGAAGATGAACTTCCAAACCCTAGAAATCCAAATGAAATCAATTGTCCTTACCCATTTCCTACGCATAAATCAATTGTCCTTACCACCAATAAACTCAAAAATAAGAAAATATAAATTGCAGAAGATATATTTCAAACCCTAGAAATCCAAACAAAACCAGAAAAAACCTGTTGGTGACCAACTGTTTCGGGCTTCGAATTGAAGCAGTAGAGAGAGGTTAGAAACTAGAAAGGCAAGGATCCACTGAAAGTTGCCTTCCCAAAAAAAAAAGGATCCACTGAAAGTATGAACCATAAACCCTAGGTCTCTCTCTATCTTCAGATGCCAACAATATATCTACTATTTGCAAACAGAGGGGGTATATGGATACCCCCATTTCATTTACTTACATTGAATAATGCTTCAACCATCTCGATTTTAGCAGAAAACAACCAACTTCTCTTCAAATCAACACTAGAAGAAGAAGAAGAGAGTTTCGGATTTCATAGTGACTCAGCCGCACAAATTTCGATCGATTCGTTTGTTTTGCTATTGAAGATGTGAAAGAGCAGTAGCAGCTATTGGGTGGTGTTGGCTCTGCTATTGAAGATAGGCTGGTATGATGGACTTTTATTCTCTTTTTTTTTTTTTCTTAATTCGTTTTGTTTTGGATGGTTTCATAGATTTCCTGATATGGGTTCTTCATTTGAGGGGCTTTCTTGGTGATGGGGAAACTAACAGGAAAAAGAAAAAATTAAAAAAAAAAGCAAAAGAAGAAGAAGAAAGGGAAGAGAGAGAGAGAGCGGTACCTGAGAGAGGAGAGCCGACTGGAACTTGGTGATGGGGCTTTGACTGTCGCCGGCATTAGTGCTAGTCGGAGATGCTCTTCGAACTGACAGAAGAGAGTGTTGAAAAGATTGGGAGAGATTTCTCTCCTCTTAGCACCAAACTGAAGAAAGAATCAAGGGAGAAGAGGAGAGGAGAGCGGGAAGCAACAGATATTTTGGGGGCTTTTTGCGCCCAGGCTGATTTTACTATAAAGCTTAGTAGTGACGGGACTATTTCCGTCACTATTAAATCTAAGCCATAGCGACGGAATATTTTCCGTTACGATAAATAACTTCCGTTTCTAATATTATTAGTGACGGCATATTTCCGTCACTATTATTTAAAACCTATTAGTGACGGAAATAATTCCGCCACTAAAATTCGATTTATGCGGGAAGTATCAAATTCCCTATCAAAGACGAAACATTAGTGACGGTATACTTTTCCGTCACTATAAGTAATATATTAGTGATGGAAAAATTTCCGTCACTAATATTCCGTCACTGCTCGGTAGTTTTTTTGTAGTGACAATGACTTTTAATTCAATGATAGCCCGTGGACTCGAAGCAGATAATTAATCAATTTAATTAAATCTCAGCCCATGCTCTCGAATCAAATAATTAAATTAATTGATAGCCGATTAAATGATTTAATAGTATCCCATGCTCTCAAATTAAATAATGGAATTTAGGAAAAATTTGAAAGCCTCTTGGAAAATTAATTTATAAAACTCATTTTCCCACTTTAGATTTTCGACTCAAGTTTTGATCCTCAAAACGATTGATTCTGGAAAAAATTTCTTCATGAAAGTTGTAGCTCTTTTCGAACTCTTCGAAACGATGTACTGACAAACCTAAATCGGACTAACAGTCACAAAGTTATGGCCAAAATACCGAAACTGTATCGATTCTCCTAATCAAATACAAATCCGAAAATCCATAAATCAATTCAAATCGAAACAAGCTTTAATCTTCAAGAATGCTTAAGCATGAGGTGTCAAACACCATGGGATTTATTAATTAACATTTAATAAAAAAAATCTCATCAATATGTGCTGGCCGAAATATCATGCCTTCTTCTCTCTCTATTCTCTTCTTTTTCTTCTTATGGGTTATAATCCCCTTGAGCACCATATTTTGGGTGGTTTCTCAAGGTTTCTTATTTTGAATATGATGTAATCTTAGTATTAGGAGTTGTTGATTTTTTTATGGAGAAATCGTATTGAAGATAGAAGATAATGGTGATCGCATGGAGAGTAAATCTTGGAATGCATTCTACTAAAGTAGTTGTAGGATTTCTAAGATAGCATGATCATGTGGACCCATTGTGTGGCTATATTATGTATTTCGTGTGATGATTTGTTATAACTTTTAGTTACTGAGAAAAGTTCATAACCCTTGTGATAATGTGATTATCACTTTTGTGCAAATTTTGGATAATTGGATCAACCCCCACAATATGTGTTTTGTTGAAACATCAAAAGTTTGTGTTTAAATAAAACACATTATTATAGCCCTTTTGGACGTGAGGCATGTAGTCCATGTTTAAATTTTACGTGGAATTTGTTATTTGCATGATTATGAGATAATTGTGCCTTAATTGGCATAGATGTAAGCTAACAATATTCACGATTATGGGAAGTGCTTTAGTGACACTTATATACTCTAGTAGAGGTCTTAGAGAGTTGTTTAAAGACTCTTATAATTTCTTTTAGACTTAGGGTTGGTGAACCCTAATGTGCTAAAAATAATTCGTAGAGAATTAAAGGGTAATATAATCCATTTTGACATATGAGCTTTAGTGATGCACATGGACACTTTATAATTGTTATTTTGGGCCCATGATGCTTGGTATGACCATTGGTCCATCATATAAGATTAATGAACCATCTAAAGTCCACGGATATTAAAATAACCTTTGTACCCTTGGATTAGATCCATTAAGATTTATAGGGCTAGTGGGAGTTCATTAGAATTAGTTTGATCTAATTAAACGAAATTTGATTTATTATCATGTGAAGATTTTGTATATTGTTTTATACATGTGATGCAATGATATATATTGTGAATGCTTTTGATATATGCATTAAATGTATAATTGTTCATAATATTTTGTTTTCCCTCAAAAATAATATTAAGTGAATTAAATGGGCTAATTTATCCTACGGGATAATATTGCCCTATGACCTTCCATTATCAATAAGACTAGGAATTAATTAGCCTGAGTTTTGTCTCTCTAGTACGAATCAAACATCATTCAGTCTAAATTAAACTCCTAGTACTTCATTTCTATAGTAGATAGGAATGTGTATGGCCTGATAGGGAGTATCAACTAGCATGGAGGCATATTCCTACTTGATCATATGACAACCGAGAATAATGGGTTTCACTTAACCAAGGACCATGATGGTTGACAGGTTACAGTCATGTTATCCTTGGAGGTCGCAAGAAAATTGAGAATCACTGATTAACATAAGAAGTTATGCATGAGATGTTCAGATGATGGATAGCTACTATCCACCTTGTGGTGCATGTGTAATACTATCCTAGCATGAAAGATTGCATTTGTATTATAAGGCACCCAATGCTCATCAGAATTATGAAGTAGCATATTTTCTAATTTTATAGATTGAGGGGTCTTTGAAATTTGATTGAATGATGAGCAATATCATCAAAGATTAAAAGCCCTGATCTAATGATATTATGATGTATGTTTTATTTATTGTCATGTCATTCTATAACCACCTTACTAAGACTTTAATGAAAATCTCTTGACCAATTCAAAGTGTTTAGAATGGAAAAGGATTCTCAAGTATGTGTTTGTTGTCTAAAGAATTGCCCAAATCATGATTACTAAAGTTAAAATCTCATTTGAGATGTTCACAGAATATAATAGGGTTGTTAGGCAGCTTACTATATAAAATGACAAGTAGACACCAAGTTGACTAGGGAAACCCAGTCACAAAGAATATGATAGAGGTCATGGGTTTCATAATTCCCAATTTTTGGTGCTGAGATAAATTTAAGGGATAGAAGATATGATCCTCAACTAACTCCCGAAGTCCTTTAATATAGTTATGTTGAACAAGTACGGAATTAGATTGTCTGAAATCCTACATGTTGCATATGGTTAAGATCCTTTGAAGAGTTCAATGCTATTTGCAAAGATGTTCAAAACAATTGGATTCTCTAAATCTCGAGCATTTATGCAAAGGAAAGAAATCCAAAATTTTCCATTGGAAATATATTCTGGTAGTATGGACAAGGGCTCTTCTGAGAAGAAAGGAAAGTATAAGGATTGTGCTTTATAGTGAAGCAATTGGTCATTGGATACAAGACAAACCTTTGGAAGGATTGTCCAGCTTGTATACTCATCAAGTCCAACTTAATTGTTGGAAACTCCAGCTCCTAATGCTTGGTATGACCTTGCATATGTGCAATAGTTGCATGTTTGTTTAGGAGAAAGAGAAATCTGAGTAGATAAAACTTCTACTTGGGAATGGGAGAAAAGTTGGATGATCGTAATCATATGAATCTTCCATTAAGAGGTAGCTAACTTTATTTCACCTTCTTTGAAAAGTTCAAGGAATTCTGCAATGAAATAAAGAAAAAGCTAGGTAAGTCTTCTGTGATTGAGAAAAGTACCTCTTAATAGAAATTTCATAAAGTACTCTCATTACATCTTGCCTCAGATAATTCACATAACAAACCATAGCATGATAGTGTTGCTAAAATCGAACAATATTGGATATGATTCGATAGAAGATGAGCTTGGGATTCGCATTAGGGACACATAATCTCTATTCCTGGATAGCAAAAGATATTTGTAAATAGGAAAACAAGTTTCCTAAAAGAGAAACTGAATCTAGAATTGTTCTAGAAGTGGAAACCCAATAGACCAATAATTATGAGAATTGATAGAGATCAACTCTCTACTCTCCCCATACCTAAATAGTACACTAAAACCCACAGGTCCCAGAATCTGTAGTTGGACTAACTTTTATTCTGATGAAGTAATCAAACTATTTGATTTTCATCTAAGGATGAAAGTATCCTTTGTGTACAAACTGATTAGTGGGAGCATAATTAATTTCCTGGCTCTATGCAAAGATAATATTCTTTTCATTGTGAATGAAGTATGAATATTATTCTTCTCTTAGATTTGATCTAGCAATTTTGCAATTAAGGACAAAAGTTTAACACCATGTTTTCTTAGTCATAAATGGTTTAAAGACAAAAAGAAAATGATTTTTTTTTTTTTTTCTAGATGTATTTGAGAGGGAACTCTCAAAATCATTCCTTCGTATTAATTGAAGCAAGAAATCTCTCAGTTTCTTAACAAATCATTACAATTACTTGTTCCCCGTTTAGGTGGATTGAGATTATTTCCTATGAGTTGATGTAACGGTTGAAAAGCCTGCTATTTGACTAACTAACGTATACTAACTTCTCGTCTATTAACTTAGATAAATGATTACTACATCCCAAAAAAAAACTTTGTAATTATACTCCAAGTTGGTCTATGTTCTCTTCAACCGAACTCACTTCTAACCTGAACACTTCAATTGCCTTGTATATGATAGGGGTTGCCAGCCTTCATTACATCTATAATTAATCAGCTCACCTTGAATCTAAAACGCATTCATGGATTGGGAATCCGAAAAGTAGTTGTTACATCTTTGGAGCCCCTGGGATGTCTGCCTCAGAGGACAGCCTCATCTTCTTACCGACAGTGCAATGAAACTGATAACGCAGTCGTGAATCTCCACAACCTCTTGTTGCAGCAAGCTGTGGATAAGTTGAATAATGAGAGCAAGGACTCTGCTTTCATAATTCTCGATATCAATGGCGCGTTCCTGTCTGTACTCAAGGGACAAGGTGCCCATCCAGGTTATCATCTTTCTACTTTGTGCCAAACCTTTGTATTTTGCATGCCCGATCTTGGTTTCTAGAGTGAGCTTCAATAACAATCAAGTTTTTGTGCAAGTAAGATTCCAATAAAAGAGTTTCTACCTTTATGGAATGGAATATGTTCTTCTTAGATATGTGATATCTTGAAACAGTATACTTGTACTAGACCGGACATTTATCACATGTTGATGTGATAAGATATTGGTTAGATTATTCTGGAGCATTATACAATGGTAAAGCACAAGCATGTTAACTTTTGAAAATGACTGTTGAACAGTATCATTTTTGTTTAGTCTTTGAAGACTGTGGTTATTGATAATAAATTTGCAAGAGTTGCAAGTGTTATTGCACCACTGTAATAGTTGTGGTAAAGCAGACATGACAAACCTATGTATATTAAGTTATGCTTCAGCTGGTGTTTAAGAAACATCACTGAGAAGATGGGCATTACATCTAATTAATTGGCTTAGAGTGCAAGTGGGAGATCGTTGAACATATATGCCCTCGAAAGCCAATAAGAGACTTTTCTATGTTGATTAGACAAGCATCATATTCACACAACCAACTATAAAAGGTATTTATATCAATTACTGTCTCATTTGATGATGACATAAAGTTTCATAGGTAACATTGTAGGAAAATCATGCAAAGGTTGCGAGGAGATATGATTTTCCAGTTCCTTGTAAACCTAATATTGTTCGAAGCCTCTAGAGTACTGGTTGGGCACCGTACTTCATCACGGCTTGCACATGTGTAGTTTTATGAGATAGTGTGATGAATCTCATTCACAGAGACTGGTGACTCTTAACTAACATGTGAGTATATGTAGCAAGTACATAATACTGAACAAGGTCCCTAGTGGATACCCTATGGAAAACACTGTCAAATTGTATTAGGGTTATCCATTCGACAAATTATCATTAGACCTAAGTGGTTAACATCTTCTCACACATCTATCTATATGGCTTTAATGTGTCAATCGACAAAGTCCAATACACAGGACTAACTCCGGGTACGTTGGGTCATGTACACAATGTTTGGAGAAGTGTGTAAACACTCAATAAGGAATCCAAAACTCCTTAATTGGAGATAATGATATCAAGGTGATACTTGTTGAACTGAACTGTTAAATCCAGTATTGGTGCTTTTCAGTAAAATGGTTTTTATCGAAGTTGATATTTTTCAATATGGAAAAGTATATATAAATATATATATATATATATATATATATATATGTCAGGTCTTTTCTAATGTTTCTTCAAAAGTGTTTTGGAGGTTCAATTCAGTGAAAAACTATTATGAGAAAGAGTTCTATTCATAAGCTAGGGACTAGATAGTGGAATTGTTCCAATCCCGGAAGCTTACAAGTGATATCGGAATGTGGAATGATTTATTTATAAATAAATTGTGAGATAGTACTTACAAGCAATTCTCTAATTTCTGGAGATTAGTCACATTGTGTTAATGGACATTATTGTGATTGGTGGAAGTCCATGGACATAGATAACATTCTATGATCCTAATGGAGTTTAGGAAAGTGTTTCCTAGTAACCATGCTTCAACCAGAAAGGTGAAGTACTTGGTCCTACAACCGGAAATAAGAGATCTCTTCACTTCATGAAGAGAACTTTATTTAATTAGTTACTAACTAATAAATTCCTAATTAGATAAGGATAAGGTTAGTTAGTTAGTTACTAATTAAAGATTCCTAATTAAAAGGGATTTCATTAGTTTGTAACTAATTAAAGATTCCTTATTAGATAAGGACAAGATTAGTTAGTTACTAATAGATAAGGTTAGTTTCTAATTATGATAAATCCTAATTGGATTAGGTTAAGGTTGAGGAATCCTAATTGGATTAGGAAACTATCTATTCTTGATTAAAGAATTCTAATTCGATTAGGATGAATTAATCTTAATTGAAAAAGAATTCTAATTGGATTAGAATGAAAAAGGAGTTGTAATTGGATTGCAATTAAAAAAACCAAAGGGGGTCTATAAAAGGACTCCCATAGTGGGACGTCCAATACAAGGCAGCCCCCCTCCACATTTTTCTCTCTCCTCTTGTCCTCAAGGTGGACGCCCAGCCCTCTCTCCCTTGGAGGGTGTACGGTTACCCCTCCTGGCCCTTTTTCTTCTTACTTTGGTTTTTAATCTTGATGATCAAGAACAAGTTCTTTGAAGATCAAGATTGGATCTTGTTTGATCAAGAAAGGTTCTTAGATCAATGAAAATAAGAAAAGATAAAAGAGCATTGATTGGAAGGGTCATTAGCTTCCATTGGAGTAAAGCTTTGGAGATTCAAAGAAGGTTCGTGTGAATCAACAAGAGACTTTACTCTTGAAAAGTTTTGTAAGTATGTTTCCTCACACCATGATTTAATATGATCGACCCTTGGGAAGATTTTGATTAGATCAAAATCAAATTTGAATTTAAAATAGTGCTTCAAAAATTTTATATTCTTGTCTTTCAAAAGGAAAAGCTGGAGAACCATCAAAGGCAGAGGCTCCCAACCTGTCTCAGACCAAGCAAGCCCAAGAAAATTATATAAGATTCTTCATCAAGAGAGAATCAGTCTATGGTAAGGTTCCTGATTTTGAAATTTTCAAGGACATAGGTCTTGATGTCATTTCTTCCAAATTTCATTCTCTAAAATGGCATAGGTTCCTATCTTTTAGAGAATCCATGTATCCTGACCTAGTTAAACAGTTCTATTCCCATCTTACCTATAACAAAACTACCAAAACTATAAATTCATATGCTCATGGTAAGAAGATTTCATTTAACCATGATGAACTTCAATCCATTCTTAAACTACCTAGTGGGGACTTCCAATCTTATACCACTAATCAGTGGGTCTCCTATGAAGGGTTTAATGTCCTAGAAGCTTTGAACATCATGTGTGTCCACAAGGACAACACAAAGCCTGTCCCACCAAAGCTCAAGGACCTAACCCTTGATGCTAGGTTAGCTCACCACATAATCACCTACGATATTGTTCCTCGAGGTGGTGGTAGGGACTTTATTACCTTCTTTGATATTTTTCTCATTTGGTGCATACTCACCACTCATCATGTCAACGTTACTTTCATCATTATGCATGTCATGAGGGATGCAGCCAAGAAAACCTCAGGCAGACTCCCTTATAGTCTTGCCATAACCAAAGTCTTCAAGCATTTCAAAATCCTCTTGTCTGTCTATCATGACAAGAGATCTATTACTGACTCTGATGTATACTCCAAGGCTACCATTATGGGTATGGGGCACACATTAATAGAGCCTAGTAATGTTTGGGTTCCTAAATCCCAAACCATTTCAGATCCTTCCATTTCCTTTTCCACCACTCTACCTACTCCTACTCCTCCACCCTCTCACCCTACCCTTTCAGTACCTCCTTCCACCATTCATGACTCCTCAGTCCCACTCCCTTCTTCCCATGATCCCATTTCATCTCCTACTCACTCTCCATCTCTCTTTCCTACCCATTCCCCTATCCTTCACACCTCTCCATTAGATGAGCCAGCACCAGCAGATCAGGCTCAGATGATGAGGCACCAGATACAGAGACTGGGCCAGATGTGATGATAGATGTTGACCTTCCTGAGTCCTCATAGAGATAGGATTCATTTCAGTTTGAGGATCCAGTGCAGCACCCCTCTGTATCTCCTAGTAGATCTCCAGTGTCAAATGAGCAGATGAGTTTGATGGCTGCCCAGATTACCTCCATGGCTTCAAGCATGGAGCAATTCCAGGTTGAGATGAGGTAGAGCCAGTTGCAATTCCAGTCTGGAACTAGAGATAGGTTATCCTCTCTAGAGTCTATGATGAAGATGATCCAGGCTGATATGAGGCAGAGAGATGAGTTACTAGAGCCTAGGCTAGCTGAAATAGAGATATCCAGTCAAATTGTGAGAATAGAGTGGACTCCATCATATCTATGATTGAGAGGAAGACTATAGAAGCTTCAGTTGTGAGTGACAGACACAGTGATGACCTGACTAGTGTGGGGAAGGCTGTGAATTTCCAAGCCACTTATATTCAGCACATGACAGGTTTATTGGATTCCCAGACCCCAGTAGTTGGAGAGATGGCTGTCAGGGTTGAACAAATTGCCTCTGAGATGCTGCTTAGCAAGAAGAAACTTGAGCTTGTGCTCATTCCCACTAATGTGGATATTCCAACTTCATCTCAAGCACCTCAATGACAACAGTCTCCAGAGAAATCTACAGAGCCACCCAAGGAGCCACCAGCTGAGATCTCCTTTGATTCTTCTCAAGATTTTTCCAAGACTACCAAGAAAAAGAACCCAACATCCAAGCCTGACAGGACAACCAAGAGGCAGAAGTTGTGATGAAGACTCTTCTCTGTTTTTTCTATTTTCTTTTGGACTGTTTTTGTTTTTTTTTTGTTGTTGGATGTAAAGATTGAACCTTCATGAAATCAGACCTTTTTGTATATATATGACATCCTATTTTCATTTCCCAAATGAGTTGATTACTGTACTTTTCTCCATTATATATAATTTTGTATGATGCCAAGGAGGAGAAAGTGTGAATGTTATATAAGCATGGTGTGTGATTGATTGTTGCAAATGGATTTGTGAATGCTATGAACCTTTTTTAATAATGTTGAAATGAAATATCATTTTTGTGGAACTTCTCTTGGTTCAAAATCTTGTTTATGAATGTTAAAATAAAAAAATCTTTTTATGGAACTTCTCTTGGTTCCAAAATATAAATACTAGCTCATCGTGAAAATAAAATTGAACTTGCTATTGACTCTTGAATGATCTTAAGTATGCTCTGAACTTTTAATACATATGCATATGTTAAGGGGGAGCTAACCTCAAAAATCCATTAGTACATATATATTAAGGGGGAGCTCAACCTAAGTCATTCTCATTATTATGTCATAATCAAAAAGGGGGAGATTGTTAGCCTCAAGGTTACAACTCTAAGTACCCTTAATAGTTTTGATGATAACACAATAATGGAATGAACTTCATGGTACTAATATTTTTATTTAGAATGTGTAATTTCAAAGAAAAAGGAACTTCAAGATCTTCTTTCGAGATATGAATAATTGAAGCATTCAACCGCTTAAGGTCAACAAGGTCAAAGTCCAAGTACTAGTTGTGAGACATGTATGCCCACAAAGCCATTCCAGAATTGTATTTATCTATCTCTAAATCAATAAGTGCATATTTTACATTCACACATTGTCTTTTACATTGGGTAATATATCAAAAGTATCTCATTGGATGAGACTACTTTGTCCCTTAGGTAACATTGTAGGAAAACCATCCAATTAGTTGATAACTGATTGCTAAGGAGATATGGTTTTTCCGGTTCTTTGTAGACCTAAAATTGTTCTAAGTTAATCAGGATGCATCTGGACAATGTATTCCTAATAACTTACACATTGTTAGTTCCATATGATGGAGTGATGAATCTCAATCACTGAGAGAATGGTCTCTTGACTAAAATATGGATATAAGTAAGAAGTACTTATATTGCAACTGGATCGCTCAGTGGATACCCTTAGAAATATACTGTCTTTATATTTAGCGTAGTCCATTTGATAGATTGTCCTTAACTTGAGAGGTCGACATCTTCTCTAGTATTTGCCTATGTAGCTTTGATGTAGTCAATTGTCAATGTCCAACACACCGGACTAAATACGGGCTCGTTGGGTTATGTACGCTGTACTGGAAGAAGTGTGTGTACGCTCGACAAGGATTCCACTACTCTTACATAGTAAATAATATTGAGTTGATACTTGTCAAAATTGGACTTGAAAAACCCAGCACTGGTATATATCGATGAAATGGTTTTATCAAGGAATTTATTTTCTGTATAAAAGAGATGTAATAATAACTATTATTTCTTTTAAAATGTTTTGCAAGTCCAAGTTTGACTAAGAGTATCAAAGAGAATGAGTTCTCAATATAAGCCAGGGATTAAAGACAGTATTAGATATTGTCTCGTAAGCTTATAACAATATTGGAAGTGGAAGGACTGATCTGTAAATAAATCTTGAGATAGAAATACCTGCAAGTAATTCTCTATCTTCTGAAGGTTAATCACATTGTGTTAATGGACATTAATTGTGATTGGTGGAAGTCCAGGGATATAGATAAAATTCTATAATCCTAATGGAGTGTAGGAAAGGTGTTTCCTAGTAACAATACTTTAACCAAAAAGTTGAGTATTTGGTCCCACAACCGGAAATAGGAGATCCCTTTAGATCCCACACACAAGGACTTTCTTAAAGTATTTAATTTAATGATTTATTAAATTAATTAATTTCTCTAAGAAATCACTATATGGTATAGTGAATCTCTAAAAGGTGGAATCACATTAAATGTGAAAAACCAAATGGGTAGGACTCATTGGGGAATTTGATAGAAGATCAAATAAGAGACCAAAATGGGTTTGGAACCTATGGGGGCATATGGAGTGGGGCCCACCTAGGGTGGGATGACCACTTTAAGGAGGATAATATTATTGTTTAATTTTTAATTAGTTTCTCATTAATAACTCCTTATGAGATAAGGTTGGTTAGTTAGTTAGTTAGTTACTAATTAAAGATTCCCTAATTGTTAGGGATTCTAATAGTTTGTTACTAATCATTAATTAGTTAGTTACTAATTAAAAAGATTCCTTATTGGATAAGGATTTGGTTAGTTAGTTACTAATGGATAAAATTAGTTTCTATTTTGATTAATCCTAATTAATTACAGGAGAAATCAAAAACGAAACAAGTGAGACATCCTTATTGGATAAGGATTAGGAGACTTGGGTTGCAAGCAACCCAAGTGAACTCCTATATATAGAGGTGTACGGTCACTTTAGTGGACACAAGAAAATTTTCCAGAATTTTCAAGATTTGGAATTCCCTCTCCTCCCTCATTATCTCTCACGCCCAAGCCTCCCTTCTCCCTAAGGTGTACGGTCACACCTTCTCCCCTTTTCTTCTTCCTTTTGTTTTCTAGTTTGAAAATAAAGAAGATGAATTTCAAGGTTCTTGAAGATCAAGATTAGATCTTTTATTCAAGATTCCTAGAGCTGGATTTTGGAAGGGTCATTAGCTTCCATTAGAGAAAGCTTTAAAGAAAAAGAAGGTCTATGTGGATTGTGAAGGAGACTTGGCACTTGTAAAGTTTTGCCGGTATAGCTTTTATCGTGGATTTCACTTAACAATTTCAAAGTCGCAAAAGTATTGTGATTTTTACTCTCATTGAATAAAATCAATTAGATTCTTAGTCAGATCTTGGGATTCGATGTATGCCCCCCAAGAACTGTTTTTCTAAAATTAAAAAAAGACATACTTTCAGTGGTATCAGAGCCTTGGCTATGCTTCTCTTTGATTTTAGGGCATAACCAATTTTTATTAGATCATATTACCCTCCCTATAAATTTCGGGCACCCCTAGTGATGAATCTTTATGATTCTTGATCACTTCTTGATTATAAGATAATCATTAGTAGGGCTAAAGGGTTCCCCTGTTATTATTGAGAGAATAAAAATTAAGCCCTACAAATTAGTGTGATACTAATTTTTTGTTTTGGATGATTTCAAAACATCTCTCAATTAGTTTAGGGATAGGTATATATAGATAAATAAATTTGGTTAAAGGCCTTAAGGATTTAGAGATCCTTTTTAGTAGTAAATTAAATTGTTTAATTTATTATGAGAGCCTTGCGCTAGCATAAATAATATATAAAATATTTATCATGATAAATAAATATTATTTTATGTGTTGGATGGGTTCCACAAATCATACCTACTTCTCTTTCCCCTCCCCTCTCATTTTTCTTATTTTTAGAATAGGGTTGCTGATTTATGGTGGACTTAATCAACCGAATGAGATGCCCGGAGAACCATTGCAAGATAGCAAATTGTAGTAGGACTTTATTTAATTCTCATGTTGTAATTAAATAAGGTCGTATGATTTTTATGAACCCATTATGAGATTATAATATGATTATAATTATTATATTATTATTCATGTGATGATTAATAATTTTGCCTTTAGCCCGGAAGCTGTGATAATTGTGATTATCGCTTTTATGATAATTTAGGATAATTGGATTTTACTTTAATTAATGGATTGTGTTTAATTATAAATTATTTATATTTAGACACAATACATTACTAGTACTCTTTTGGACGTGGATTTTGTGACCCATGCGGAGATTTTTACATAAAATCTTTGCATACGAGATTATTGGATAATCTTGTCTGAAAAGACAATAATCATAGATGGATCACTAAACTGACATCCAAATATCCTAAGGTAATAAGGATGAGTAGGTTTTGATTATAAGGTGAAATTCCTAATCATCAAAACACCCTGTGAGGGCTAGTGGGAGTTTATCACTCCTTGATAATCCTATTATCGAAAATTTTCATAATTCATATGATGAATATTTGGATAATGATATGATCATGCTTGTTGAATATTATTCCCTTCAAGAAAAATATTAAGTGATAATAAATGGGATTATTAATCCTAAGGCCTTCCATTATCAATAAGACTAGGAATTAATTAGCCTGAGTCTTGTCTTGCCAAAAGGTATTAACATAATTCAGTCTAAATTAAACTCCTAGAGACTTATTTCTATTGTAGATAAGTTTGTGTATGGCCTGATAAGGAGTGTCAACTAAAATGAGGGCACAGCCTTACTTGATCATATGACGAACGAGAATAATGGGTTTCACTTAAACAAGGAAACATGGCGGCTGAAACAGTGATAGTCATGTTATCCTTGGAGGTCGCAAGAAAATTGAGAATCACTGATTTACATAAGGAGTCATGCATGAGATGCTCAGTGATGGATGGTTACTATCCACCTTGTAGTGCATGTGTGGTACTATCCTAAAATGGAAGATTACATGTGTAATATGAGGATCTCAATACTCATCTGGAATAAAAGGTTTATTCCCTAATTTCATATACTGAAGGGAATGATGAAATTTGAAGAAAGATGAGAGGATCATCAAATTTTAAAATCCCAAAAATCCGATGAATATATGTGTGAAAATAAATGTAATAATTTATGCTTATTTTATTGTGTAGATATAAGCCATGAATCCCCTTTCCAAGATTCTAGAAGAGAATCGGTTGACTAGTCCAAATTTTGTGGACTGCAAAAGAAACCTTGATATTTTGCTTATCTCTCAGAAGATAGCTTATGTCCTCACATCCGACTATCCGGAATTTGATGAGGCAATTCAAACCCCTGAGAAAGTTGAGAAAGCCTCAAAGTGACATGAGTCAAATAGTTTGGCCAAATGCTACATGCTTGAATCCATGTCGAATGTCCTTCAGCAACAGCACGAGGGTTTTGCTACAGCTAAGGACATATTGACTAATCTCAGGGAGATGTTTGGGGAATAGAACAGAACTACTAGGCAGTTGGCAATGAAATGACTGATGGGGACCAAGATGTCTGATGGTAGCCCAATCCGGGATCATGTTGTCAAGATGATGGGGTTCATTAATGAACTCTTGACCCTTGGAGTTTATCTTGATCAACAGAGTCAAAAGAATGCAATCCTGAACTCTCTCCCGGAATCCTTTTCTGCTTTTGTGTTGAATTTCAGCATGAACAAATTGGAGACATCTTTGCTAGAGTTCCTAAACATGTTGCAAGGAGCTGAGGACCTTATGAAGCGTACTAAGCTCTATGCAAATTTGGCAGAGGGAGTTAGACCTTCAAGGCCCAAGCCTAAGGGCAAAGGCCAGAAAAAGAAGAAGTCCAATTTTTCCAGGTTCCTCAAAGGCAAGAAGGGTAAGAATAAGAACAAGAAAGCTTCTGAGAAGAAAGACAAGGAAAAGAATCAGAATGTCTGCTTCTATTGCAAGAAACCAGGTCACTGGAAGAGGAATTGTAAAGTTTATTTAGCATCCCTCAAGGACAAGCCTTTGGAAGGTATGTCAGATTCTTTCATCATTGAATTCCATTTTATTATTTGTTCCTCAAACTCTTGATGTGTAGATAGTGGATCTACCTCACATATTTGTAATATGTTACAGGGGTTTCAGGAGAGCAGAAAGCTCAGTGATGGGGAAGTCAAAATAAGGATGGGAACGGAAGTAAGTGTTGCTGCGATCTCCATCGGGACTTATATTTTAGAATTTACATTTAATAGGATTTTGGTTTTAAAAGATTGCTTATATGTGCCAGACATGCGCAGAAATTTGATTTTTGTTTCTAGTTTAATCGTTAATGGTTATTCAGTGCATTTTGATACTAATGTAGTCATCAAATACAATAATAGTTTTATTGTTTCCGGCACATTGTCTAATGGTCTTTATTATCTTGATCCTATAATAAATTCTGTAAATAACATTGAGGATAAAGAGTCCACAAGTGTGACACCTCAGAAAAGAGGTAGAGAATCTGTGAATCCAACATACTTATGGCATCTCAGATTAGGCCATATCAATTTGGATAGGCTCAATAGATTGGTAAAGGATGGTCCTTTAAACCATTTACATGTTGAACCTTATCCAACTTGTAAACCTTGTTTGCAAGGTAAAATGACCAAAAGGCCATTTACAGGCAAACCTATGAGAGCCACAAGTATATTGGAATTAATTCACACTGATGTATGTGGACCCATGAATCATTCAGCCAGAGGTGGCTTTGTCTACTTCATTACATTCACAGATGATTTTTCAAGATATGGTTACATATATCTAATGAAACACAAGTCGGAATCTTTTGAAAAGTTCAAAGAATTCCGGAATGAAGTAGAAAAGCAATCAGGTAAATGTATTAAAACTCTCAGATCCGACCGAGGAGGAGAGTACCTCTCGAATGAGTTCATGGATTATCTTAGAGATAATGGAATTTTATCCCAATGGACTCCCCCAGGAACACCCCAGCTTAATGGTGTTTCAGAAAGAAGAAATCGAACCCTATTGGATATGGTTCGTTCAATGATGAATAATACTAATTTGCCAATATCTTTTTGGAGATATGCATTAGAGACTGTAATCTATCTATTGAATAAGGTACCTTCTAAGTCTATTTCCAAAACTCCAATTGAGCTAGGATGGGGCGAAAGCCTAGTCTAAAGCATGTCAGAGTATGCGGTTGTCCTGTTCATGTACGAAAGTAGAATTTTGACAAGTTGGAAAGTAGGACTGAGAAGTGTCTATTCATAGGATACCCAAAAGAAACTCATGGATATTATTTCTATAATCCTAGCGAACAAAAGGTGTTTGTGAGCAGGAATGCCATTTTTCTAGAAGAGGATATGATCCTCAATAGAAAAGATGGATTTAGAATTGATCTTAAGGAGCAAATTCAGGATAAAGTGACAATGGTTAATCCCATCTTAACTGAACCTTTAAATACACAACAGCCTAGGAGAAGTACAAGGATCAGTTGACCTCCAGATAGATTGTCTTATCAGCATGAGGTATATTCTATGGAATCGGATTCCTTAGATGATGATCCTTACACTTATCAAGAAGCAATATGTGATATTGATTCTGATAATTAGAAAAAGGCCATGGAATCTGAAATGGACTCCATGTACTCGAATGGTGTCTGGACCCTGGTTGAAAAGCCTGAGGGAATTAGACCCATTGGGTGCAAATGGATCTACAAGAGGAAACGTTGATCTGATGGAAAGATAGAGACCTTTAAAGCAAGGCTTGTGGCGAAAGGGTATAGTCAAAGAGCTGGTATCGACTATGGGGAAACCTTTTCAGCAGTAGCAATGCTAAAGTCCATCAGAATTCTGTTATCAATTGCAGCCTTTTATGATTATGAGATATGGCAGATGGATGTCAAAACCGCATTCTTGAATGGAAACATTCAAGAGGATATTTATATGGACCAGCCCGAAGGGTTTGAACTCCATGGCCAAAATAATAAAGTCTGCAAATTGATAAAATCTATTTATGCCTTAAGCAAGCTTCTCGGAGTTGGAATATCCGTTTTGATGAATCAATCAAATCGTTTGGTTTTCAACAAAACATGGATGAGGCATGTGTGTACAAGAAGGTCAGTGGGAGTGCAATAACTTTCCTAGTTCTTTATGTAGATGATATTCTACTCATTGGGAATGATGTAGGAATGTTATCAACGGTTAAAATCTGGTTGTCATGTAACTTTGCAATGAAAGACCTTGGTGAAGCTTCCTATATTCTTGGTCTTAAATTGTTTAGAGATCGAAAGAAAAGGATGCTGGAATTGTCCCAAGTCAATTATATTGACAAGATCTTACGCAAATATAGCATGGAAAATTCCAAGAAAGGGTTTTTACCCTGTAGACATGGAATTAGTCTCTCCAAATCAAAGTCTCCAAAGATTGATGATGAAAGAGAGCAGATGAGTCATATCCCATATGCATCTGCAGTGGGAAGTCTCATGTATGCTATGTTGTGCACAAGACCTGATATTTGTCACCCAGTGAGTATCGTGAGTAGATATCAATCAAATCTGGGTCCTGAGCATTGGACAGTAGTTAAGCACATTTTCAAGTATTTGAGGAGGACAATACACCACTGTTTGGTTTACAGTGGAGAGATTTGACTGTTGTAGGGTACACAGATTCAGATTTTCAGGCAGATGAAAGTCCACCTCAGGATTTGTCTTTACTCTTGGAAAATGAGCATTTAGTTGGAGAAGTTGTAAGCAATCAACAACTGCTGACTCAACAACTGAAACTGAATATGTTGCTACATGTGATGCTGCAAAGGAAGCAGTGTGGATAAAGAAGTTCATTCATGAACTTGGTGTTGTCTCCTCGATTGAATCTCCTATCACACTTTATTGTGATAATAGTGGTGTTATAGCTCAAGCCATAGAGCCTAGAGCACATCAGAAGACAAAGCACATTGAAAGGAGATTTCATTTGATTCGAGACATTGTCAAGAGAGGAGACATTGTGTTATCCAAGATTGCGTCAGCGGACAACATGGCAGACCCATTTACTAAAGCACTACCTCAGAAAGTGTTTGAGAAATATCTAGAGTCGATGGGTGTTAGATACATAGGAGATTGGCTTTGAGTACAAGTGGGAGATTGTTAGACATGTATGCCCACAAAGCCATTCCAAAATTATATTTATCTATTTCTAAATCAATAAGTGCATATTTTACATTCACACATTGCCTTCTACATTGGGTAATATATCAAAAGTATCTCATTGGATGAGACTACTTTATCCCTTATGTAAGGAAAATCATCCAATTAGCTGATAACTGATTGCTAAGGAGATATGGTTTTTTCGGTTCCTTATAGACCTAAAATTGTTCTAAGTTAATCAGGATGCATCTGGACAATGTATTCCTAATAACTTACACATTGTTAATTCCATATGATGGAGTGATGAATCTCAATCACTGAGAGAATGGTCTCTTGACTAAAATGTGGATATAAGTAAGAAGTACTTATATTGCAACTGGATCGCTCAGTGGATACCCTTAGAAATATACTGTCTTTATATTTAGGGTAGTCCATTTGATAGATTGTCCTTAACCTGAGAGGTCGACATCTTCTCTAGTATTTGCCTATGTAGCTTTGATGTAGCCAATCGTCAATGTCCAACATACCGGACTAAATACGGGCTCGTTGGGTTATGTACGCTGTACTGCAAGAAGTGTGTGTACGCTCGACAAGGATTCCACTACTCATACAGAGTAAATAATATTGAGTTGATACTTGTCAAAACCGGACTTGAAAAACCCAGCGCTGGTATTTATCGATGAAATGGTTTTATCGAGGAATTTATTTTCTGTATAAAAGAAATGTAATAATTATTATTATTTGTTTTAAAGAATTTTTAAAACGTTTTGCAAGTCCAAGTTTGACTAAAAGTATTAAAAAGAATGAGTTCTCAATATAAGCCAGGGATTAAAGACAGTATTAGATATTGTCCCGTAAGCTTATAACAATATTGGAAGTGGAGGGATTGATCTGTAAACAAATCTTGAGATAGAAATACCGGCAAGTAATTCTCTATTTTCTGGAGGTTAATCACATTGTGTTAATGGACATTAATTGTGATTGGTGGAAGTCCAGAGATATAGATAAAATTCTATAATCCTAATGGAGTGTACGAAAGGTGTTTCCTAGTAACAATACTTTAACCAAAAGGTTGAGTATTTGGTCCCACAACCGGAAATAGGAGATCCCTTTAGATCCTACACACAAGAACTTTCTTAAAGTATTTAATTTAATAATTTATTAAATTAATTAATTTCTCTAAGAAATCACTATATGGTATAGTGAATCTCTAAAAGGTGGAATCACATTAAATGTGAAAAACCAAATGGGTAAGACCCATTGGGGAATTTGATAGAAGATCAAATAAGAGACCAAAATGGGTTTGGAACCCATGGGGGCATGTGGAGTGGGGCCCACCTAGGGTGGGCGCCCACTTTAAGGAGGATAGTATTATTGTTTAATTTTTAATTAGTTTCTAATTAATAACTCCTTATGAGATAAGGTTGGTTAGTTAGTTAGTTAGTTATTAATTAAAGATTCCCTAATTGTTAGGAATTCTATTAGTTTGTTACTAATCATTAATTAGTTAGTTACTAATTAAAAAGATTCCTTATTGGATAAAGATTTGGTTAGTTAGTTACTAATGGATAAAATTAGTTTCTATTTTGATTAATCCTAATTAATTAATGGAGAAATCAAAAACGAAACAAGTGAGAAATCCTTATTGGATAAGGATTAGGAGACTTGGGTTGCAAGCAACCCAAGTGAACTCCTTTATATAGAGGTGTACGGTCAATTTAGTGGACACAAGAAAAAATTCCAGAATTTTCAAGATTTGGAAATCCCTCTCCTCCCTCATTATCTCTCACGCCCAAGCCTCCCTTCTCCCTAAGGTGTACGGTCACACCTTCTCCCCTTTTCCTCTTCCTTTTTTGTTCTAGTTTGAAAATAAAGAAGAGGAATTTCAAGGTTCTTGAAGATCAAGATTAGATCTTTTATTCAAGATTCCTAGAGCTGGATTTTGGAAGGGCCATTAACTTCCATTAGAGAAAGCTTTAAAGAAAAAGAAGGTTTGTGTGGATTGTGAATGAGACTTGGCACTTGTGAAGTTTTGCCGGTATAGCTTTTATCGTGGATTTGACTTAACAATTTCAAAGTCACAAAGGTATTGTGATTTTTACTCTCATTGAATAAAATCAATTAGAATTTTAGTCAAATCTTGGGATTCGATGTATACCCCTCAAGAACTGTTTTTCTAAAATTAAAAAGAGGCATACTTTCGCTAGTCACTTCAAGGGAAAAAGCTTCAAGAACTCAAACCAATTCATGAAGATCCATCTAGAGTGAAACACCTCAAAATTCAGAAAGAAGATCATCACTCTATGAAGTCTAGTATCATAGTTTAAAATGTTTAAGACCTTGTAAAGTCCTCAAGACATTGGAAAAGATTGCTCAAAGTTTACCTAGATAGACCCTAGGAGACTTAGTATGATTTGATCATCATTCTAAGGGCCTAAAAATGATTAAAATAAGGTTGTTATAATTGTCTTTGGGTCCAAGAATAATACCCATCACTTTGGTCTCATTACAGATGAGTTCCCTGAAAAAATTCAGTGGACTCGTCGATGAGTAGCAAAAACAGTAAGCTCATTTGAGTACTGTCATGCCACTCGTCGACGACCCCAGTTTTTCCACACTCACTCGTCGACGAGTGTATGCGGAAAATGGGTATAACGGCTAGTTTTTCAAATGCTATCTTGCATTAAATTATACCAAACGGCCATATTAATTGCTCAACTATAATTAGAGCTTATTTATGAACTGAAAACAAGATTCTAACATTGTTTAATCATTCTTGCATTACTTACAATCTTCCAGCAATCAATACTCTGTTTTTACATTGAATACCTAGAATCTCAATCCCTCATTATTTGAGCTTTTCAATCTTGAGTGATTGTTAGCATTGTATGTCACTCAAATCTAACTCAGTCAGGAGCTTTCAAATTCGGATTTCAAATCCAACAAATTCTGTAAAAGCTGAAAGTCAAGAATTGAAGATTCTTGTCCCATTTGAGAAGAAGGTCTTCTTGTATCCAAGAGAGGGTTTCTCTTAAAGAGGTTTGATCCTAAGCCTGTGAAAAGGATTGTAAAAGCTTACTCTCTGCCGGTAAAGAAGAGTGCAATTAGTGGAATCATGGGAAAATCCTTAAAACGGGAAGCTTAAAGGCGGAGACGTAGGCAAGTTGCTGAACCCCGATAACATATCGTGTGTGTGGTATAATTTTTTCTCCCTCTCTATATTTATCTCTGTTTATTGTTAGTAGCATTTGTGATTAAATTTTAATTCCGTAATAATCACTTAGTTTAAAATTTTAACTGTCATTGACCCTAATCATCCCCCCCCCCCCTAGGGTCCATTAACTAGGCAACACATCCCTATTAATTATAAAGCCCAGTCCAACCCGCCCGACTAAAAAATGTATAGGTCTTGGGCTTATATATCTCGAGCCCATTAAAAATAGGCCCGAGCCCGTTCCAAGCCTGGTCTATTGACAGCCCTAATCAAAACACTATTTCAAATCATCTATTATATTTCATTTGGACTGTTAACTCGTGTGCAACGCACGTGCCTTCAGCTAAGTATTTTATAAAAAGAGAGCAACTGTTTGTGCGGTTGTTACTAAAGGCCTAGAGCCATCTTCAAAAAGATAATACCTTCCCGGCCAAGCTATCTATAATAATAGATTGAATTTCTTTGTTTTTCATATAAAAAAGTGCATAAAGATAGAGTTATTGACTGAAATGTCAATATTACGTACCCTTCAATGTATCGTAAATGACAGGTGTTGGATGACTGAAACTAACACGTTCCGTGTATCAAGTGCTTTGATGCTTCAGGGTGTGTGTGAGTTGTGTGTGTGCTTGTGTGCTCTATATGTACACCAAAAAAAGAATGGGCTTTCTCCCTTACGTTAATCTCACATCGGTGGGTTACTAATATTTGGTGTATCCTTTTAAGGCCCCATACAGCCCTCATTTTTTAGGGTTGTGTGGACGCTGTGTGCTTTGATGCATGAGGGTGTGTGTGAGTTGTGTGTGTGTTTGTGTGCTCTATATATATTCCAAAAAAAGAATGGGCTTTGACCCTGACTTTAATCCTACATTGGTGGGTTATTAATATTTCGTGTACCCTGTAAGACCCCATACAGCCCTCTTTCTTAAGGGTTGTGTGGGTGCTGTGTGCTTTGATGCATGAGGGTGTGTGTGAGTTGTGTGTGTGTTTGTGTGCTCTATATACATACACCAAAAAAAAATAAAAAATAGGATAGCTTCGTTAGGTCTGATGTGTGAGATTACCTTTCTAACAAAATAAAACTAAAAATAACAGGATAGGTTAATAATTTATATGGTAGCTAGCTGCATTTTATATGATGATGATGTTCATCGCCTTTGATATAAATAATTCATTGTATAAAGCTTCTCGGCAGTAATAAACAAATATTCCCAATGGCAATGTATCCCCTCCTTAGGAGGGTGAATCCAGGATCGAGTGCCGTGAGGTGGGCGTTATTGATTTCCCCCACAATTTGAGAGTTGAGCATATACTAACCCCTAACCCTAGACTATGTGAAAAAATAAAAATAAATAATCGCATATAATTCTAGTAAGATTAACATTGTATAAATAATATAACCAACCATTTAGAGCAAATGCATTTTTTTTTTTTTGGGTAAACGTGGGTATCCTGGCTGACACTCAAACTAGTCTCACCTGATGTACATGTATAGGTAAACCCCCAATCCATACATCTGATATTGAGGGGAGCCTAAATTCGATCTCGAGATCTCTGGGTTTACGGTTTGTTCTTCAAACCACTAGGCTACACCCCCTAGGGTTGAGGAGACGAAATATAACAATCATAATTTTGAACTTAATTGCTTTTGTCAATATCATGCGACGATGATAATGAATATCTTTATCTATACTACCGGGTGGCACGTGCGATGCATGTGAGAGCGAGGGGAAGGAGTTAACCATAGTTAATAGGAGTTAAAAGGGATAGGTGTTAACCTGTGGGTGCGATTGACCTCTCCCCAAGTTCAATCCCAATTGACTGCAATTCTTTTTTTAAATAAATAAGGGATAGTTTGGAAATTAGAGTAAAACATTAACATATTAAAGTAAAACAGTGAATCAATGTTTTGTTTTATGTAAGGATAGTTTAGGAATTTTAGAAAGGTCAGGCTACGCCTCCCTCTCGCATTATAATAGTAAAGCAAGAGTAATGGTGTCGACAAATATTTTCATATTCCACAAATACCCTTTGCAAAATAATGTTTTTATCACTGTCATAGTTCTAGAACTCTCACGCATAACTCTTTTCAAGTGGTGTTCGACAAAATTTTTTCTATCTTTCCTTAAAAGCCCTTATAGGAGGGTGAATTCGGGATCGAGTCGCCTCAATGGGCGTTGTTGATTTTCCAACAATTTGAGAGTTGGGCAGATATTAACCCCTAACTCTAGACCGTGTAAAAATAATAATAATAATAATCACATACAATTCTAGTAAGATTAACATTGTATAAATAATATAACCGACCATTTGGAGCACAAATTTTTTTTTCTTTTTTGGGTAACGTAGGTATCCTGGCCTACACTCGGACTAGTCTCCCCTAATGCATAGGTAAACCCCCAATCCAATGTATAGGTAAACCCCCAACCCATACATCCGATATTGAGGGGAGCCTAGATTCGATCTTGAGACTTCCGAGTTTACAGTTTGTCCTTTGAGCACTAGGCTACACCCCCAAGGTTGAGGAGACGAAATATAACAATCATAATTTTGAACTTAATTGCTTTTGTCAATATCATGCAATGATTATAATGCATATCTTTATCTATATAAACTAGTAACTAGTAAAAGTGTACGTGTTTCTGTACTTATTAATTTTCTACTAATAAAACATTAATAGAATTTGACGATAAATTTGATAAATAGATTTTATGAGAAGATATACTTATCTTCTTCTTTTTTGTATAGAAAGGTTAAAAACACACAATCATAGGCCAACACCTACACTCAGTCCACATGAGGCTAAACCCAACCCATCCTACCAAAAAGTCCTTTCTCTTGGTGGGAGGAAGGAACGTTATATGGAATCAAGGTTAGCTAGGAGTAACCGATGATTTAAGATTTTTCTTATCAAAATAAAAATAAGGCAATAGAAAATGATTGACTTCTGATTCTCTATAGTTGTAACTGGACTTGGGGGAGTCCTTTTAGGCCACTAAGGCTACCACATGTCCCTTTTGGCACTTTTTAACTGTGGTTAAGATTCACCCAACCCTAGGGTTCACCCAACTTCCCTCAGTTTTTAGAAAAAAAGTATTAAAAAGAAATTTAACCCCGCTAAAATTCACCAACTCACATGGTTAATTTTTTAAAATAATTTTTTTCTAAAAACCAATGATAAGTGGGTGAACCCTAGGGGTGAGTGAACCTTAACCACAATTAAGGGGTGTCAAAAGGAACATGTGGCAGCGTAGTGGCATAATCGGACTCCCCTGAGTCCAGTTACAACTAGAGATGATTACGAGTCAAAATAATTGTGCAATGTAAAGAAAATGAATAATTTTACTAATTTCAATTATAAAAAGGACAATGCTAGTATCACTTTCTTTCAAACTCACTTTCTTTATGAAGAAGACACTTGTTATTGTCTTCCATTTAGAGAAGGGCGCATGTTTTCCATTAACACTTTCTCCAGTAAAAAAAAGAGTTTTATTATTTTTAGAATGTAAGATGGTTGTGAAGCCAAATCAATCCTTTGTGTGAAACCAAAATATCCTATTTTTCTTCTCTAATGTTATCTTTTTTTATTTTCTATATTTATCTTGCAAACCAAACCTTTCTGCCACACCTTACCCCAACCACTTCCAGCTTGCCCCCCACAACCCTTTCCCTTGCTGCCCTATTCTCAGCCACATACCAAAACAGCAATCCTACCATCTCCTGTATTGCTACCACAACCCCTCTACTTCGCCCTACTATAAATACAACATTCCTATAATTTCCTATAACCCTAAAACAGCAAACCCTATAACCTAAACCCATATTTTGTACTTCTTATAGCTGTTGGTTTGTGTTATTTGACCCTAATATGAATTCAAGCTGTATCTAAGATGCATGTTCCACACTATAACCATTGTTAAGCCTAGGTTCAATTTTCTAGAAATCCTCAATTGACAAGGAAACATCATTGAATCTTAGTCTAAATCCTTCAATCTTACTTTCTTTCCTAGTGACTTCTCCCTTGAACTCCATACTATTGTTTCTGAGGATACGTTTGGCAAATTATATCTCATAATGTAATTTGCTCTGATTTATATTATCTGGTAGGGGTTCACCTAACCCTAACTTACCTTTCAAAAAAAATAAATATAATCTCTCTTTTATTCATTTTATTCTCTCATTATATCTGAATCGTGTACTGAAATAAACTAGATAGCTATAGGCTATAGATGGGATCCGGGTATTATATGTTCAGGTATGTTGGGAATAAACTAACTTTAAGGGAAGACGAACTCATTAGAGGGAAGAGGATTGAAAATATCAAGAGAAACGTGTGCTCTTGATACCCAAACACAGAAAAAATGAAGGCTAATTTGTTATATGACCAAAAGAGCTGCCAACTTCATTAAAAAATCTCTCAAGAAAGAAGGTACAAATGTTGTATTTTTTTTTTCAAGAATTACACAAATAAAATTTTCTTCACTTAATAATCTCTATTATCTTCTCCAAGCACCTAACCAACAGCTAAATACATGCAAACATAAAGAAATAAAAAGGCTTTACATTCTCAAATTAAGTAATCAATAATAGCTACCTAATCCAGTCAAACATTAGCATAGGCCAACAAAGGACTAGCTTAATATTCTAACAGTCCTCGTATGCTAAACCAGTGACATACCAAGATTCTCCTTCATTTTATTAAAAGATTCACAATTTAATGCATTTGTAAAAGTATTTGCAACCTAATCTTGAGTCTTGCATTGATTGTTCCATCATTGACCAAGTCTCAAATTAAATGATATTTGATCCTAATATGCTTGCTTTTACCATGAAAAATCAGATCATTTGTTACTGCATTGAATATCAAGAATCAAGTCAATACCCAAATATTGGGAAAATCCCATGAATCTTCAATTCTGACGTTGTGATTAGGATTGTATTCGGGCCAGGCTTGACTGGGCTTGGCCAAGCCCGGCTCGGCTTGAAAGAATTTTTTCTAGGCTTGAAGCCCAGCTTGGCCCGAAATCGAGCTCGAAAAATCAGCCCGAAGCTCGGCCCGAATTCAAAAGCCTGGCTCGGCCCGAATTGGTTCAAGCTGGGCTTGGCTTGGCTCGAGATCGGCTTGAATCCTTTTTCTTTTTTTTTAAATAATAATATTTTATATTATTTATATATATAATAATTATATATATAAATAATATTTTTATTTATTTTTTATTTTTTTAATAATATTCGAGCCAAGCCGAGTTCGGGCCGAACCGAACCTCAATCAAGCCGGGCCGAGCTGCACAGTGGTTGGCCCAAGCTCGGCTTAATTGAGTTTTCAGATTTTTTTTTAGGCTTGACTTGGCCCGTTCGAGCCTAAAATTCAGACCGATCTCGGGCCGAGCCCAGTCAAGCCGAACCAACGGGCCGATTGGGCTTTGTGCAGCCCTAGTTGTGATGAGTCGTACAGGGATCCATCATTATAAAACTAATAGATTGTATAAACTTAGGTCAGAAGTGAACTACAATATCGAGGAAATCAGTAAAATAACGTCTAGACACCAGTATTTTTATACAAGTAAATGTTTGTTTCATATATTCTTAGAATGTATTGAGTATCCATTTCCATTATATTATATGTGCTTTGCTACATATCTACTCAAAATTATCAATCATCACAAGTTTCTAATCAAAAATATTTTTGTCGGACAATTACCTCAACGATCAGGACAGTGATGAAATTTGCAGCAATTGCAAAAATATAATAATAATAATAGAAATATCAATAATTCCAAGCCAGAAACAACAGAGATAAGATCCCAAAACTTCATTTGTATACATGGTAACAGATGTTTCTGCATTTACAAACTTTCATTGAGAATTCCAATTATCAACAGAACATTCCAATTAAATAAAAACTTTGAAAGAGAAAAAAAAATAGCATTATCAAAAGAATTTCAACTTCCACAGCCAGTAGCTACATATTGATTGAGAGCAGAGAACCATGACCTTCTGCTCTCATTATGAGAAGCCGATCTTCGTAAACCAGACCTTGAACACCTAGCCAAGTGGTTCCGCATATTCCTGTCAACAGCATAAGGAACTAAAGGAGAACTAGTGCCTGGAGCTCCCATGCAAAGGCTCGAGTTGAGTTTTACTGACGAGAATCTCTGACAGCTGAGAGAGCGGAAGGAAGACGAGCCTAGAGGCAATATCCGGGTGCAATGGAAATCAGGCTTGCATAATGGGGTAGACATTTTTGGCCCTTCACCTGAACATGCGCACAATGCCAATGATAAGCTCGTCCTGTCAATTTCCTCAACTATTAGCCTTGTGCCCGGAAGCTTGGCAAATGCAACTATCCCATGCCTGCAAAGAGGGCAGGCAATTGCACCTGGGGGGCCATGTGCAATGGTT
Source organism: Tetracentron sinense (assembly GCA_015143295.1). NCBI lineage: Eukaryota > Viridiplantae > Streptophyta > Magnoliopsida > Trochodendrales > Trochodendraceae > Tetracentron > Tetracentron sinense. The sequence goes on from CM026554.1 coordinate 16,336,253, forward strand.
GAGGTGCTGTTGGTGGAACAGAGATACAAGGCACAACGTGTACAAAACGCATGACCACAACCTACACCATGAGGAAAAGAACTTATTATCATAGTTACCAAGTTGAAGTTCAGGAATTATTCGTCTAAGGAAAATTTTGGAGAAAATGGCAAAATTCATAAATAAATCGTGAAAATGTCGAGTAAGATATGAAAAAATATAAAATAAAATTACTAATTATGAAAATTATAAATAAATATATTTCATATATTAGATATTTATTCGAGACTTTTTTCAAAAAGTCATGAATGTATTTAATTCGCAAAGAAATTCGTGAATTTTTTAAAAAGTCACTTTTTTCCCAAAAGTCGCAAATACTTCGTGAATTAATTGTTCGAGGAAAAAGTTGGGGATTACTCGGGACTTTTTGAAAAAATCACAGAACTTTGTTAATATGCCTATTATGTAATTATAAGCATGGTTCAAAAACCCAAAAACTCAACTCGAAAGTTAGCCGGGTCGAGTAACTCGGAAAACTCGACTCGGTCCAACTCGGAATATATATGTAATAACTTCACAATTTTGGGTTGAAAGAACTCAAAGTATGCTGGTTTTATAGCCTCAAAGCTCAAAATTAGGTTTAACGGAACCCATAGTAAGTTGTCATTGTAGACCCAAAAAAATATGATGCAAAAATAGTATGACATTTGAGTTTAGGTTTTAAAAAATGATAAAAATACCCTTCTATGACTCGACCTAGTCTGGAGAGTCTAAAAACTCGACCGAGTCACCCGAATAACTCGGTAGATAGTCTCCTTCAAGTTTTGAAGCGACTCGACTCGAAATTCAATCGAGTCGAGTAACTTGGTCGAGTTACTCGGGTGACTCGCCGAGTTTTCGAACTATGATTATAAGTTAGTGAGCAATGGATATCTAACAAGACACGATGGCAAACAAATAGTGAAAGACGTGAGAGCAGTGATGCTAGGAACTCATGCTTGAAAAATCATATTTCATTATTATGGAAACATCTAATTTTTATGGGCTTCATGTAGGATAGACGAAAGATGAATGCTAACTGTCAACCAACTCAGAAAACCATATACAGTGGAGAAACTTCGTGGCTGTTCTTTTATTTTCTTTCACTCATTGTCTACTTATTCACTTTCCGACCTTAGAAAGAGAACTGAAAAGGATAAAGACAAAGGGTCAGCATCCAAACAAATTAGGATAACACTAGGTCTACTTTCCTTCTCATCTACTTTCCCTTTTCAAACAAAAGAAAAAAATGTTGTAGCCTCACAAAAAGTTGTCATATTTTGTCTTCTTGTTAAAAAAAAGGGGGAAATGAATGAGAAGGAAAGTGGATATAGCATTCTCGAACAAATTATGGGTAACAATGTGTAGAAGGTCAATGTAAGTTATTTCCACGTGGTTTTTACCATTACTGTGCTCCTTTCACCGTCATTCAATATAAGTGGTGGAATTGAAACAGATAACCCATCAAAGGGAAGATGACAGTCGGTGAGTGCTCTTTTGTGGTTCAGTTAATTAGTCCTTCTAATTCTGATTCTTTGTTGTTAAACTTTATTGGACTGAGGTAAACTGATGTTTCCTGAGGTCACGAAGATATATATGCATCCAAAGTGATGCGAATAGATTATCATAAATAAATAAAAAAGTCATGCGAATAAAGTTTGCAACCTCCCAATCAAATGATTAGGGATAGTTGATATAATGTTTATTAATACTACAAAATAAGGTAATTAATTTAAAGGTATTGGTATTTCAGGAATAGTGGAAAATTCAATGCCGAAGATAAGCAAAGTTGTTTACGTCTATTACATACATTTCAAGCTAGGATCTCTCAGTCTTATTAAAAAGTATAGATATATAAGAACTGATTGGGGAAATCTCTTTATTAAGTAGAATATTTTTTTTAGATATATCACTCAAACAACTAACTTCTAAGTACCAAAAGTTTACCCACTTATTCTCTACTTGTATTAGTTCTAGTAATTCTATTCATACCAGGTTATTTAGGCATAGCACACTACAACAAATCTACCGACTAGCAACGGAATAGTAGACACGGAAATTTTTTCGTCTCTAATATCTATCTCACTTACAGACACGGAAAAAATTTCGTCACTACTATTCTGTCTCTAATATATATTCCGACATTTAGTCAATTTTTCTTAATATAATAGATATTAGTGACAAAATATTTTTCGTCTCTAATTTTGGTGGACACAGAAGTGTTGTCCGACACGGAAATTTTCCGTTGCTAAGTTAAGCAAACATTACAAACGGAAATATTTCCGTTATAAAACATATAGAGTATTAGTGTAGAACTCCGGAACTTGGGTTCATTATACGGTAAATAGTGTTGTGAATAGTACTACTGCACGAGGCATAAAGAGGCCGGGGCCTCTCATGCATGATGGTGTGTGTTCAATGATCACCTAGGTGGGTTAACAACCTATGGAGCAATGAGTCATGAGGTGTGAGTAGGGTGTTGGACCAAAGGTAAGAGAGTGTGAAAGCAATCTAAATGTTCTACGTGTTAAAGAGGGATGTCTTGACATTACCCTCAACTTCAAGGAGCTCTAGATTCCTCACCGCTGATCGAAATCGAGTGATTCTTGAATTTTTGGAAAGATATTGAAACCCTCTTCGAGGTTCATGTTTATCACTTTTTCAGGTTTTGAGTCGAAGTTGAGTCAAACATCAGAATTCCAAAAACTAGTCTACTGAAATTCTGGGCTGCTGAAATCCATTTCAGACCAGTTAGCTTTAGATCTCATTTAGACAATTAAGAACTCAAAATTGGGATTTGGCCATTAGACACAAAATTGTTCCCCATTGAATGACGAGTCCAACTCAAGTTGAATCGTCAAAATCCGATAAGCAAGTCAAAAGTTATGGTCAAAATACCAAAGTGGAAAAAACATGCCTAGACAGAGTTCTATTTCGTCGACGAAATGAGACAGGGGCCGAATTTCGGTGACGAAATTGGCCCATAAAAGGGCAAAACCGCCTAGAAATGATCTGTAACTTGCCACCGACCTTGGAGGATATTTTCCTAAGGGGTTTTCGGATTTTTGGCAGCCCTTAGATTATAAATAGAAGGGGATTTCGTGGGGTATAGATTTACCAAACCCTTAGCATAGATTTTGGGGATTTTGAAAGAGAAGAAGAAGAAAACTCTGATTTCTCAAAGCATTCTTCTCAGACCAAAGTGAAGCTCAATCCTTGCTTCTAAGGTTTGTACTTTACTATTTTTAGTGTTTTAGATCTTGGGTTTTCTACTCAAGGTGTGTCTCAAATTTTGAAATCAAAAGGGGGTTTTGGTTTTGTTTTTCCAATTAAGGTTCAGGCTTCGACTAAGCTTTCTCAAGCTTGTTTCTCATTCCACAGAAGTGTAAAAGTTTTCTTTGTAAGGTAGAACAATCTATTAACTACCTTGTTATAATTCATTCATGCTTTGTAATAAATAAAACATGTTTTTGGTAGAAATTAAGGCGTATAGCCTTGTTAGTAAGCTTTGATGCATGATCTTTGATGAAATTAAGGCCTATTATAGTATTGTATGGATATAAAAGGAAGATATCAAATATGGGTTTTGATAACAGATGGTTAATAGACTTTCCTAAATGGATTGTTAAGATTCCTCTACACTTATTAAAGTTAAAGGGATGAGTTTTGATGGAAAGAGGCTTATAACCTCATATGTGAAATTTGGGAAAGAATGAAATGGAATTGAGGTTCAAGACCTCGTATAGATAGCCTATGAAAAGAAAGATTTCAAGTAGGTGGTTATGGAAAGAGTGTAGATACACTCTACCATCTAATTGTATTATGATTTCTCTCACTAAAGTGAGTTGTCATGCACGATTTTCAATGATAATAGGCTAAGTAACCCATGTTGTGCTATGTTACCTACATAAATAATATTCCATGAATGTGATTCTATGTTTAAACGCTTTCTAAGGTTACCATGAGACTCATACGTTTTTTATGCATATGTTTGGGTGTTTACATGCTTTTTATTATTACCATGATGCTCACAAGTACTTTATGATGCTCACACGTACTCCATGACGTTCATAAGAACTCTATGCACATGTATGTCTTGCATGATCGAAGTTTTCCTATGTACGGGTATCCGAATGCTCAAAAGCAAAAGCTCATCAGTCTCATAAGACTCATACGAAAGTAAAAGCTCATAAGACTCATAAGAAGGGTTCATAAGAAAAGAAGAAAAAGTTCACAAGTAAAAACTCACAAGTTCACAAGAATATAAAAGGATGTTAGTGTACTATATTTAGTTACGGGCACTAACATCTGTTTCCAAGTAAGTATGAGAGGATACTGGTACAAGATAAGTGAAAAACATGATCTCATAAGTCTAATAAGGTACTAATAAGCTAAGAATCTAATAAGCCACGCACAAGCTCTTAAGAACTCATAAGGAGATTCATAAGGAATTCACAAGACATATAAGACTCATAAGATATTTAAAATATATTGTGTAAGTACGAACTCAAAGTATGTTTTTCGAGAATATGCAATTGTTAGATTGTTTTAAACTTCCGCAATCTGATTATGCATATGTTCTGATGAACTGTACCCTGTATGGCATGTTAATGTTTTATAACATTGTCAGTTAGTAGTTTGTATATGCTAAGTATTCAATACTCAATCGAATTGTTATTTCAGGAGATTTCAGGTTAGATAGTTGTGCTGATCAGAAGCAGAAGCTTTACTTGGGATCATCATGCAGACGATAGGGGCCTTGACATGTGGCCCTATGGTTGAGGGTTGAGTGAGAGAGATATCTATTTCGGGTTTCATTTTAGGGAATTTTGCATCGGACTTGAGTTGGTAACTCAAGGGATGAAGTTTGTATAAGAGGTTTAGTTTCTAATTCAATCTTAGGTGACTCTTGTATATGAAACCTTATTATATAGAAGAAATTTTCAGGTTCACTATTTAGAATGCCTTGGATGCTCTCTCGCAGGATGGTTTGTATGTGAGTTCACGACGCCAAAGTCTCATAACTCCTACGTGGGATTTTGGGTCGTGATAGACTTGGTATCAAAGCCTAGGCATTAGGTTCTCTAGGGTACTTAGGGTTCGATACCATGATAAAAACAAGGCATTAGGTTTGTATGGGAGTTGTATTCCAAGTAGAGACTAAAAACTTAGTCTTTGTCTATAACCGGTTGAGAAATCAACTGACCTTCGTGTCTTAGAATCGCTAGGACCCTCGCTTGTATGATATTACTATGTATTCTTGTGTATTATAACGAGTATAAGTACTATGTATCAACTGAATAAAGTTGGTTTCCAAATTAGACTTATGGTTTATTATTATGCTCAGGACTTGAACCATGAGATGCGGTAACCGAGGTCGAGGATACCAGACTCGGAGTAATGGAAGTGACACTCCATTGGGTGGTGAGCAGCCCGACCTTACGCAGATTTTAGGGCAGATTACCGAGGCCATGACACTTATGGCAGCCAGGCAGCTTGTTGCTCATCCTGCTGCTGCAACTGTACCTCCATCTGCGCATCCCACCGCAAATCTTGTGGCCTTCAGGAAACTGCAGCCTCCGATTTTCTACGGGACTTCTAATCCTACAATTGCCGAGGCCTAGATCATGCAGCTAGAGAAGACCTTCAGGGTGCTTCGTTGCACTGATGAGCAGAGAGTAGAATGAGCTTCCTTTATGATGGAAGGTGAAGCCGAACATTGGTGGAGGTCTGCTTTGAGGCAAAGAGATGCCACCAAGGTAGGAGAGTCATGGTCTTGGGGGGAGTTTCTTGACATCTTCTACAAGAAATATTTCCCCATAGGAGTAAGAGAGAAGAAGGAAGTAGAGTTCCTTACTGTGGAACAGGGGAATATGACAGTGGCCGAGTACGAGGCCAAGTTCTCTGAGTTGTCGAGGTTCGCTCCGCATGTGATAGCCACCGAGGCTATGAGGGCCAACAAGTTCGAGAGGGGGCTGAGAGCCTATATTATAGACCGAGTCTCCATGTTCAGGCATGAGACCTATGCGAAGGTCAATAATAAAGCTCAGCTAGCAGAGACAAATGCTGAGGAATTTGTCAAAAGGAGAGAAATGATGAGAAGTCAGTCCAAGTGACTCCACACCACCTGAGAAGAGGGCCAGGATTACTCCGTGCTAATCCTCTGGACCTACACAAGCGCAGAGGCCTCCTATTGCACCTCAAGCTCCTCGCCCTACTACCACGCAGGTCACTAGACATGAGCAACCCGCATCATCTGCGTCTACAATTGAGTTTTGCAGTTACTGCAGGAGAAAACACTTGGATGGGGATTACTGAGCCCTCACGAGTGCATGTTATCATTGCGGTGACCCAAAACATCGGGTTAGAGATTGTCCATGCTGTCAACCACAATCCCAAACCCAAGGGAGCAAAATCCCAGTACCACTACCCACGCAGCAGAAGTCTTTCTAGGCTTCGAGGCCCCATCAGCCTACATAGTCACCTCTCTAGGAACTAGGGCAGAGCTTTCGCCATATCACAAAGGGATGCCCAGGCATCTACGGATGTGGTTCAAGGTACTTGAAATTGCGATAGTCGCATAATATGATATACGTGCTAAATACGAAAAGTGTATAACATGATATTTATATGTTATGTATATGATATGGATTTTTTCATGCAATTGATTGGAGTGTTGTTAAGCCTTTTGCCAAAGCACATGCCTAGCCCATGTGTTGATCGATGCAAGATCAATTTATTAGTTTGTCGAGCCTCGTTTCGTTTAGGGTTTCCCTTGCCAAGCTTATGTCTCATCTCACGTAAGTGTGGGAAAAGTCTCCCCTCTTGTTGTCATGGTGTCCTAATTTCGAGGACGAAATTTCTATAAGGGGGGGAAGATGTAGAACCCTGGAACTTGGATTCACTGTACGGTGAATAGTGTTACTACACGAGGCATAAAGAGGCTAGGGTCTCTCATGCATGATGGTGTGTGTTCAATGATCACCTAGGTGGGTTAACAACCTATAGGGAATGAATCATGAGGTGTGAGTAGGGTGTTGGACCAAAGGTAAGAGAGTGTGAAAGCACTCTAAATGTTCTAAGTGTTAAAGAGGATTTCTTGACGTTACCCTCAACTTTAAGGAGCTCTAGATTTCTCACCGCTGATTGAAATCGAGTGATTCTTGAATTTTTGGAAAGATATCAAAACCCTCTTCGACGTTCATGTTTATCACTTTTCCAGATTTTGAGTCGAAGTTAGGTCAAACTTCAGAATTCTGAAAACTAGTCCGCTGAAATTCTAGGCTGCTAAAATCCATTTCAGACCGGTCAGCTTTAGATCTCATTTAGTCAATTAAAAACTCAAAATTAGGATTTGTCCATTAGACACAAAATTGTTCCCCATTGAATGGCGAGTCCAACTCAAGTTGAATCATCAAAATGTGATAAGCGAGTTAAAATTTATGATCAAAATACCAAAGCAGAAAAAGCATACCCAGTCAGAGTTCCATTTCATCAACGAAATGAGTCGGGGGGGCCAAATTTCAGCGACGAAACTGGCCCAGAAAAGGGCAAAACCGCCCAGAAACGATCTGTAACTTGCCACCAACCTTGGGGGATATTTTCCTAAGGGGTTTTCGGGTTTTTGGCAACCCTTAGACTATAAATAGAAGGGGATTTCGTGGGTATAAATTTACCAAATCCTAAGCATAGATTTTGGTGATTTTGAAAGAGAAGAAAAAGAAAATTCTAATTTCTCAAAGCGTTTTTCTCAGACCAAAGTAAAGTTCAATCCATGCTTCTAAAATTTGTACTTTACTATTTTTAGTGTTTTAGATCTTGGGTTTTCTATTCAAGGTGTGTCTCAAATTCTGAAATCAAAAGGGGGTTTTGGTTTGTTTTTCCAATTAAGGTTTAGGCTTCTCAAAGCATCGACTAAGCTTCCTCAAGCTTGTTTCTCATTCCACAGAAGTGTAAAAGCTTTCTTTGTAAAGTAGAACAATACAATCTACTAACTACCTTGTTATAATTCATTCATGCTTTGTCATAAATAAAACATGCTATTGGTAGAAATTAAGGCGTATAGCCTTGTTAGTAAGCTTTGATGCATGAGTTATAGGCTTTGATAAGAGAGGGTTAATACACTCTCCTAAATGGATTGTTAAGATTCCTCTACACTTAGTAAAGTTAAAGGGATGAGTTTTGATGGAAAGAGGCTTATAGCCTCATATGTGAAATTTGGGAAAGAATGAAATGGAATTGAGGTTCAAGACCTCGTATAGATAGCCTATGAAAAGAAAGATTTCAAGTAGGTGGTTATGGAAAGAGTGTAGATACACTCTACCATCTAATTGTATTATGATTTCTCTCACTAAAGTGAGTTGTCATGCACGATTTTCAATGATAATAGGCTAAGTAGCCCATGTTGTGCTATGTTACCTACATAAATAATATTCCATGAATGTGATTCTATGTTTAAACGTTTTCTAAGGATACCATGAGGCTCATAAGTCTTTTATGCATATGTTTGGGAGTTTACATGCTTTTTATTATTACCATGATGCTCACAAGTACTTTATGATGCTCACACGTACTCTATGATGTTCATAAGAACACTATGCACATGTATGTCTTGCATGATCGAAGTTTTCCTACGTACGGGTATCCAAATGCTCAAAGGCAAAAGCTCATCAGTTTCATAAGACTCATACGAAAGTAAAAGCTAATAAGACTCATAAGAAGGGTTCATAAGAAAATAAGAAAAATTTCACAAGTATCTGTTTCCAAAATTAAGAAATGATGTTTTAGTATATTATGACTAGGTACGGGCACTATCATCTATTTCCATGAAAGCAAGAGAGGATGCTCGTATACTATGACAAGGTACGGGTACTAGAATCTGTCTCAAAGTAAGTACAAGATAAGTGAAAAGCATGATCTCATAAGTCTCATAAGATACTAATAAGCTAAGAATCTCATAAGTCACGCACAAGCTCTTAAGACCTCGTAAGGAGATTCATAAGGAATTCACAAGACATATAAGACTCATAAGATATTTAAAATATATTGTGTAAGTACGAACTCAAAGTATGATTTAAAGTATGTTTTTCGAGAATATGCAATTGTTAGATTGTTTTAAACTTCCGCAGTCTGATTATGCATATGTTCTGATGAACTGTACTCTGTATGGCATGTTAATGTTTTATAACATTATCAGTTAGTAGTTTGTATATGCTGAGTATTCAATACTCAACCGAATTGTTATTTTGGTAGATTTCAGGTTAGATGGTTGTGTTGATCAGAAGCAGGAGCTTGCTTGGGATCATCATGCAGACGATAGGAGCCTTGACATGTGGCCCTATGGTTGAGGGTTGAGTGAGAGAGATATGTATTTCGGGTTTCATTTCGGGGAATTTTGCATCGGACTTGAGTTGATAACTCAAGGGATGAAGTTTGTATATGAGGTTTAGTTTCTAATTCAGTCTTAGGTGACTCTTGTATATGAAACCTTATTATATAGAAGAAATTTTCAGGTTCAATATTTAGAATGCTTTGGATGCTCTCTCGCAGGATGGTTTGTATGTGAGTTCACGACACCAAAGTCTCATAACTCCTACGTGGGATTTTGGGTCGCGACAATTAGAGATGGAAATATTTCCGTTTCTAATGATTAAATTATATTAGACACGGAAATATTTCCGTCTCTAATAGTGTTATATGCGTTTGCTAAATCAATAACCAGCGAAACTCGTATTTCCCCCACCCCCAAAACTGTTTTCTCTCTCTCTACTCCTCTCGGCTCCGACCAGCTCCGACCACAAGCCACCGCCGCCGACAAGCACTATAATGTCTCCTCTCTCACTCTCAATCTCCACCAAGCTCTCTCTCTCTCTACCGAGCTCTCTCTCTCTCTCTCTCTCTCTCTCGCTCTCTATCTTTACGCATTTCATGATTTGTGTTCCTGTAATTGGTCACCCAATGTGTTTTTTTATAATGTACTTGATTATCTAACTTGAAAATATATCTATAACTGCAGGGGCAAATGATTGAAAGGTTAAGCTAGCATCCTGAGGGCACCGAGAGTAGCACTGCCTGGAATGAGGTATGCACTTATGGACCGGGTGTTACCCCCTCACAATTCCATGCTCTTAATGTAGATCACTAGAGGCGGAGGCATAGGATGCTGAGGCTGCGCAGCGGGCACAGGAGGATGCGCGACTGGCACAGAAGGCTGCGCACCGGGACAGTGTGGCGAGATTGGAGACTGAGATTGGTACATACCGGGAGTACATGGCTGAGGTTGCAGGCTTCTTCCAAAGTGGGGCATTCCCATCATTCCCCACACCACCATCCCAGTCTTGGCCATCTCAAGATGACGATGCCACCCAGTCCCCAGATGACCCCTTGGTTAGATTTTTATCATCACATGCTTGCTTGGCATGTGAAGAAATTTAAACTATTAACACAAGCTTCTTGTTTTTTCATATATTTGGTATTGTGGATGTTCACATTAATCTTTCTTTTGAGAGATTCTGATTGAAATTGTATATTTGTATATAGTTTAATTAGAATTTTAATCTTTCTTGAGTTTCTAGCTTTCAGTTCTTGATCTGGTATATTTTTTTTAATATACATGTTAGTTCTCTGAATTCTGATCATGCCGTTTCTTGGTCTTTTGTTTTTGAGGGATTTTGTAGCTCTTTGTAGATTATGAAGAAAAACACTTTTAATTCTAGAAGAGATGCTTCTTTATTGTTGGTTTTAATGCCTAACAAGTAATTCTACATGTTTCTAGTGTAGAACTTCCGTTTGAGTTTATTAAGTATGGCCTGATTTGCAATATGAATCTCAGAGATTGATTTACTTGGCTTTTACTTCATCAGATTTGCAATGTCGATGATGATGTGGTGACAGAGTTAATGAATGTATGTGAATGTTAATGTGGATTGGTGGCAGGGTTAATGAATGTATGTATTCCTTAATGTGGATGTATGGATTGTGGATGCTAATTAATAATGTGGGTTTATAATGAGGAATGTGGATATTATGTGGAATGATTGAAAACAAGTGACAGGAAACAGGTTTTGGATTACATGCATAATTACCAGAGCGAGAAGCGAATTCGGGAAGCGAAGGAAAAGTGAGAAGCGGGAAGCGAGACTACTAAAAACCTTGAGAAACGAGAAGCGTGAAACGACTAAGGAAACGATTAAGGAAGCGAGTGAAAAGCGATTGAGAAAGCGAGTGAGAAGCAATTGAGGAAGTGAACAAGAAGTGTTGAGGAAGCGAACAAGAAGTCATTGGGGAAACGAGCAAGATCGATTGGAAAACTAAATCTCCTTATCGACATTACTCTAAAAAAAACTTGATTTTTAGGGTTAGGGTTTTGAAATCGTTTCCCGATAGCGTTTCTCCATTGCTTCTCACCGTTTCCCGATCACTTTATAGTCGTTTCCCGATCGCTTTATAGTCGTTTTCCACATCGTTTGGAGGCCTTTCCCCAATCGTTCAGGGAGGTTTCCCAAGCGTTTCCTGAATGAATGAATGGATTTGTTACGTCATAAATGAATGGATTTGTTACGAATAAAGGCTTTAGACACGGAAAATTTCTGTCTCTAATTCAATATTAGAAACAGACTTCTTGTTCCGTGTCTAATAGCATCAGTGACGCGAGCATCAACCATGGTATAGAGACGGCTATTATTTCTGTGTCTAATAGTATTAGACACGGACTATTAGACACGGAAAATTTCCGTTGCTAGTCGGTATGTTTGTTGTAATGGCATGTCTTCATATTTTGACAATTGTTAGTAGTAACTTTCTACTGAAACTAGTTCCGGAAGGACAGTACCTTCTGCAGCTACTGTGCATTTCCTCTCCAAACAAACAACACATGGGTCAAGGCATGCAGGTAGGGAATCACTGTTCTTCCATCCACAGTCTCTGCAAACAATAAGAGAAACAAGTTCGAATCATAATTTGTGTAACTTGAGTCCTTCCCACATATGAACTACATAAGAAAAGAAGTTAATTTGCCTCAAAATGAAAATGTTACAACACAGGAAATCTAATAGCTAAGATTGGACATAGAAAACAGTTGGTGATTGGAGCTAAGATTTACTTCGATGATCGAAAGCTGTAATAACAAGGCATGGTGATGCAGACCTTGTAAGATTATTATAGTAATATCCTAATGTATCATCTCCATAGTACATTTAGCTTTTCTCAGGTTCATGTATTTGATTTAGCAAATACACATATCCATCATAGTCACATATCCATTTAAGAAAGGTAGCTTGAAGCCACATATATATCGTAATTTTGTGTACAACAAAAACACAACTGCCCAAACTAATCAGCAGAAACCCCACTTGTTTTGCAATCACTTTAAGCTGAAAAATTTAAAAATGTTAGATTAAAATTAATGCCTTCATTAAATTTGTTAAGGATGAAGGTTTTGAAAAGGATAGGGCAAGGCCGAAAAGGACAAGCATTCAAGCTGTGAGGAAAGGTTGGAGCTACTCCAAGAAACAACTATGCAAATTAATCAGTAAGAACCCCACATGTTTTGCAATCACTTGGATGCTGAAAAACCTAAAAATGTTAGAATGAAATTAATGTCTACGTTAAATGTGAACAGGTTGAAGGTTTTAAATGGATAAGGGGAAGGCCGGAAAGGATGTGTATTCAAGCAGTGAGGAAAGGTTGGAGGTATACAGCTTTAACAGAATATATGGCTTAAGATAAAAGCTGAAAGAAGGAATAGGATCCATTTAGCTGACCCAAAATTGGGGTAAGGCTTGGATAAATGATACACGTGTTCTTGTTAAATATCCTTCTAATAAAATGCATTGGGATTCTTGGAATCTATTAACAAAGAGAGAGAGAGACAGAAGAAAAGCATATAGTGCTTTTGGCCTAAGCATTGGTCTAAATTCTGTTGGTCATTGGATCACTTGGGTTTTGCAGACTTACTGAATGTTTTTGGAGTGCTCAGTTCTTCGTTTACTTTTTGTCTGGACTTTTTGGCCACAATATTTCCATTAATATCTATAACATTAAGTTCTTTCTCTAAGATGGTGTAAAGCCCAATTAAGAACCAGTTATAACTATTTACTGTATATCATATATATTGAAATATCATTGCGTGTGTTTAAAGCAGTGTATTCAAGATGTTCAGGCGATGCCCAGGCGATAAGAGTTTCCCTAGGTGAGGCAACGCTTGGGCAAAATTACTTTATTATTAAATATATAAAATTTAAGATAATTCATATACTACGGAAAAAAATTTAGAAATATGGCATGCATGACCAAAATGTCACTACAAAAGATAATAGGGAGAGCCAGATGCAGAAATCCTACAAAAGCTATTTAGTAAGATTGTTTTATTCCCTCTCTCTCTCTCTTTGTTTTTGTACGAGTTGCTTAGGTGACCTGCCTGTTAGAAATGTTTAGTAGTGCCTGAGAGACAAAGCCTAGACACTACTTAACAACCTTTTCTTAACAAGTGCCCTCGTAGGAACTAGGCATTAAGACCTAGAGGTCCTGGCTGGGCAAGGCAGTCCAAAAACCATTTTGACTACACTAATTTAAGGTTATCCAAAAGGACAACTTCATGCTTCCTAGAAGGAAATATTATCCTTAGCATTGAGGTTGAGAGTTCCCTCCCTATTTATTTTGGTTTAGAAACTGAATTATTTGTATTCACCTATATCTCCCTCTCAAAGCCTCGTGTCGAGATTAAGGGAATGTTGAGAGCAGTTTCTTGGTGTTTTCAAGTCAGTTAAATGTCAACAATCAACCAAGTCGAGGAAAACCCCCCTTTTATGTGACTTGAAACTGGCTCGAGTGAAGATCCACATAAAGGTGGAAAAGTGGGTTCAGCAAGATCCAAACCCTCAACCCATGAACCTACCAAGTACAAAACTAAGTCAATCTGACGGTTTAGGTGTAAATAGACAAACCTACTCCTGCATCCAAAAAAACACCATAACCTGCATAGTTACAGCTGCGAGATTATTTTACTTCATACCCATGATATAGAGGTTTAAACATCAAGGCACTATGTAAACCTAGTCCTGCATCGAAAAACACCGGAACTAGCATAGTTACAGCTACAAGATGACTTTAGTTCATACCCATGATATAGAGGTTTAAGCATCAAGGCAATGAAACCATGTACAATTTATTTTCTGTTCAATCTACCAATACTATTTTGATTTGTCCAAAGAATTTATTTGGATATGGTCCTTCTTCAATCAAGTTTCATGAAAACCCGTATGAAACGTGGAGGGTTTCTGACTTGTGAGCAGTAAACCGTGTGTCCCTACAATTATCAATGTACTTTAAATTATTATTGGGGGTGGGAATTCACCCTATACCCATTATAATCATTGAGTGCCATATGATCTCAAAACACAGAAGGATGCAAAATCTATTCAGTTTCTATGTCATCAGCTTCTTTTCCATCCCCTCCACAAATAACTTATTTTTCTCCTCCAAAACTTTGCACATAAGACCCCATTTGGAGAAAGAATATTTCTTTAAAATCTTGCTGCAACATTTTGTTTGGAATCTTAGGGAATTCTACTAAAAAAAAATAAAAGCATATGCTGGTCATTATTATGGGCTCAAATAAATGTTCAAAAATTTTATTTCGGGTCAAAACCTGGAGAAAATAAGAAATTAAATAATCACCTTTTCTCAATTGAAGTGCAAACCCCACTCACCTAGCAATTTTAAGAATGCTCATGAGGGGAAGAGATAAATATGGTGAAGGAAGAATTTGTGACCGGCTTTCTGGCTGTTTACTAAGAATTTCCTCCAGCCAATCTCTATGCCACGAACGAGCAACCATCAAGGGAGTCCATCTTTGAATAGATAAACAGGTAACAATGATAAGTCGACAATTAGATTAACTAAATACGAGAACGAAAAAGAAAAGCAAGATGCTTTAACAAAAGAAACATACAGATTGGCCTTAATAAAGCCTTCAAGATTTGAAACACATTAAACTTACGACTCCACCAAGAATATATTAATAATTTACTGTGCAACAATTCTATTTCTCTTATGTCCTCCCTCTCAATGTTACTGGAGAGTTGAGACAAAGGTTTTAAACATTTTTGTTGTCGGAAGCAGGTCTAGCATATGTTACAATTATTATCTTGGTCATATTTTAATATTATTAATCAAGATTGATGGAATCATACAACCCTTACTGAATAAATATTTTTTTCCCTACTCCCCATAACTCTTCTTCAGCCAGTCTTGGCAGAATAACAACACAAATACAAGTAGTAGTAGTATAGTAAAATGCATTCTAACTGTATCTATATTGTAAATCAAGGTTACACGATCTTCTTGTAAATAGTCCTATTGGCAACTGCAAGGGAATAGGGATATTGATGTAAATTTCTTTGCAAAACCTTCAGAAAAGAAAAATAATTTCATTTATGTATGCACATAAACCCTAGCATACACTATTCATCCCAAATGTACTCTTAAGTAAGGAGATATATGGAATCTGGATCAAAAACCTTTCCAACATGTTTCCACTTGTCAAGCTTTCTGTGAGAAACGTCAGCACCTTGTTCATTGAACATAACACAGAGGCTTTATATACCCTTCTTTGAATTTCTCTTATAAGTAAATCTAGCCCATATCTTTTGATCTTCCAAAGATAATGGGGTCGAGCTAGACTGCTATAGAGAATTGATGATATTGATGCTCGTGGAAGATTTTTTATTTTATTTTAGTGAAACACTGCTTAATTAGTCATTTAAATTTTAAGCTATAGATATAGTGCTTGAACTTAGAACTTTTCGGTTTATGCCATCTATAGGCTGCCTAGCAACAGATGGGAGTAGTCTTATGAGGTGTTAGGCTCCAACACTATAAATAACAAAGGAAGATATATGAAAATGATCCCCTTGCTCCAGAGGGGGGATATCAATATGATAAAGATAAACCCTACTTGACCTTGCATTGCTCTTCTTCCCTTGATCACCAAAGAAAGCTTGCGTATAACCTCTGATTTGACTAGAGGAATTAACTACCCAAGAAAATATACAGTTGACAAGTTAAGTAATAAAATGTTCTAACAAACATAGTTATCAATGTCTCCATGCATAAAATCTCCTTATTAATAGAGTTGGAACTTATAGAAATCTGAAATCCAATTGTAACTTGGTTAAGAAGGAAATAGAGAAAATATAAGAGAAGGACAGTCAGTCCCAATCTGATTTCAATAGATTATGCTTATTGGGTAATTGTTGCTCTACATTCTTCTCTTTTCATCTTTCACTCTTCAAGGTTGCAATTGGTTCAGTCAAGACAGACACCACACCAACTCTTTCATTTTTCCAGTTTGGATCTGCCAATTCCTAGACAGGTTCAGCTAGACCCATTAGAACTTGATTATTTATCAATCCAGTTACGTTAAACTTGCATTTTATTGGTTTAACACCATTCATACTGAAACATGCCCAATGTCACTCCTCTTGATAATGAAAATGTCATCAACAACAGCAATATGACAACTATCTCAGCTTTTCTATTAATACAAAGAAAAAATGGTTTAAGCAACTACATTTTGGATACTCAATATCTAAGTAATGTTTAATAGAATCTGACTAGACAGTATTTTGTTTGGACACATTCAATGAAGACTTATGACGGCAGTCATGGCACCAATTAGAAGAATTGAGTTGGTGAAATTTAAAGGTTCTAAAATGGCGAAGGGAAGGATGAAAAGGACATTGATGGAAATAGTGAGAAAAGATTGATTACCACACACTTTAACCGAAGATACGACCCTTGATAAGCAAACTAGGGCCGACTCATTCCAGCTATGAAGTTAATAAAATGGCACTAAAGATTTCAGCTTTAACACTGGAAGCCTTAGTGCAGTTGGTGCCATTCCCCATTCCCTTACTGGA
Organism: Tetracentron sinense; assembly: GCA_015143295.1. NCBI lineage: Eukaryota > Viridiplantae > Streptophyta > Magnoliopsida > Trochodendrales > Trochodendraceae > Tetracentron > Tetracentron sinense. Next base: position 16,353,190 of record CM026554.1, read on the forward strand.
TCCTTTACAACCAAAATATTTTTGTGTAATATAAGAACTTGTAATCAGATTTGCTGCTTTGCAATTGTTAGCTTTTCACAACTAATTGTGCTCAATCCTTAAGGTCTGGGGACTAATTCTAAGGTGTCATTCTTACACCAAGTTTTTACCAATTGTCTATCTTTAGATTTTCAGAACACTTGGGTTCTAGTACATTACCCACCCAGCAGAGGAAAAGCTTCAACTTAACTCATAATTTCTTGTAACAAATAAATATTTATATGTATTTAAAGAAATATTTGTGTTGCTGATTGGATTACATTATGAATGCTGTGGAATATCTGCATTTTTACTTACAATTTTCTAAAGAGTATTGGCAACATATATGCTTCAAATCCCCACTGTGTGAACTTCAAACGAGATCAGTTATAGAATATTGGACCTAAAGGTTGACCTAACTAATCAATAGCAGATTTTATTCTTTCACAAAGATAAGGAGGTCATGGGAAAAGAAAAGGCCCCAAAAAAGAGTAATCAGCTAAAGAATGTAGTTAGTTGGCTCTTCTAAAATATATTTATCTTCAATGTTTATAAACCTCACTGTCATAAGAAATTATACATTCTAAAAACAGAAAAAATAAGCAATATATGTCCAAAGAAAACAATACAAGCTACGGTACAGGAGATGCATACCTGTTTGCATTTTCAGCAGTCAGACTTGCACCCCTGGCAATCAAAGCCTAAATTCCAAAATATGTAAAATACAAGACTTCTTCAGCATAGGATTCCAAATATATTAACAAATTAAGAAAAAAAAGAAAACATACTTGACAACATTGTGCATTCCCACCACATGCAGCATAATGAAGTGGCGTGCTTCCTGCACCTGCAAATTAGTAACAAACAGACAATTTTAGAAAAGATATGACTGTACAAATAGCAACTCATACTTGGAATTATTAGAGGCTCTAGGTATTCAATGGTTAAGACGGTTCTCCTGATCTGCCTTGTAAGCCCACTAACTCCTACGCTCATCTCCAGTAGCGTTATGAGGTATCAGGATTTGTTGTCTCAAAGAGGGGAAAAAATGAAGATTGCCTTTGACACTTGGTGGACAGTAAGTAATCCCCATGAAGTCCACAGCATGACAAAAATGGTAAATTATGGCCAATTTCAGGTACTATCAATTTTCCAAAGAATAATTGCATAATTAGAAAAAAAATAATGCATAATGTTTAGAAAGGAAGAACAATTACCTATTAGATCAATTGTCGTCCCATCTTCCACAGTAACCTCAGAAACTTGTGCTCCTAAGTCCAAAAGCAGTTGCACACTCTCAACATGCCCATTCAATGCTGCCATATGGAGGGCAGTAACGCCTCCATCGGCTGGTTTATTTATTATTTTACAAAGAGCACTACTGAAGACAAAATGAAACAATAAAATATATAAGAAATCAGTCTATTGAGAATAAGAGATCATGAAGGTACATACAAGACTATGAGATGAGTATACCCTTGATCGAATTCCATTATTGATTCTTCTTTGTTAGATCTTTTCCTTAGGATACTCCATATATCAGGAATGCTGGGAATATAATCCGCAAGGAGGAGCCGGATGCACCGAGAATGCCCATTTAAAGCAGCAAAGTGGAGTGCTGTACCTCCATTGAGATAATCTGCTCTGTGAATCTAGAATCCAATTTTCCACGTATCTTTGATATGTGTTACACCCATAAATTAAAAGCAATCCACTGCTAATGGAGTATAAGAAATAATAGGCCAAAATAGAAATCTTACATTGGCTTTGAACAGCACTAGAGTCTGAACAACCTCCCAGTGACCATGTTGACAAGCTTGCATCAAAGCAGTCTGTTTGCCACAATGAAGAATCCATTTCTAAATAAGAACTAAATCTACTCTTGAATTCTAAATTAAAGTGGGTTTTCATAAAAACTAAACAATCAGTAATGTGAGTATTTTTATTTTTTTTGTAGAGGATGTCAAGTAATGTGGGTGCTTGACTAAGGGAATTAGAGCTATTCTGAGTATTAGATATACTTAAATGGCATTATAAAGCTGAGGGTAAAACGATAACCAAATTTTCAAGGAGAAGATTAGGTTAATCACCTGGCCACGATAATTTCTCAGATTAATATCGACCCCAGATTCAAGCAGGAGAGAGACAATCTAAATAAATTAAACAAATAGAACCCTTGTTGTATAAGAATCTCAGTACTTGTAAACTCAAATAAATTAAGACTGATTTTGATGGAAAAACTGCAAGAGTGAATCAAAAAGTGTGAATTACCTCGTGGTGGCCCTGAGCTGCAGAGTAATGGAGGGGCGAATTATGAACACCGAAAGTTGAATACCTCGCCAGACGGGGATTATATTCCAATAAAGCCTTGGCTTCCTGAAGATCCCCATCCCTTGCTGCCGAAACCAAGCGTTCCCCAGATGCCGAGCATCCAAAGGAATTCCCCATGATGCTTAGAAATCTCATGATCTTCAATACAGTTATAGCCCAAGAAATAGATACATAAAAAGGGAATGTTTGTTTCTTCTCTTCACAGAATCCCTTAATTTCCCATTACTAGAACAATAACCCACACCAAAATCTTCTACCATAAATCCAAAGGAGTTGTTGCCCAAATGTTCGAATCATCCAAAAACAAAAAATACAATGAATTGAAAGAATAAGAAAAACCCATAATTCTCTCAATAAAAAATAAAATAAATCCTCATTCCTACCAAACTAAGAACTACCCAGAATTCAATCACCCATATTGCATCAAAAAAACAGGTTGTGGTGATCAGAAGTCTGAAATTCCTCGAATGAAATCCAAGAAGATTAAGAAAAAGAAATACCCATGTTCTTGCTCTGCACCAAACTCAGAACAGGTGGAATGTCAAATCATCAATCCACCAAAACAGTTGTCTCATAATCATAATTCAGCACTTTTCAACACCTCCCTCTCTCCATCCACTCTTAGAAAATAATATAGGCACAATTCCGTCATCGCATATCTCATTTGATTAACGTCATCAACCAAATCAATAATAACCTCCAATTAAAAAATTAAGAAATATTTAAAAACTAAGAACAGTCACCCACGTCCTGATTTATCCAGAAGCCAAGCATCAAATCCAAAACTCTCCTAAAAATCTCAGTAACTTACCCTAAATTATAGTAAAACAAACGAAAATCACAATAGATTAAAAAATTGCAGGCGATTGGACGATGTCAACGACCTTGGGGTTCCACCAATTGTTTTCCACACCCTCCTCAGCAGATAGTGATCGTCCTCTATGAATTTGAAAATTAAACAAACATGGGAAAACCCCTTTGTAATAGCTTCATCGCTGCTCGAAAACGAGTCAGACGAATAGAAAGAATGAATGGATAGGACAAAGGAACGGGGTAGAGAGAGAAAGGGGAAATGGGTGGAAGAGAGAGAAAATAGAGATCTCCTATGAACTCCTCGGAAACCTCTACGGTTATAACCGGACCGTTTACACCCTTGAGGTTGCCATGTGTCCCTTTTAACATCTTTTAACTGTGGTTAAAATTCACAAAACTCCTAGGGTTCACCAACCTATCCTTGGATGAACCTAGAGTAACCACAATTAAGGAGTGTCAAAAAGGACATGTAGAGACCGTACTCCCCGAGTCTGCTTAATTATAACCGTAAAGGATTTCATTCTTATCAAATTATCTAGACCGGTTTTGGAGGCTCTCTCGCACACGCCGGAGAGGTGCTCTCGGGCATCCATAAATGAAGCGCCACCTGGTGGGGAGAAGTCATTTCATCTCTCGACTGATTTTTGGCTTTTCCCCATTTGATATCTCTCCCCTTTATCTCACTATTTTATCACCAAGTGTCAAATATTGGTTGGAGAAGTCAAAATCATGGGCCCCATGAAATGACTTCTCCCCACCAGGTGGCGCTTCATGTATGGATGCCCGAGAGCACCTCTCTAGCGTGTGCTAGAGAGACTCCAAAGCCATCTAGACCATAAGGGCGGCAATCCAGCCGGGCCAAAAACAGTAAATTCAAGAATTTTGTTTTAAGAAAATAATCACCTCCTTAAGTGAGGAGCGAAGGAAGGCATCTCGAGCCCCTTTTTCTACCACGTGTCCTCTATTAATTACCTTTAACTGAGGTTAAGATTCACTCACCCCTAGGGTTTACCCATCTACCCTTACTTTTTAGAAATAAAAAATAAAATAAAAATAAACCACACGGATTTTTAAAAAAAATTAACCAGAGTTCATGGGCAATTCAAGGGTCTTTGTGAGGGTGAGGAGATGGCAATTCAAGGGTCTTTGTGAGAGCAAGGAGCAATAGTTCGCCCTTGGTCGGAACTATTGCTCCGAGCAAACTATTACTCTTTTTTTAAGCCCACAGGCTGAGTAAGACTGGATTTTGAAAGCTCTCTATCTTGAGGGCTGAACTAGGAGGCTCTCCACATCCTCTACTACAACATAATAATATATATATATATATATATATATATAGTTAGTGCTGCCACAAGCACAAATATTTTCTGACTATACATCGATGGTTAAAATTACTACTAAAACATCATCTTCTTTCCTCTACATCGATGGTTAAAATTACTATTAAAACACCATTTTCTTCCCTCTACATCGATGGTTAAAATTACTACTAATACACCATATTCTTCCCTCTCTTGTCTCCGGCCACCATCTTCTTCCTTGCATCTCTAGCAAAAGACGTGAGAAATCAAGCCTGAATCTATGGAATTGGTTGCTTCAAATATAGCATTATATTCTGATCTTGTAAGGAATTGAACCGATCATTACATGTTATTTTATCCCAATGGTTGAAACAGTAGTTTTGATTGGAACAAGTTACTATCCTAACTCTAACAAGAGATATTGCATCAAAAAATCCAGGAGGAACTTTTATCAAGAGTGAAAGCAACCACTAAGGAGATGGGCTCTTTTGGTGAGATGGGTTGGATTTAGCCTCAGACGCAACCAATGATTCCAAAAGCTCGGACTCATGGAAAGATCAGTGATTTGGTACGCATCAGATTGATACAAACCTGTTGTGGATGAAAGAATAAGGATTGGAAAAAAGAGAAGAAGAGGTGATGAAAATTTTGAGAAGAGGGGACTTCATTATGGCGAAGAGTTTTGAAAGGATGTGAGTTCAATGAGGGTTTACTATTTTGCTGAGACTTATAAAGCTTGACACTTTACACATGGTTAGAATAGTTCATAGGAAATTTCCCATTGTTAAGAAGCTTAATTCTTACCATAATGAAATTTAAGTCTGAGCAGGAAATTTCCCATTATTAAGAAGCTTAATTCTTACCATAATGAAATTTAAGTCTGATCAATTTTTTTTTAATGAGATTTGAAATCATTCATTTTGCTACATTTAAAGTCTCATGGGAATTGCAACCCAATAGATGTTACATCTAGTTCTTGAAAAGAATTTGCATATCCTTGATTAACAAAACTTGCAAAGTGCCGGACCTTATAAGTTTCCGCAACAGAATAGGCTTTCAATGTAGAACCCTAGAACTCATTTTCCTAATTGTGAATAGTGTCAATGAATAGTGATTTTTGGTCAAAGGCCTTCTAAGTATTTTGTGTTTGATGATTGAATAAAAGAATTGAAAACCAAATTTGATGTGTTGTAATAGGTGCTAAAGCTAAGGTGAAAGAGTGGAAGCCCTCTAGGTGAGTTAAGGGAAGAGTGAAAACACTCTAAGTTGGAAAAATGGGAAAAACAAGAGGATTCACCAAGTTCTGGAGAAGCCCGGTCGACCGACTGTCATGAAAAATGGCCAAAATGGTCAACAGAGTGCTTTGGGTTCAAGGCCGGTCGACCGTCCCCCCTGATCGGTCGATCAATTTTGGGAAAAATGCCCAAAATGGGCTTTACAGTATGGTGTTTGACCTGGCCGGTTAACCGCCCCTCCTAGCCGGTCAACCGGGACCCCAAGATTTTGCCCAGTTGGGCCATTTTCACTATTTCATTAAGGGTAGAATGGTCTTTTGACCTCCCCATACTCTATAATTTCCTAAATTCGTGGGTGAGGGTTTCATAAACCCTCAAGGCAGAATTTGAGAGAGATCGGGTGAGTTAGAAAGGGAGAAAGGGAAAGCTAGGGTTTTGGCCAAAGGATTTGGCTAGGATTTGAAGGGGGATCCGGATAAAAATTTATGCGGAAACTGGATCCCCTAGATCTTAACACCATAGAAAGCATCAAAATTATCTAAGAGTTTTAGTCATATCACCTCGGTGAATGATTTTCACCGGTGAAATTTAATCCACTTGAACCGTCAGAACTCTTTGTAGAGATTTCTCCGAAAAAATACTAGAAGTTCGATCCTTGTTCTTCGCTATACCCACAAAACTTTAGAATCTCCTTTGGAATTATATAAGCAAGAGGAAGAAGATGGAGTAATGGTATAGACATTCTATCACTAAAAACACTAAGGTTCAAAACCCTAGATTTGCAAAACCCAACTTTGGACCACCTAGTAGCTCACAAAAATCCATAGGGTTCCCTAGGGCTCACGGTTTGGAGAGAGAGAGGAGAGGAGAGAAAAAATTCTGGAGAAAAGTGTTTTAAGGTCTAGGGTGTTGAGGTATTTATAGACTAGGATCCTATCCTAATCCTACTCCAACTTGATCTTATCTCTTAAGAAATTATTTAACAATAATAACTCTTATTATTTAATAAATAATTTCCTAGTTTATCTATAACTACTCTAGTTATAGAAAACCTTCTAATTAAGGAGTCCTTCTAATAAGAGGGTTCATTAATTAAAGGGATAAGTCAACATCCTAACTCAAAGTAGGAAACCTAGTCAAACTAGGAGTCCACAAGGGGGGGCGTGAGCACTAAAGGGGCGTGAGTTTTGGGGAGCTTTAAACTCCTTTTTGCAATCCAACCATTGGATTTTAATTCCATTATAAAATGAATTATATTTCAATAATTATTCAATTAACACAATCCAAATCCAATTAGGATTTCTCAAGTGGGTGCCCCACCCTAGGGTTTAAACCCATGGGCTTTGGCCCATATTAAAGGTCAATTTTAATGGGTTTATGGATATGGGTCAAACCCATTTTTCCTTTAATTATGTTAATTAAATAATTTATAAAATAATCCGTATATTTAAATTAACAATTAATTTAAACCATAGATTAACTTTTAATCTATTTAATTAAATGATTAACTTTTAATCACTTAAATAATTGATTAACTTTTAATCAATTATTGAGCTTGTATTTCTTATGTGTGCACCTCCATAGATTGCTCTAGGACATTCTTATCCTGGCTTACCCAATGTTATCCCATTAATCCTAAACGGGAATTACATCAGAATTGCAAGTGACGTGAGATATCCATGTTGCAATTGAATCCCAGTGTATGAACATTAACTATTACGGATCCCGTCACATGAACTTTTAAATTCGATTTATCCTTCCAAATACATTATCCCTAATGGGCCTTCGAGATTGACATACTATCTAACCCATAGCCCATTGCAAATCATCCGGGTTTCCAAGACTTATGATTAAGCCATAAGAAACAATTTCTCATGTAAAACATTTTGAGAAAATCTTTTTATAAGTATAATACCTTTTAATAAATGTATATTTCAAAACTTATTTTGTTTTCAAAATCACCTACACGGGATTTGAACTTAATCAACTGTCTTACCCGGAACTTGGATAATCTCTCAAGTTAATGAGCATGAATTTCTTGTTTGAAATTCATCCTGACGCGAACAGCTTTCTGACTATCCAACTGTCACTGTATTGTATTTCCTAAGTTAGAAAATACGTTGGTAGAATCAAAACAGTCAGATCACTGCTCAGTCATAAATGAACTCATCAGATCTAAGGATCATCGAAACTGTTCAATCTGAATGAGAGACCAACTATCTGATAGTATGTTTATGCAAGAGGTCTCTCATTGAATGTAATCAGTCAGTGTACATTTAAGCACCCATATGCTGATGTGTAGTCTCCACTACAATAGTTCAAGATAGAACTACATCTCAACTATTGAGAACATTTGAGCATTCTGGTAGCCATATAAGTGAAGTGCCCAACTTCACCCATAGCTATGACTATATAAGGTATAAGGAACCGGAAAGTTATATCTGCCTGTGATTATCTAATCACATAACTTTCCTACAATATATCCTATAGACCTTTATCGATATTTCATATCGTATAGATCATCTCATGATCATAGTCAATTACCCATAATGAATACACAATAAATTAAAAAGAAGCATTTATTAATCAAATTAATAAGAATCTAACGATCTAAATGATTTTTCTGGGCATCATATCTAACAATTTCCTATTAGCCCTAAAAGTCACTGTGCCATAGATTTCAATCCCATACTATCTAAGTTTGTTACAAATACTTTATCTGATAAAGCTTTGGTCATCAGGTCAGCAACAATAAGTTGAGCCCTGATCTTTGTAACCACTACATCTTGCCTCTATCTCTCAATAATCTCATTAATGAGAAGATATTTCCTCTATGTGAAAAGTAAGCACAAAATCCCTAGTCCTTTTCAGTTACTTCATGATATGCTTCACAGCAGTCCAATTATCTCATACTTGGATTGCTTTGGAACCGACTAACAACTCCCACTGCATGACAAATATCAGGTCTAGAGGGGCCATCTTTTTAGACAAAGTGATACCATGTCTAAAAGGAATGAGTGTTGTCTTACAATCACTCATACTGTACCTAGACAAAATCTTGTCTATGTAGGAAGTTTGGCTTAATCCCAACATTTGGCATTTTCTATCTCTCAGAATCTTTATTCCGAGAATATAGGAAGCCTCTCCCAAGTCTTTCATTAAGAAATGCTGAGAAAGTCATAACTTGACTGATGACAACATCCCTACATCATTCCCAATGAGTAGGATGTCATTTACATAAAGAATTAGGTATACTACCGCTCTCCCACTGTCCTTATAAGTACAAGATTCTTCCAAATTCATTTGGAATCCAAATTCTTTGATGGAAAGATCAAATCTTTGGTTCCAGCTTCTAGAAGCTTGTTTCAAACCATATATCGACTTGTTGAGTTTGTATACCATGTTCTCCTGGTTAGGAGCAATGAAGTCCTCTGGTTGCTTCATAAAGATGTCTTCATCTAACATTCCATTAAGGAAAGCAGTTTTGACATCCATTTGTCATATCTCATAGTCATGGTGTGCAGCTATAGCTAGCAATATCCTAATGGATTTGAGCATAGCTACTGGAGAAAAGGTATCCTCATAATCAACTCCTTGAATTTAAGTATAACCTTTTGCAACAAGTCTAGCTTTATAGGTCTCCACGTTACCATCGACACCCTTCTTCCTTTTATAAATCCATTTGCATCCAATTGGCATTATACCATCTGGTGGATCTACTAAAGTCCAGACACCGTTGTCATACATGGAATCTATTTCAGCATTTATGGCTTTATTATTAGGGGTAACTAGATAAACTTCATTATTGTAATACTGAAATCTATCTAGTAGTCTAGAAACTCTTTTAGACCTTCTTAGTGGAACAGAATTAGGAGAAATTAAAGTGGGAGGATTAGGTTCAGGTTGGTTACTTGTTGTGTCGTCTTTCATCTCATGAAATTCAACTTTCTTAAGGAGATCCATTTCTTCCTCCAAGAAAGTGGCATGAAGCCTAACAACTATTATTTGGTCTATCTTGGAGTAGAAATAGAAACCCTTAGTTTCTTTTGGATATCCTACAAAATTCCATTTCTCTGTCCTAAATTCCAACTTAGTGGGTTCGAGTTTGTGAACATGCGCAGGACAACCTCATACCCTTAGATGTTGTAAACTAGGTTTTCGCCCAGTTCACAATTCATAGGGTGTCAATGGAATAGACTTAGATGGAACCCGGTTCAGAATATAAATGGCAGTTTGTATAGCATATCCCCAAAGATATGAAGGAACATCGGCATGGCTCATCATAGAGTGAACCATATCTAATGAGGTCCAGTTTCTTCTTTCAAAAACTCCATTTTGTTAAGGAGAGGCAGGACTTGTCCATTGCGAGAAAATCTCATTATCCCTTAAGTAATCCATAAACTCGGTGAGGTATTCACCACCTCGATCTGATTGAAGTGTCTTTATGGTTTTGTCAGTCTGATTCTCAACTTCTAATCTGAATTCTTTAAACTTTTCAAAGGTGTCCGATTTGTGTTGCATCAAATAGACATATCCATATCTGGAATAGTCATCGGTAAATGTGACAAAATACCAGTATTGACCTCGTGCAACAATGTTAAATGGACCACATACATCACAATGTATTAGTCTTCACTTTTCTTCGGCTCTTCCTACCTTTTTAGGGAAAGGCTTCTTGGTCATGTAGGGAGTGGTTCTACCTTGAGGAAGTCAAGGGGACCATCTATTACTAACCTCTTGATCCTATCAAGATTAATGTGACCAAGTCTCTTATACCAAAGATAAGTAGACTCTGTGCAATGTCTCTTCATTCCAGACATTCTAGATGATGAGACATTGTCACTTTACAAACATTCATTATTTACCAATGGAAATATTAAATAAAGACCATGAATGAGATTACCATTTATCAAGACCATTCCATCTTTCTTAATTTCAACAATTGAATTAAAATTGATAGAGAATCCATAAAATAAGAGTCTAGATACTGAAATCAAATTACGATGTGCTGAAGGCACATAATAGCAGTCTTCTAAAATTAATGTCTTTCCATTAGGTAAATAAAGAGTAAACAAACCGATTGACTTCACTACAACATTTGCACCGGAGCCAATTTTAAGCTTTTGCTCCTGTTTGGTCTATTTCCTGATTTCCTTAATCCCTGTAACCAATTGCAAACATGTACAGTGGATTCAGAATCCATGCACCATGAATTAGGGAAACCATCTAGAAATTTTGACTTAACAGTAAATAATACTTCAAAGTATCTCATACCTTGAGTACTAGCGCGACCCTTCTTAAGAGTTGCGAGGTAACTCCTGTAATTCCTCTTCCAGTGGCCTATTTTACCACAGTGGAAACATTTTCCCTTGCCTTTGTTTTCCTTGCCAGCAACTATTACCTTATCCCAGTTATCTTTCAACTTTCCTTTACCATTGTTTCTCTTCCTTTTCTTTTCAGACATCATCACAGGTATAGGTCTTTCAAGAAACATGATTTCACCATCAATATCTTTTCCAATCTCATCTTCTACAGTCAACAGTGAGTCCAACAACCCACTTAGAGTCATCTCTAACTTGTTTATACTGTAATTCACTACAAACAAGTTGAATGACCGAGGGAGTGACTATAGAATAGTATTGATTTTGGTGATATGATCCATCTCTCCACCATACATCTCCAGTTCTTTAATAAAACTCATCATCTTCATGACGTGTTCTCTGACTGAAGTTCCCTCTTTCATCTCGGTGGTAAGAAGAGACCTTAAGGCTGTTTGTTTGGCAGACTTATTCTCTTCACCAAACATCTCATGAAGGTGATGCAATATGTCTGAAGTATTATCCATATGATGATGATGGTTATACAATATAGTGGATAATGATGCTAACACGCAACCTCTTGCTGTCTGATTGGAACGATTCCATAAATCAGCTTCAGTTAATAGATCTGGTGCTGAATTCAGGAGAACCACAGGTTTAGGAGTTATAAGACACAGGGAAAGTTTTTCAGCAGAGAGTACTAGGTATATCCTAAATTCTCAGTCTACATAGTTAGTTCCAACTAATTTTTCATCACGAAGAATTTTAGTCAATGGGTGTAGGCCTGTCATGATCTAATCAAATGACAAATAAGACAGTATTAAGGATCTATTGTATTCTTAATACCAATTAAATTATGGGTATGTTTCTAATGGTATTGCCACTTTGGGAAGAATTAATTAGCATCGAAAACCTAGACACTGGTTTAATGTGATCCTGCCTTTGGGCATATCATCACATTGCCTTGAATAGGCAGATAGAAACTATCTTCTCCAATTTCACAGATCTCATCTTGTGAATCCTAGAGCATTCGACCTTCTGTCTGATCTATAAGGGATGTTATACTCACGCTTTGCCGTTATTGTATAATATCTCTTATTCATGTGCCCACTTACCATGAACCTAATAAACACTTAATGAAAGCTCACGTTTTGGCCTTTTTGCTCCCACTATTTGCTTATTGAGTTTTCACCATGTTCCCTCATAGGTGAGAGGGATTGGGCCCGGCTTTGGCCTGTCAGCTTACTCACACTCCCCACTATAGGATTACATAGTGTATGGTAGAAGATCATAATACTTAGGGACTTGTCCCCAGTCTTATATACACATGATATATCAAGGGCAATTATTTCAACAGAATAATTAAACATATAAACAAATATCATCTCATGATAAAATAAACAGCATTTATCATCTCATGATAATAAAACACTAGTATACGAGATTAATCGTTATGGGTTAATGAATTAAAATATATGGATGCAAGGGAATGTGATAAGAATAAAAGTAGCTTGCAAACTCCTTCGCGATCCTGTCGCACCCCAAAATACCCCCTAAGAGTTTAGGAATACTTTAGGCGTGACTATACGTACCTGCCAAACCATCCTGTCATGAACAAGATAAATACAGTACTAACCAATGATAATCAGAGCGCGGAAGCTAAACATAAATGCGGAAGCGTAAACTAACTTTTTCTTTTCTTCTAAGATTTTCAAAATAGTATTCCAAGTTAACATATATACAAAACGTGTCTAAGTCTAAGGTGGACAGGCCCACCTATCAAAATGTCAAAATACATAAGCACCCTCTCGTATTCTCCCCTCAACAATAGTCGAGGTACGGCTACACATCAAGGTCTCGGTCCGCCTGAGACTACAGTGGGATAGATGGCTTTCTCTCCTCTATATATTCTTCCTCGACCCAAGGCTCCGAGTCGAGGGCTCCCTCAGTACCTACCGACATGAAAGTACGGCTGAGCATGGAATAGTCAGCGAGTACAAGCTACTAGCTCACCATAATAATAATATGCGCCACAACAGGAATACAATACACGGCGGTAATAGCATCGTAAGAGAAATAGCAGGAGGCATGGTACAATACAATCATCATAACGTGCGTGCATGAATACGAAAACTCCGATAAAACTCATGCTTGGAAACCCAGGTCATGTCTCGGTATGCTCCGTGGAGATCATGTATGCGTGCATGCATGAATGTCTTGTCATCATCTTGTAAACTTGCATCTTGTAACTTGTGAGCTAGAGGCTAGCACCCGAATCTCCCTGGGCTGCCAACCTCCTTGATATATATGGTTTTCTTGTGAGCCAGAGGCTAGTACCCGAATGTCCCTGGGCTACCAACCTCCTTGACAATATGTGATTTTTATTACTTGTTTAGTTTTCTTGTGAGCCAGAGGCTAGTACCCGAATGTCCCTGGGCTACCAACCTCCTTGACAATATGTGTTTTAGGGGTTTTCTTGTGAGCCAGAGGCTAGTACCCGAATGTCCCTGTGCTACCAACCTCCTTGACATGCAATATTTTCTTGTTGGTTATTATATGCCTATGCTTTTGAAATCTCGATTCATGCTATCATGCGTGCTCGTGTACGTGCCAATCGTGACAATCATGGAATAAGGATAATAAGAGAGATATGACATCACCATTCAATTTGCAATATATGTATATGAGAATTTGAGTAATCAACATGGTATTTAAATCCATTCATCATTCATGAGAATACATGCATAAGGCCCCTTTCCATTTCTTCATTTAAATCATTATTTCATAGTTTAGGCATTTCGTCAAACACATCACATACATTGTTCCTTAGTAGTTCATCTCCTTATTTTAATTGCATATTTTTCATCCAATCACACAAGGGTAAGTTTGTTATTTGTACAATGCCCATCCTCCATTTCCAACTCACAACCCACACATATCATACATCACACATTCGGCATCCAATCGCCACATCCAATCTCCTATCCACACATCCATTTCATTTCCCTTATTTTGTTTATCTTTGTTGAGTTAATACAATGCATAGGGAAGGAAAGCATAATATAAATAATCACCATTTACAATAAAAAAACCTAGATTATTGCTAGGGGAAGTTAGTAGGGTGTACTAACCTTAGATCAAGGCTTGATCTTGGTAGGAACCTTGATTTGAGCTCCAACTTGAAAGGAGGAACCTTTCCTTGATGGAGACTTGGTTTGGGGAAGAAAACCCTCTTGAAATACCTTGGAGAATGTTTTCCTAGCTTGAGAACGAGATCCCCCACGAGCTTGAGCCTTGAACTTGAAGCAATCCAAGTTTGAGGATGATCTAGGGTTGTCAAACCCTTTGATTTCTCTCTCCAATGGAAACCCTAGGTGAAAACCCTCTTCTTCTCCTCCCTTTCTCTCTAAATGTTCTAAGTGTAGTGAATGAGGGTTCAAATGGTCGAGCAAGCCTTTATGGGTAAGGGTTTAACGCCCAAAAGACGAAAATGCCCTTACAAAAATTTCTACAAAACACGAGGACCGAGCGATCGGTGGTTATGACCGATCGATCGGTTGCCTACCGAACGATCAGTGTTCTGACCGATCGGCCGGTCAAAAAACTATTCTCTGGAAAATTTCCCCATACAAAATTTTCGACCGTTCGATAGCTACCGATCGATCAGTTTTGGACCGATCGATCGCTGACTGGACCGAGCGATCGGTGCTCTGCAGGTCTGGACTGTTTTGACCATATCTTTTGACTCGCTCGATGGATTTCGACAATTCAACTTGTGTTGGGTTCGTATTTCGAAAAGGAACATTTCTGACGTGTCAGAATTTCCGATTTCTCTCTTATTTATTAATTAGACTACGAGAAAGACCAATTAGGCACGAAAGTGCTATTCATTAAATATAGAAAAGTCTAGGGTGCTACAGATCCATTCCTTTATCATTTTATTAAGATCATATCGCAACATCCTCCTTTGCAGCATCTCCACCAATGCATTAAACATAATTTAAATGGCATTAGGAAAACCAGTATTCTATTCGCCATTTTCAGGGAAACCGAATGAATCTACCCTTTACAGATTGCCAAATCCAACTACATATTAACCTCTAATATGAACGCATGAATGATAAACAATTTATCATAATTATGACCCATAACTATAATCTCATATAAAATAGATGCTACATGATGATGAAGTACTTTTTCTTATTTTTAAAAGGATTTAAAATTTGATAACAATTATCAAATCGCTCGATAAAATCTATATCTTATATAGATGAACCTTGGAAAAAATAAAACAATTATATTTTCCATAAAACAATTTTCGTAAAATAATTTTTAAAATATAAGATAGAATTTTTTTAAAATCTCTACAAAAATTTTATTTCTTTCCCGAATGCAAGTTCCTTTCTCGAATGCAAGATCTTTTCATATAGATTGGTTCTACTATTATCCGAGATTGGTTATACTATTATCTAGGATTAAAATAAAAAATAAGAGGATCGAAAATCCTAAATATGATCATATCATAAATTAGGATTTTATAATTTTTTGAATAAAATCTATTTAACTGAAAAATCATTTATTAATTATTTTAAACAATTACTAAATATATATTAAATGATCAAATCATTTAAAATGACTTTCAAAATAAACTCTTTATTTCAAATTTCATTATATCACATATAATACTAGTTTTTAAAATTTATTTAATTATCAAATCTCATTCAATAATATAACAAAATATTTATTTATTTATCTCATGAACAAATAAAATAATAAAAACTACGAGCAATATTAAATATATCTAAATTAATTCATCTCATGAATTAAATATTCCATTTAATTACCTTATCAAAATAAAAAAATACTTCTAACCATGAGCTCTGATACTACTTGAAGGGGGATCCGGATATAAATTTATGTGGAAACCAGATCCCCTAGATCTTAACACCATAGAAAGCATCAAAATTATCTAAGAGTTTTAGTCATATCACCTCGGTGAATGCTTTTCACCGGTGAAGCTTAATCCACTCGAACCGTCAGAACTCTTTATAGAGATTTCTCTGAAAAAATACTAGAAGCTCGATCCTTATTCTTCGCTATCCTCACGAAGCTTTAGAATCTCCTTTGGAATTATATAAGCAAGAGGAAGAAGATGGAGTAATGGCATAGACATTTTATCACCAAAAACACTAAGGTTCAAAGCCCTAGATTTGCAAAACCCAACTTTGGACCACCTAGTAGCTCACGAAATTCCCTAGGGGAATCCCCTAGGGCTCACGGTTTGGAGAGAGAAAGGAGAGGAGAGAAAAAATTCTGGAGAAAAGTGCTTTAAGGTCTAGGGTGTTGAGGTATTTATAGACTAGGATCCTATCCTAATCCTACTCCAACTTGATCTTATCTCTTAAGGAATTATTTAATAATAATAACTCTTACTATTTAATAAATAATTTCCTAGTTTATCTATAATTACTCTAATTATAGAAGACCTTCTAATTCAGGAGTCCTTCTAATAAGAGGGTTCCTTAATTAAAGGGATAAGTCAACATCCTAACTCAAAGTAGGAAACCTAGTCAAACTAGGAGTCCATAAGGGGGGGCGTGAGCACTAAAGGGGCGTGAGTTTTGGGGAACTTTAAACTCCTTTTTGCAATCCAACTATATGTCATCTTAATCCTTATTGCAATCCAACCATTGGATTTTAATTCCATTATAAAATGAATTATATTTCAATAATTATTCAATTAACACAATCCAAATCCAATTAGGATTTCTCAAGTGGGCGCCCCACCCTAGGGTTTAAACCCATGGGCGTTGGCCCATATTAAAGGTCCATTTTAATGGGTTTATGGATATGGGTCAAACCCATTTCCCCTTTAATTATGTTAATTAAATAATTAATAAAATAATACCTATATTTAAATCAACAATTAATTTAAACCATAGATTAACTTTTAATCTATTTAATTAAATGATTAACTTTTAATCACTTAAATAATTGATTAACTTTTAATCAATTATTGAGCTTGTATTTCTTATGTGAGCGCCTCCACAGATTGCTCTGGGACATTCTTACCCTGGCTTACCCAATGATATCCTATTGATCCTAAACGGGAATTACATCGGAATTGCAAGTGACGTGAGATATCCATGTTGCAGTTGAATCCCAGTGTATGAACATTAACCATTACGGATCCCACCACATGAACTTTTAAATTTGATTTATCATTCCAAATACAATATCCATAATAGGCCTTCGAGATTGACATACTATCTAACCCAAAGCCCATTGCAAATAATCCGGGTTTCCAAGACTTATAATTAAGCCATGAGAAATAATTTCTCTTGTAAAACATTTTGAGAAAATCCTTTTATAAGTATAATACCTTTTAATAAAAGTATATTTCAAAACTTATTTTGTTTTCAAAATTACCTGCGCAGGATTTGAACTTAATCAACTGTCTTACTTGGAACATGGATAATCTCTCAAATTAATGAGCATGGATTTCTTGTTTGAAATTAATCATGACTCAAATAGCTTTCTGACTATCCAACTGTCACTGTATTGTATTCCATAAGTCATAAAATATGTTGGTGGAATCAAAATAGTTAGATCACCGCTCAGTCATAGATGAACTCATCAGATTTAAGGATCATCGAAATCGTTCAATGTGAATGAGAGACCAAAAATCTGATAGTATGTTTATGCAAGAGGTCTCTCATTGAATGCAATCAATCAGTATACATTTAAACACCCATATGCTAATGTGTAGTCTCCACTACAATAGTTTGAGATAGAACTACATCTCAACTATTGAGAACATCTGAGCATTCTGGCAGCCATATAAGTGAAGTGCCCAGCTTCACTCATAGCTGTGACTAAGGTATAAGGAACCAGAAAGTTATATCTGCCTGTGATAATCTAATCACATAACTTTCCTACAATATATCCTATGGACCTTTATCGATATTTCATATTGTATAGATCATCTCATGATCATGGTCAATTACCTATAATGAATACACAATAGATTAAGAAGAAGCATTTATTAATCAAATTAATAAGAATCTAACAATCTAAATGACTTTTCTGGGCAACATATCTAACAGGATCAAGGTAGAGCTTGGATCATTTCTTCAAACTTGGATCTCATCTTCTGAACCCTTCTCCAACTTTTCTCCAATCCAAGAGGTAAGTACTCCTACTAACTAACTATGTTATGATACAAATAATGAATGTATGAAATTGAATAGAAATTGTAAGTCATCCTACTATCTAGCTTTGGTATGAAACCAATATTGAAAGAAATGATTGTATGTATGATTTGGATAACCTAGACCCTATATTTATGTTCACAAGCTTAAAATGTTTAGATTTTGTATATGTGTTTCAAATTCCTAAATCTACCATGATTTCCCTAATTGGTATGAACTATGATATGATATGGATGTAATAGGCTAAGCAACCATGATCTATGTCATGTTTTTCTAATGTATGATTTCTATTGCTATGATTCCATGTTTCAAGCTTGTGCACACATACTATGATGCTTTTAAGATTTCCCCATAAATGTCTAATAGCTAGAACACCTATATATGTTCCTTCAAGTTTTCCCATGCCTATAAGAATATTCAAATGCCCACATGATTATTTCTTTAAGTATCACCATGACATTATGATGTTCACAAATCATTATGCACAAGCATGTATGCATGAACTGAGTTTTCTAAGTATAAGTATATGTAGACAAACCAATACAAGACAAGTGATTTACGAAACGAATGATAAACCGAACTTTGGGTTAGTCAAGGGTAAGACATATCCTAAGATATGTCATATCTGGCTTCAAGAAAATAAGACAAGAAATCAAAGATGTTAGTGTGTCTGTTCTATTTCATTAAAGGGTATTTATATACCCGGCTCACAAGTTACTTTCAAGAATTTCGATGAAGGGTATTTACATACCCGGCTCACAAGTTGTTTCAAGGGCACTAGCATCTAGCTGACAAGGCAAGCATGACAAGACAAGCATAACAAGGCAAGTATGACTCAAATAAGAAACAAGACAAGATAAACATGATTTCCACGAGACAAGAATAAGAATTTAAGCAAGTTTTGAAAATACAAAAATATCATTTTAAGCACAAGCTATGAATTATGTACATATAATTTACATGAAGTTTTACGCTTGGGTTTCATGCATACTCATGAATAAATTGTTTAAACTCTAGTATGCTATCAATTACTTCATATCACTATTAGCTAGTAGCTTGTACTCATTGAGTGTTTCAATACTCAACCAAACATTTTGATGTCGACAAGTACACCATTTGATATATGTGCTCCGGGTCCAGGATCGAGGAGGACTATGGTGAGGAGGAGCCATATGTAGAGCCTACAATAGTGCCTCAGGTGGAGACAAGAGACTTAGATAGTTAGCCCTATCAGGGTGACTATTGAGAGAGAGAGAGAGAGATTTATATTTTGTATTTTGATGGGTGGGCATGTCTACTCTTACATTTAGTCATGATTGATGTATAAACTTGGAATACTGTTCATGTATAGAATAGAAAATTTTGGGTTCATGCTTCCCGCACTCCGTTTTATGTTTCCATTGTACATATATATGCCTTGTATGTTGCAGGATGGTTTCTCAGGTTAGGATAGTCACGCCTAAAGTCTCACCTAACTCCTAGGGGGGTTTTGGGGTATTACTAAACTGGTATCAGAGCCTAGGCATTAGATTTCCTTAGGGTCACTTAGTAATTAACCCCATGATTGAAACAAGGCATTAGGTTTAAGAAAAGAGTCGTATTCCAAGTATAGACTAATTATTTAGTCTTAGTCCATCACCGGTTGGAACCCAACCGAACTTAGTATCCTACGTTAGAAACATAAATTGTATGTTCACAACCACTGCAATGTATACCTCGATGTATTACTATTATGTACCTTATGAATATGGAATGACCTTGAAGTTATGATTGAAATAAAGTTAGTATCCAAGTTAGACTCATGGTTACTATTGTTCTTAGGATTCAGTCATGAGACGTGGTAATCGAGGTCGAGGACACCATACTAGGAGTAATGGGATGTATCCTCCTCCATCAGGGGATGCACCACCCGACTTTGCTCAGGCCTTTGCATCTATAGCAGAGACCTTGGCTATGCTGGCAGCTAGGCTTACTGCTGTTACTCTTGCTACCCCTACACCTCCTCCTATACACTATACTTCAGGACTTGAGGTATTTAGGAGATTGCATCGTCCTACTTTCTACGGTACTACCGACGCTATGGTCGCGAAAGCATGGGTGATGCAATTGAAAAAGATTTTCAGAGCGCTTTGTTATACCGATGAGTAGCAAGTTGACTGGGCCACCTTCGTGATGGAAGGTATGGCCAAGCAGATGTGCATTGACTACAAGCAGCCAAACAAAGTCACTATCAAGAATCGTTATCCATTGCCTCGGATAGACGACTTGTTTGACCAGTTGAAGGGTGCAAAATTCTTTTCAAAGAATGATCTTCGATCGGGGTAACATCAGTTGAAAATCAAAGCAAAAGACATTCCAAAGACGGCATTCAGAACCCGATATGGTCACTATGAATTTCAAGTGATGTCTTTGGGTCTGACTAACACGTCGGCTGCATTTATGGATCAGATGAACCGGGTGTTCAGATCGTCTCTCGATTGGTGTGTGGTTGTGTTCGTTGATGATATCCTGGTGTATTCACAGACACAGGATGATCACACGAGAGATCTTCGCCTGGCATTGCAGACTCTTCGAGAGCATAGCCTGTATGCTAAGTTGAGCAAGTGTGAGTTCTGGCTGGACAAGGTGTCATTTCTTGGTCATGTGGTGTCTGCTGAGGGTATCTCAGTCAACCCTGCAAAGATTGAGGCAGTAATGAACTGGGAGAGGCCGAAGAGTGTTACCGAGATTCGTAGTTTTCTTGGCATGGCAGGATACTATAGGAGGTTCATGGAGGGATTTTCCAGCTTATTGGCTCCGCTTACCTACCTCACGTGGAAGAACGCTAAGTTCACTTGGAGTAAGAAGTGTGAGGCAAGCTTCCTGGAGTTGAAGAAGAAGCTTACTACTGCCCCTGTTCTCATGGCTCCGTCTGAGAGCGGTGGCTTCGAAGTTTATAGTGATTCTTCACTTGTTGGGCTTGGGTGCGTTCTTATGCAGCATAAGCAGGTGGTTGCCTATGCTTCTCGCCAGCTGAAGGAGCATGAGCAGAACTGCCCCACGCATGATCTAGAGCTTACCGCAGTCATCTTTGCACTGAAGATTTGGCATCACTACCTCTATGGGGAAGAGTTCGTTGTGTTCACGGATCACAAGAGCTTAAAGTATCTCTTCTTCCAGAAGGAGTTGAATATGAGGCAGCATCGATGGATGGAGTTCATGAAGGAATATGATTGTTCCATTCAGTACCATCCAAGTAAGGCAAACGTTATAGCTGATGCCCTTAGCAGGAAGCCTAATGGGGTTATGGCTCACCTGAGGATAATGTTACCTACGGGGTCGGTGATGTCAAACATCTCAGTTAGGCCGCATATCTTGGACCAGATTAAGGAATTACAGAATTTGGATGCTGAGTTGCCTTCTTACTGAGACAAGTCGGTTAGTAGTGACAGCCAGGAGTTTGCTTTGAATGGTGATGGTGCCATCACATTCAAAGGCAGGTTGTGTGTTCCCGCCGACGCAGTATTAAGGGGTGAGATCTTGGACGAGGCTCATCGATCCAAGTACACGGTACATCCGGGAGGTACTAAGATGTATTAGAATCTCAAGAGGCACTACTGGTGGCGAAACATGAAGAGGGAAGTCGCATAATATGTTTCTAGATGTTTGGTGTGCTAGCAGGTGAAGGCCGAGAATTAGAGGCCGACAGGTCTTTTGCAGTCCCTCCCTGTTCCAGAATGAAAATGAGAGAATATCTCGATAGAGTTCATAGTTGGGTTTCTGAGGACGGCGAAGGGCTCGAATGCTATCTGGGTGATAGTGGACAGATTGACAAAGTCTGCACACCTTCTTTCGTACCACACTACTTTTAGTTCGAATTAGTTGGTAGCCTTGTATGTTAAGGAGGTGGTCCATCTGCATGGGGTACCGGTTTCCATCGTGTTTGATCGAGATCCTAGGTTTACTTCCAGGTTCTGAAAAACTTTCCAAAGCGCTATCGGTTCTCGTTTAGATTTCAGCACTGCCTTTCTTCCTCAAACCGATGGGCAGACTGAACGGGTGAACCAGGTTGTGAAGGATATGCTTCGAGCTTGTATGCTGGACATTCAAGGCAGTTGGGAGGAACACTTGCCATTGGTTGAGTTTGCCTATAACAACAGTTACCAAACCTTTTGAAGCTTTATATAGTCGCAGTTGTAAATCTCCTCTATACTGGGATAAAGTTGGTGATAGGAAGGTACTGGGTCCTGAATTGATTGAGCAGCCCCCAGAAAGGGTCAAAATCATCAGGGAGTGATTGAAAACTACTCAGGATAGGCAGAAGAGCTATGCAGACACTCACCGTAGAGATTTGGAATTCCAAGTTGGGGATCGGGTCTTTGTGAAGATTTCGCCGAGCCGGGGAATCATGAGGTTCGAAAAGAAAGGGAACCTCAGCCCTAGGTATGTGGGGCCATTTGTGTCATCACTAGGGTTGGTGAGGTTGCTTACAGGATAGCCCTACTACCTCACATGGCAGCGGTTCATAATGTATTTCACATTTCCATGCTCAGGAAATACATTCCGGATCCGACCCACGTCATTACTCTTGATCCTGTGGAGATTCGAGAGGATCTCACTTTAGTTGAACAACCGGCTTAGATCTTGGATCGTCAAGATCAAGTCTTGCACACCAAGACTATCCCGTTAGTCCTCGTA
Organism: Tetracentron sinense; assembly: GCA_015143295.1. NCBI lineage: Eukaryota > Viridiplantae > Streptophyta > Magnoliopsida > Trochodendrales > Trochodendraceae > Tetracentron > Tetracentron sinense. Next base: position 16,376,094 of record CM026554.1, read on the forward strand.
AAGTGGCAGCACCATTCTGCAGAAGAGGATGCATGGGAGCGTGAAGCTGAAGTGAGGGAAAAGTACCCTCATCTTTTTCCTTAATGTTGTGTTTATGTAATTGTTTCTTTTTGTTCTTTTGGTGTCGTTCCAATTTTGAGGACGAAATTCTTGTAAGGGGGGAGGATGTAGAACCCCGAATCTTCATTTCACTAAGTAGTGAATAGTGTTCAAGGTAGTCTTGTACATTAATGGGTTTATGCTAATGAAAATGTTTGGATATATGATGTACACATGTTTATAGATATATAGCCTAGAGGAGTGTGTGTTGAGTGTATAAGGTATTGGAATTGGATTGGAGAAGGTTCGAGTAGTGGAAAAAGGGTTTTGTAGCAAAACAAGGGAGCATCGATCGGTCGGTGATAACACCGATCGACTGGTCATCTACCAATCGCTCGGTATCTGTCGACAGGTCAAATATTTTGTATGGAAAAAAATTCTAGAGAGGGTGTTTTCAACTAATCTCTCGGTCGAAACCACCGATCGCTCGGTCCTAACCACTGAACGATCGGTTACACGCAGATTTTCTTCATTAAGGGTTTTTAAGTCATTATCTAGCACCCCTTTGCCTATAAAAGGCTCAGCTCATGCCTTAGGGTTTTAGAAACCCTTGAGGCATAATTTTGAGAGAGGTTTGAGGGGAGAAGAAGGAGAAAGCTAAGGGCCTTGCTCAAGCTTGAAGAGAAGATCAAATCTTCCCTTCTTGGGTGTTTCTTAAGAAAGAACTCGAAGTTCTCAGGTGTTCCAAGCCCTTGGAATCAAAGTCATTGATTTCACCAAGGTAGATACATTCTACTACCAATCTTGTGATGATACTAGTTACCATATGATGTTCTTCTTATTATATACTAAATCTTGATTTGATATGGTGTGTGATGTTGTTTTTCTACTTGGATGTAAACTATCACTATCATGCACACTATGTGTTTGGTTTAATGCCTCTAAGGGTTTTTGTGTTTAAATGTGTTATTCTCTCATATGTTCGCATGTCTCGCATGAACCGGGGTTTTTCCATGGATTTTTCAAAGCTTTAGAGAAGGTTTTTGTAAAGGACTCACACGATGATTTTTAAGAAACTCCATGATATTGTTTAAGATCAGTTCACAAGCTCCAAGGATCATATTAAACTCACAAGAACTCTATGATAATGTCTAAGATCAGTTCACAAGCTCCAAGGATCATAAATGCAAATGTTCTAAGCTCTCTATGGTTTATCTCTATGGTTTTTCTCTATGTCTCTATGGATCATAAATGACTCTAAGGAATTCTATGAATTTAACTCAAAGAACTCACAAGGCTATGATTATCGCAAGACTCACATTGTTTGGTTTTCGGATTTCATCATACGTACTTTGCACGGTTTCCACGCTTAAATGTGTTTTAAGGATTTCAGTCTCCATGATTTGCATCCTCTATGATATTATTACTTCATTGTTAGTAGTATTTATACGCTGAGTATTCCACGCTCAGTCGATATTTGTTATCATCGGTAGGTTTTTGGGTTCCTTTCGACTTGTGTCGTACGGAGCCTTGGGTAGAGGAGGAGCACTACAACCCGGAACCTTCTATGGACCACTACTAGGATGATGGCTCACTTGATAGGTGTCATGACTTTGAATTCTGTTGATTACCACAGTGGAAACATATGATATTTTGTTAAGTGAGAGTGAGACTTATCCACTCCACATTTTGGATTTATACACTTGTGTATTTTTTTGGTTCAAACTTGGACCGAGCAATAGGAGTGTTTAATTATATATTCTGCTTCCGCTATGTGTTTCAAATCGCTTCCGTATTGTATCTCTGTGTACTGTGACAAGTTGTACGTGTGCCTTATGTATCGTATGGGATGTATGACACGGCGGTCTAAAGCTAAAGTATCGCTAACTCCTAGGGGGTATTTTGGGTCGCGACAATCTGCCTGTGATAATCCAATCACATAACTTTCCTATAATATATCCTATGGACCTTTATCGATATCTCATATCGTATAGATCATCTCATGATCATAGTCAATTACCCATAACGAATACACAATATATTAAGAAGAAGTCTTTATTAATCAAATTAATAAAAGTCTAACAATCTATTGTCTGGGCATCATATCTAACAATCTCCAACTTGTCTTAAAAGTCACTCTGCTATAGATTTCAATCCTATACTATCTAAGTGTGTTACAAATGCTTTATCTGATAAAGTCTTAATCATCGGGTCAACAACATTAAGTTAAGACCTAATCTTTGTAACCACTACATCTTGCCTATGAATGATCTCACGAATGAGATGATACTTCTGCTCCACATGTTTCATCTTTTTGTGGTTCATAGGTTCTTTGTTGTGGGCTACTGCACCATTACTGTCATAGAAAAGAGTGATAGGTTTAAGTGTTGAAGGAACATTTCCTAACTCTTGCAAAAACCTTCTAAACTAGACTGCTTCTTTTGCTGCTTCTGAAGTTGTAATATATTCTGCTTCTATGGTGCAGTCAGCAATTCTCTTCTGCTTTATGCGGTGCCAACTGATAGCAACACCACCCAGTGTGAGCACATACCCTGATGTGGAAGCTCTATTGTTCGGATCAGATTGGAAATCGGAATCAGTATAACCCAGTCCAACTAAATCTTCTGATTGAAAGGTAAGCACATAATCCCTAGACCTTTTCAGGTACTTCATAATGTGCTTCACTACAGTTCAATGATTAACACCTGGATTGCTTTGGAACCGACTAACAACTCCCACTGTATGACAGATATCCCGTCTAGTACTTAACATTGCATACATGAGGCTCCCAACTGCCGAAGCATAAGGACACCTCTTCATCTGATCGATCTCATCAGCTGATATAGGGGTCATCTTCTTAGACAAAGTGACACCATGTCTAAAAGAAATGAGTGTTATCCTACAATCACTCATACTGTATCTAACCAATATCTTGTCTATGTAGGAAGTTGGGTCAATCCCAACATTTGGCATTTTCTATCTCTTAGAATCTTTATTCCGAGAATATAGGATGCCTCTCCCAAATCTTTCATTGAGAAATACTGAGAAAGCCATATCTTGACTGATGATAACATCCCTACATCATTCCCAATGAGTAGGATGTCATCTACATAAAGAATTAGGTATACTACCACTCTCCCACTGCCCTTCCTGTATATACAAGATTCCTCTAAATTCTTTTAGAATCCAAATTCTTTGATGGAAAGATCAAATCTTTGGTTCCAGTTTCTTGAAGCTTGTTTCAAACCATATATCGACTTGTTGAGTTTGCATACCATGTTCTCCTGGTTGGGAGCAATGAAGCCCTCTGGTTGCTTCATATAGATCTCTTCATCTAACATTCCGTTAAGGAAAGTAGTTTTGACATCCGTTTTCTATATCTCATAGTCATGGTGTGCAGCTATAGCTAGCAATATCCTAATGGATTTGAGCATAGCCATAGGTGAAAAGGTATCCTCATAATCAACTCCTTGAATTTGAGTATAATCTTTTGCAACAAGTCTAGCTTTATAGGTCTCCATGTTACCATCGGCACCCTTCTTCCTTTTGTAAATCCATTTGCATCCAATTGGCTTTATACCATCAGGTGTATCTACTAAAGTCCAGACGCCGTTGTCATACATGGAATCTATTTCAGCATTCATGGCTTTATTCCATTGAGATGCATCTACATCCAATGTAGCTTCGTGATAAGTATTAGGATCTGTAAAGTCCATGTTTTTTGTGTTGGCATATTCCAGTGTCAAAACAAGTGAGTCTAGGTGTCTAGGTGTGTGTCTTGTGTCATTACCTCCAAGCTAAGCGAAGTTGAAGACCAAAGAAGACCGGTTGATCATTTCCTTCATAGGATGGTAAGTGACCTAGATACCATGTGACCATAGGTGGGATTTGCCCTAGAATAATCTTAACATGATGCCTTAGTGGTAAGTATCCTAGACTAACCATACGGACCCTAGGTGATGAGATAAACAGTGCAAAACTTGTTTTAAAATCTGAAATTTTTCAAAAAACTAAGGTTGCTTATTTTGGGTGTATCTCACAAATCGTAGCTCGGATTTTGCTCTATAATATGTCAAAAAGACCATGTCAAAAAGAGCTACAACTTTTGTGAAGGGTACAAGACCTAAAAATGAAGTTTGAATTTCGGGTTAGCACCTCAGGGTCGACCATGGGTATAGAAAAATTTGTATGATGAAAATTGGCAGAGAGTTGGAAAAGTAAGGGTCGACCCTGGAGGATCATCTGGTCGACCGAATGGCACCCTTTGGTCGAACGAATGATCCCCATGGCTCGACCCTGATATGGGTTTTCTTGCCAAATTCGGTTTTCATGCTTTTTTGAGTATTTAGCAACTTTAACACCTTCTAAAACCTGGTTTTTGAATTTCCTATTTATAGAGAACCCTTCCACTTCATGGAGAATAACTTTGGGGAAGTATTGAGAAGGTTTTTAACTCCTTCTAGAGTCCATAAATACTCTGGAAAACTTAGTGTTCTCCTTCCCTTATGTTAGTGCATTAAACCTAGAGTTTACAAGCCAAAAGTTCCATTATTGCTTGTTTGGACTTGTGCATTGAAGGAGTCCATCGAGGTGATGATTCTTATCAAACCATCAACCCGTTCTGGATAGAACACCTTGGCTGGAGTGTTCCGGAGCCTTTGCGAAGGAGATTGATCTGAGAAGGATCATGGTAGAGTGATTTGGTCGGTGGATTCCGAAGCCGTCATTGACGGAGATCGATCGGAAGATCGTGGACTGTTTTCGAGACACAAAGAGAAGTACAAGCGGCTGCGGTTGATCATGGGACTTGAGAGTACGTGGTGACTTTTCGAGGTGTGGAGGACTAAGAACTGAAGGATCGAAGTGTCGATTCCGAAGGAGTCAAGTTCAAGTCTTGTAAGTTCTTATTTACTTTGTCTTAGTGAATTCTCATGGCTGGACTAGGTCCCGTGGTTTTTCCCGGAAGGGTTTCCACGTAAAAATCCTTGTGTTGTGATTTGCTTGGTTTTCCTTATTCTGCACTTGATTATCATCTTCCCTTAAGATTAATAACTTAATTTTTAAGATCATTAAAAGGGTAGATAGACTATTAGGGAAACCGAACCATCTCCTCGAACTTGTAGATTCTCAACTCAAACATTGATTTGGGATTCACCGAATTATTAGATTTTTCAATTGGTATCAGAGCGGGTTCACTAACTTTTTAGTGTCATCTTGTCTCATTTTTTTTTGGTGAATATGAATCTCCAAAGAGAGGGAGGATCCATCTCTTGTCTCTCATTATTTGATGGGAATAATTATGCCTATTGGAAAGCTCGAATAAGAGCGTTTTTTAAATCATTAGACGAGAGGGTATGGTTCTCTACTGAACAAGGTTGGACCCATCCAACAAAGACCATAAATGACCAGACCATCCCTAAACATTCTTCTGAATGGACACTTCGAATGAGGCATGGGACATTCTTCAAATTACACATGAAGGGACTACAACTGTCAAGATCTCCAAACTTCAATTACTGACCTCTAAGTTTGAAAAGTTGATGATGGATGATAATGAAACTTTTGATAGTTTTATGCCAATTTGAGTGACATTGTCAATTCTAGCTTCAATCTAGGGGAAAGAATTCCTGAGTCCAAAATTTTTAGAAAAATTTTGAGATCTCTACCTAAGAGATTTCGATTGAAGGTTACCGCCATCGAGGAAAGCAAAAATGTTAATGCTCTTAAACTTGAAGAGTTGGTTGGTTCTCTCCAAACCTATGAGTTACATCTGAACCCATCTAAGAAACCAAAATCCATTGCCTTGAAGTCCATCAAGGAACCCATAGATGGTTTAGATAGTGACTCTAAGGAGGAAGAAGAAGAGTTGGCTTTATTTGCAAAGAAATTTAGAAAATTTTTGAAACTTAATAAGAGATTTAATCCGAAAGGACAAAAATCCCTTGAAAAGCCCAGGTCCAAGCACTTCGAAAACAAAAAATATTTTAAAAATGTGGACAAGAAATCCCAAGGTATTCAATGCTATGAATGCTAAGGCTACGACCATATTGTCACTGAGTGCTCTAATAAGAAAAGATTTAAGGGCAAGGCAAGGGATGACAGTGAATCTGAATCTGAGGAATCAGATAGTTCTTCTTGTGAGGAGACTAGGGGTTATATGGCCTTCAGTGCATCCTTATCTAGGATTGAGAAATCTTCTTCAAATGCTGTGAGTAACCAACAATATAGTGATGGTGAGGAGGATGAAGAGAGTCAGAATGACTCAGATTCTGAGGGAGAACTTGAGGCAGTCTATGATGAACTATTTCAAGAATGCCTAAAGCTGAAAAAGGTTCAGTTTTCCATGTCCAAAAAGATCAAATCTATTGAAATGGAAAAAGATGCCTTAGACCAAGTGGCTTCAGGGTTGAGAGCTCTTGTGTCACAGCTTGAGGAAGAGAAGGCTTCCCTCCTTGCCAAGACTCAGCTACTTGAATCTGATTTACATGTTTCTCTTGATGAAAAGATAAGTCTTGAAATCAAGTTGGTTGAACTTGAGCAAAACCAGAGGTGTGGAGATGTAAAGGGAACTCCATCCACCTCAAACACTGAGCCTGGTGCTAAAAGGCACCCTCCTGCTAAAGGGAAAGACCCTTCTACTCAGAAATTCATTCCTATATGTCATCACTGTGGAGTGAATGGTCATATTAAGCCTCGATGTCCTAAACTTCGAAGAATACCCAATCATGGTTCAAGGAACCAACATAACTTTAATGGAAATCTTCAAAGGAGAGTTGAGGTCCTAGTAGAGAAGTCTATATGATGAAAATTGCTCACAACTCTAAATAGTGGTATGGTTATGACACTCCTCATGCTAGATATAGAGGAGGTAACAGGGAGAACCAGAATGCCCACTATAATTTTAGGACTCAATCCTGGAAAATGAGGAAGAGGCAAAAGGTCATACCTACCTCAACTGAAACGGTTAGAGACCAAAGGGTCAATCAAATTTTTAAAACCGTTTGGGTGAGAAAGGAAGACCTGAAGGGCTTCACTTAGCCCATGCCTGTTATAGCCTAGGGTGTGCTATTAGTGTTTTATCTTGTCCTAGTGCTATGCTATTTGTGTATACTAGTAGTCTTTATTTTAGTGTTTATTTACTTTGGTATGTTTTTTCTGTTTTCTTTATTTTGAAAAAACCAAAAACATTGAAAAACCATAAAATCCAAAAATATTTTTGTCATGTTGCCCCTGTTTAACTTGCATGACCTGCATTCCTTGTGCGATCTTTATCTCTATACTTGTCCAGGGTTGAACATGAGTTTGTTGCTGATTGAGGATATATCTCCTTCATAGTCTCTTGGTTAGGCTGAAAATTAGACCGACTTTACCTTGAATAGTTAGAGACTTATTCATGTGTGTATGCTTTATAAATTTCACATGCACGCTGACTGATTCTGTTGAGAGGTCTATTTTCCAATCTGTAGGTGTTTGACTTATCCCAATAGGGTGACCTTGGATGGCTAATCTAGAATGACCATTTTGTTAGTCATCTATATTTTGTGTATCCTCCATGAGCAAAAATTGTTGCAATGAAAAAGGCTACCTACTGGGATAGTGTGAAAGTTACTATTGGATGCAAACAGTATGAAATGGCTACCTAGGCAGACAGTAGGTATCTATCTGGGTCACTAGAGTGAAAGCCCCTGCTGCCAATAGCCTTCCGGATAGTGTGAAAGCCATCATCGCATGAAAAGATATGATCAGATAAAGATCATCAAAAGAAATCTTATAAAGTTTGGAGGTACTTGACCAAAAATAAAAGAAAACTAATGAGTCAAATAAAATGGATACAGGAGCACTAAAATGTAAAAACTCAGCATATCTGGATCTAACTAGGTTTGACTTCTAAGATTTATGTCTTCAGGAGTCCCCTTAGTGGTTAATGTCATATCCTGGGAAAGGGAAAGAAACCTTTATCTAGTATCTAGTCAGACCACCATTACACACAATGCTTCACTTTTGAACTGTTCGCTAAATGTGTCTAAGTGAATTGGCTATAATTTAGCATTCTGTGAGATTTAGTTAGATGTGTATCCTCAGTCAGACTAACTAATCATGTTCTTCATTGGATTTGTAATTTTAAATTACTATTGCTTGGAATGCTTTTGATGCATGTTTGTGTGGCACATGATATTTTTTTTGTAATATTATTATGTGTTTTCTTCTTGGTTGTCATGGGCCTTTCTGGCTTAAGTACCCTATTTTTGGTGGTATCCTTGATCTTAGGGGGAGAAGATCAAATTGAGTTATTGAGGGGGAGTTTTGTGCCTGAGTTGTTGAGGGAGAGTTTGTGCTTTATATTTCTATCTCGTTCCCCGCTCTTTAGTCCCTCATTGTCTATTTTTGATTGGTTGTACTGTGGTTGCCTTGCTATTTCACTTTTGTTAAATTGGCATATTTTTTGAAATATTGGCTTCCTGCCTTCCTTTGGCAATTGTGCCAAAAAGGGGGAGAATGTTAGGGTAGTATTTCCCTAGTTCAGTACATTCCTTGCTTCACTTTTGATTACTTATTTTCATATTCCACACTTGCTTCACTGGGTATTTTGTTTTTGAGCATATGTAGGTACAAGGTTGTAGCAGATAAATTTGCTTGACAAGAGCTTCAGTGTATTGATTTAAGATGATTTTTCAATTGAAGTCATGTAAGAGTGTTGAAGTCATGTAATGTCCTAATTCACCGTTTTGATGTGTTTGGGTGAGTTTGTGTCAAGTCATGTACTTCAGTTTGGTTTCGCCACAGAATTGTCAAAGGGGGAGATTGTAAAGTCCATGTTTTTTGTGTTGGCATATTCCGGTATCAAAACAAGTAAGTCTAGGTGTCTAGGTGTGTGTCTTGTGTCAATACCTCCAAGCTAAGCGAAGTTGAAGACCAAAGAAGACCGGTTGATCCACTCGGTTGATCATTTCCTTCATAGGATGGTAAGTGACCTAGATACCATGTGACCATAGGTGAGATTTTCCCTAGAATAATCCTAACATGATGCCTTAGGTGGTAAGTGTCCTAAACTAACCATACGGACCCTAGGTGATGAAATAAATAGTGCAAAACTTGTTTTAAAATCTGAAATTTTTCAAAAAACCAAGGTTGCTTGTTTTTGGTGTATCTCACAAACCGCAACTCAGATTTTACTCCATAATATGTCAAAATGACCATGTCAAAAATAGCTACAAGTTTCATGAAGGGTATAAGACCCAAAAACGAAGTTTGAAATTCGGGTTGGCACCTCAGGGTCGACTCTGACCATTTTGGGTCGACCTAGGGTATAGAAAAATTTGTATGATGAAAATTGGCAGAGAGTTGGAAAAGTAAGGGTCGACCCTGGAGGATCATCCGGTCAACCGAATGACACCCTTTGGTCGACCGAATGATCCCCATGGGTTGACCCTGATATGGGTTTTCTTGCCAAATTCGGTTTTCATGCTTTTTTGAGTATTTAGCAACTTTAACACCTTCTAAAACCTGGTTTTTGAATTCCCTATTTATAGAGAACCCTTCCACTTCATGGAGAATAACTTTGGGGAAGTATTGAGAAGGTTTTTAACTCCTTCTAGAGTCCATAAATACTCTGGAAAACTTAGTGTTCTCCTTCCCTTTTGTTAGTGCATTAAACCTAGAGTTTACAAGTCAAAAGTTCTATTATCGCTTGTTTGGACTTGTGCATTGAAAGAGTCGATCTAGGTGATGATTCTTATCAAACCATCAACCCGTTTTGGATAGAACACCTTGGCCGGAGTGTTCAGGAGCCTTTGCGAAGGAGATCGATCTGAGAAGGATCGTGGTAGAGTGATTTGGTTGGTGGATTCCGAAGCCGTCATTGACGGAGATCGATCGGAAGATCGTGGACTGTTTTCGAGACACAAAGAAAAGTACAAGCGGCTATGGTTGATCACGGGACTTTAGAATACGTGGTGATTTTTCGAGGTGTGGAGGACTAAGAACTGAAGGATCGAAGTGTCGATTCCGAAGGAGTCAAGTTCAAGTCTTGTAAGTTCTTGTTTACTTTGTCTTACTGGATTCTCATGACTGGACTATGTCCCGTGGTTTTTCCGGGAAGGGTTTCCACGTAAAAATCCTTGTGTTGTGGTTTGCTTGGTTTTCCTTATTTTGCACTTGATTATCATCTTCCCTTAAGATTAATAACTTAATTTTTAAAATCATTAAAAGGGTAGATAGACTATTAGGGAAACCGAACCATCTCCTCGAACTTGTAGATTCTCAACTCAAACATAGATTTGGGATTCACCGAATTATTAGATTTTTCAGGATCTCTATCCTCATCATCAGGCCTAACAACTATTGTTTGGCTTACCTTGGAGTAGAAATAGAAACCCTTTGTTTCTTTTGGATATCCTACAAAATTTCATTTCTCTGTCCTAGATTTCAACTTAGTGGGTTCGAGTTTATGAACATGCGCAGGACAACCCTATACCCTTAGATATTGTAAACTAGGTTTTCGCCCAGTCCACAATTCATAGGGTGTAACCGGAATAGACTTAGATGGAACCCGGTTCAGAATATAAATGGTAGTTTGTATAGCATATCCCCAAAGATATGAAGGAACATCTGCATGGCTCATCGTAGAGCGAACTATATCTAATAAAGTCCGGTTTCTTCTTTTAGAAACTCCATTTTGTTGAGGAGAGGCAGGACTTGTTCATTGCAAGATAATCTCATTATCCCTTAAGTAATCCATAAACTCGTTGGTGTGGTATTCACCACCTCGATCTGATCGAAGTGTCTTTATGGATTTGTCAGTTTGATTCTCAACTTCTAATCTGAATTCTTTGAACTTTTCAAAGGTGTCAGATTTGTGTAGCATCAAATAGACATATCCATATCTAGAATAATCATCGGTAAATGTGACAAAATACCAATATTGACCTTGTGCAACACTGTTAAATGGACCACATGCATCACTAAGTATTAGTCTTAACTTTTCTTCAGCTCTTCCTACCCTTTTAGAGTAAGGCTTCTTGGTCGTCTTCCCTTCGAGACAAAACTCGCAACTAGGGAGTGATTCTACCTTGAGGAAGTCAAGGGGACTATCTATTACTAACCCCTTGATCCTATCAAGATTAATGTGACCAAGTCTCTTATGCCAAAGATAAGCAGACTCAGTGCAATGTCTCTTCATTCCAGACATTCTAGATGATGAGGCATTATCACTTTGTAGACATTCATTATTTACCTATGAAAATATTAAATAAAGACCATTAATGAGATTACCATTTATCAAGACCATTCCATCTTTCTTAATTTCAACAATTGAATTAAAATTGATAGAGAATCCATAGAGTAAGAGTCTAGATACTGAAATCAAATTACGATGTGCAGAAGGCACATAAAAGAAATCTTCTAAAATTAATGTCTTTCCATTAGGTAAATAAAGGGTAAACAAGCCAATTGACTTCACTGCAACATTTGCACCGGAGCCAACTTTAAGCTTCTGCTCCTATTTGGTCGGCTTTCTGGTTTCCTTGAACCCCTGCAAAGAATTGCAAACGTGTACAGTGGATCTAGAATCCACGCACCAAGAGTTAGGAGTACCGTACAGAAAGTTAGACTCATCAGTAACAAGTACTTCAAAGCATCTCATACCTTGAGTACTTCTGCCACCCTTCTTAAGAGTTGCGAGGTAAGTCCTACAATTCCTCTTCCAATGGCCTATTTTACCACAGTAGAAACACTTTTCATTGCCTTTGTTTTCCTTGCCAGCTATCCCTGAAGAACCTTTGGCAACTCTTGCCTTACCCTTATTGTCTTTACACTTTCCTTTGCCTTTATTCCCTTTTCTAAACTTCTTAGATTTCTTGGAGGTATATGGTTTATCGATGATTAAAGTTTCACCTTTAGTTGACTTTTTGATCAAATCTTCTGTAGCCACAAGTGAGTTTATTAGCTCACTAAGTGACATTTCACCCTTGTTCATGTTATAATTTAACACGAACGAATTGAATGACGAAGGGAGTGACTGCAGAACAGTGTCAACTTGAGTGATAGCATCCATCTCTCCACCAAGAATTTTCAGTTCATTCAATAAGCCCATCATCTTTATGATGTGCTCCCTGACTGGAGTTCCCTCAGCCATCTTGGTGTTAACAAGGGATTTCAACTTTGCTTGTCGAGCTGACCTATTTTGCTCACCAAACATCTCATGAAGGTTTTACAAAATGTTAGAAGCCTTGTCCATGTGTTCATGCTAGCTTTGCAAAATGTTAGACATCGAAGCTAGTATATAACACTTGGTCATCTGATTGGACTTCTCTCATTGCTTTAACTCAGCCTTTTAGGCCAGTGAAGCATCTGGAGGAAATTCGGGCTTAGGTGTCTTAAGACATAGGTCAAAGTTATCCACGGCAAATACAATTCTAATCTTTCTTTTCCAGTCTACATAGTTAGTTGCAACTAACTTTTCATCACGAAGAATTTCAGACAATGGGTGAAGGCCTGTTATGATCTAATCAAATGACAAATAAGATAATATTAGGGATCAATTGTATTCATTAATACCTATTAGATTATAGGTTTGTTTCTAATGGTTTTGCAAATTTTGGAAGAATCAATTGGTATCGAAAACTTAGACACTGGCTTATGTAATCCTGCCTTTGGGCACATCATCACATCGCCTTGTATAGGCAGAGAGAAACTATTTTCTCCAATTTCACAGATCTCATCTTGTGAATTCTGGAGTATTCGATCTACTGTCTGATCTATAAGGGATGTTATACTCACGCTTTGGCATTATTGTATAATATCTCTTATTCATGTGCCCACCTACCATGAACCTAATAAACACCTAGTGAAAGCTCACGCTTTGGCGTTCTTGCTCCCACTATTTGCTTATACAGTCTTTACCATGTTCACACATAGGTGAGAGGGATTGGGCCCGGCTTTGGCCTGTTAGCTTACTCACACTCTCCACTATAGGATCACATAGTGTATGGTAGAAGATCATAATACTTAGGGACTTGTCCCCAGTCTTATATACACATGATATATCAAGGTCAATTATTTCAACAGAATAATTAAACATATTGTCACGACCCAAAATACCCCCTAAGAGTTAGGGATACTTTGGCTCGTGACCATTGTGTCATACCATCCTGTGATGACACATAAAGCGTACTTACCAACCTGTGAAATACACAAGACACATAATAGCAGAAGCATAAAATTTTTTTAAACATATAAAACCATATGTATTCTAAGTCACGTCCGTCATAACATATACAAAACATACAAGTGTAAAGTGGATATGCCCACTGTCAAAATATACATGTTCTCTCCCTCACAAATAATCTGAATAGGGCCTCCTATCCAGTACTCTTTCTTCACGAGGATGATCCATGGTAGGCTCTGGATCATAGTACCCCTCTTATATCCAAGGTTTAGGAGCGCGCTTATCAAAACCTGCCGAAGATAACAACTTCGGTTGAGCATGGAATACTCAGCGTCTACAAACCACTAGATAATAATGTCATAACATAATATGCTTTCATATAATAGTTCATCATATACACATGCAAATATTGTAAACAATCACAGAAATCCCTTTTTACTTACACTGTGCATAATATTGTACATATACTTCTTTTGCTTCTTTTCTTATACCTTACTTTTGCTTTATTATAATTTCACTTGCTTTACACATGACTTGTCATTTGGAATCAGATGACAATGCTTACCCTGCTTGTGGCAAGAGCCCATTGTCATCCTTCCAATACATATACTTTTACTTGGAATCAGATGATGATGCTCACCCTGCATGTGGTGAGAGCCCACTATCATCCTTCCATTACAAATGCTTTTACTTGGAATCAGAAGATAATGCTCACCCTGCTTGTGGTGAGAGCCCACTATCCTCCTAATACAATTACTTTTACTTGGAATCAGAGAATAATGCTCACCCTGCTTGTGGTGAGAGCCAACTATTCTCCTTCCAATACAAATGCTTGTTCATGGTTTTACTTGGAATCAGATAATAATGCTCACCCTGCTTGTGGTAAGAGCCCACTATCATCCTTCCAATACAATTGCTTGCATGTCATCTTTTGCTTTGCTTTCTTTACAATTGCTTTACTTTTCATCTTTTACTTGCTTTTACAATACATGTACATATACAGAAGCTTGATCATGCATTTATGGTGTTCATATACAATGGTGAATGAACATGATAGGCAATTGGAAACACTTGATCATATAGCACATGCTTTTCTACTTTATTAAATCTAAATTACATAGTTACTTACACATGGAACATGCTTGAATTCATCATATAATCACTTCATTCAGTTGGTGTTGACTATAGAATCATCATATCATGACTAGTAGGATTTCCTATAGTTTTTGTCAAAGCACACAGGTTTTCTTCTTGGTTTTCCATAAAACTCAGTCTTTTAATCATGCTTTTCTCAGTTGAATCATCACATAATTACTAAGTAGTAGAAATCCATGTTTTTCATGCTTTGGGTTAAGGCATAGAGGCATCACAAGTTAACTCACATCACAAATAATGATTTTTTATCTTAATTTTACAATATGGGTTAGGCATAAAATCTAGTAGAGTGTATCTACCTTAAAAATGAAGTTTTTACACTTCTGTGGACTGAATCAAGCTTGGTTGAAGCTTTGGAAAATCTGGGTTTGAAAACCCCCTTCTTCAAGAACACGCACAGAATTTCTTTGGAGAAATTCCAAGCTTTGAAATCACCTTAGTGATGATTTGTGAGCTTGAGAACTCTAAAGGAAAGAAGCTTGACAAGGTTGGAACCTCACATGAGCTTGGGGAAGAACAGTTGGAAAGGAACAAAGTTTCTCTTCTTCTTCTCCTTCAATCTCTCTCTCAATTACATTCAACGGTTTGGTAACCCTTATACACGAAATTCAGACCCTATTTATAGCCTAAAGGTTACCAAAAATCCCAAAATATCTTAGGAAAATATCCCAAAATATCTCCCAAGGTTGGTGGAAGAGTTCTGGGCTATTACAGGGTCGTTTTTGGCATTTTTCGGGCTGACTCGTCGACGAGCGACGCTCACTCGTCGACTAGTGATATAGTAAAGGCCTGGGTTTTTCCCGCTTTGGTATTTCGACCATAACTTTTGACTCGCTTATCCAAGTTTGATGATTCAACTTGCGTTAGATTCGTCTTTCAAAGGGTAACAACTTTCATGTTTGAAAATTTTCTAATTCTTCTTTATTCATGGACCAAATTGTCCTTAAAGCTGACTGGTCTGGAAATGGATTTCAGCAGCCCAGATTTTCAGTAGACTCGTTTTCGGAAATCTAACGTTTGACCCAACCTCGAATCAAAATCTTAAAAAGTCATAAACATAAACCTCAAAGAGGGTTTCAATACCTTTCCAAAAATTCAAGAATGACTCGATTCCGATCAGCAGTGAGAACTCTAGAGCTCTTTAAAGTTGAGGGTATGTTTAGGCATCCTTTTCAATGACAATTGGAGTATGTTACTCTCATTTTTCATTTATCCCTAGCCCCCAAAAACACTTTCCATACATATTTTTATTCATTCAAAACCTCCTTTCATTATAAAACATGAACCCACAATTTCATTAAGGTTTTAGGTCTTGAAGGCACTATTCACAGCACTATTCACATGAACAATGAACCTAAATTCCGGGGCTCTACATCCTCCCCCCCCCCCCTTATAAGAAGTTTGTCCGCGAAATGAGGACGACATAAAATCAAGTAGGGATACTTTTTCCACACTTTATTATCTATAACTAAGTCAAGCAACGTATAACAACATCCATAGAATATAAGTAGCATGTTCTTACACACATAACAACATATATAACATCCATACAACTTAAACTACTCGATGTGAGTGTACCTTGCACAACATCCTTAGGTGCATGTGCTTCTTGCTCGGTTAAGGCAAAGACCCTGTCCTGATTCGCCTGTCGAGGTGGTTGCGCGACTGGCGGGGGGCCAGAGGCTTAAGGAACCAACCTACCCTGGGGCATGGGAGCATGAGAAGACCCCTGCTGTGTGGCCTGTTGAACCAAAGGCTTGCCCCCCTGAGACTGGGCTGGCAGTGGTGGTCTGTTCAAGCAATCCCTAAACATGTGTCCCTAGAGGCCACAGTAGAAACATCCTTCTGAGAGCTTTCGACAATCACCGATGTGCTTCCTCCCGCAATGACTACAAGGTCCTGGCCCTGGGGTGGAAGAAGCGGGCTGCACTGATCGAGTCGCCTACGTAGTAGTAATGCAGGAACCTGTGAGGTCAATGGAGGCCTTGGAGCCTGTGCAGATATATCAGTCTGGTATGGGGCAGACCTAACCCTTCTCTTTGGTAGCACTGGTCCACTGGACTGGCCCCGATCCATACCTCTCCGTCTGAGGAAGTCCTCTGAACCCTTCTCAACGATCTTTGACTTGCTCACTATGTCTCCCCAGGTTCCCACCTGGAGTACGGCAATCCTATCCCTAATAAAGGCTTTGAACCCTCTCTCGAACTTCCTAATGCGCATGTGCTCAGATGCGATCATGTGAGGTACAAACCTTGACAACTCTGCGAATTTGGCCTCATACTCGACCACAGTCATCTCCCCCTGCTCGAGGGACACAAACTCCCACTCCTTCTGTTCCCTGATGAAAACCGGGAAATACTGCCTATAGAAGACATCCATGAACTCTTCCCGCCAATGCTCAGCTTCACTTTCCATCACGAAGGAAGCCCATTCCACCCTCTGCTCATCAGTACAGCGGAGTGCACGAAAATTCTTCTCCAATTACATCACCCAGGCCTCGGCAACCATCGGGTCTGTCTTTCCATAGAAGCTAGGAGGACGGAGCCTCCTGAACGCCTCAAGTCCTGTAGTGTGATGGACTGGAGGAAACCCAGGTACAGGTATAGGTGTAGCAGTAGGCTACCTGGCAGCAAGGACAGCCATGGTCTCTACCATAGTTTCCAAAAGTCGGGAGATGTCAGGCTGCTCATCTCCCAATGGAACCTCTCCTCTATTCCCCCTAGTCTGGTACCCATAACTCCTGGTGCCACGTCTCATGATCAGATCCTGAGAGAAATAGCACAATGTGAGTCTCTCTTGAAAACCAGATGATCAACATGTCATATTACAGTTGATAACTCACCTCAGATGGCGTAGTATACATCGGAGTATTTATACACATAATTTCCTAGCAAAAGCTAAGATACAAGATCCAGTTGAAACATCAATCAATTTGACTAAGACTGACATCAGTCTATACTTGGATCCTAAACTTCCTAGATTTACCCAAGGACTTGCTTGATACCCATTATGTCACGGTATCAAACTAAAGTTAGGAAGTTGATCTAAGTTCTAAGTTCAACTCCGAGAACATGCTTCCGATTAGAAGATGACTTAGCCCTAGAGAACTAATCTTTAGGCTCTGATACCACTTCTGTCATGACCCAAAATACCCCCTAGGAGTTGGGGATACTTTGGCTCGTGACCGCTATGTCATACCATCCTGTGATGACACAAAAGAAGTACTTACCAACTTGTGAAATACACAAGGCACATAATAGCAGAAGCATAAATTTTTTTTAAACATATAAAACCATATGTATTCTAAGTCCTGTCCGTCATAACATATACAAAACATATAAGTGTAAAGTGGATATGCCCACTGTTAAATATACATGTTCTCTCCCTCACCAATAATCTGAATAGGGCCTCCTATCCAGTACTCTATCTTCACGAGGATGATCCATGGTAGGCTCTGGATCATAGTACTCCTCTTATATCCAAGGTTCAGGAGCGCGCTCATCAAAACTTGCTGAAGATAACAACTTCGACTGAGCATGGAATACTCAGCGTCTACAAACCACTAGATAATAATGTCATAACATAACATGCTTTCATATGACAGTTCATCATATACACATGCAAATATTGTAAACAATCACGGAAATCCCTTTTTACTTACACTGTGCATAATACTGTATATATAATTATTTTGCTTCTTTTCTTATACCTTACTTTTACTTTTTTATCATTTCACTTGCTTTACACAAGGCTTGTCATTTTGAATCAGATGACAATGCTTACCCTGCTTGTGGCAAGAGCCCATTGTCATTCTTCCAACACATATACTTTTACTTGGAATCAGATAATGATGCTCACCCTGCTTGTGGTGAGAGCCCACTATCATCCTTCCAATACAAATGCTTTTACTTGGAATCAGAAGATAATTCTCACCCTGCTTGTAGTGAGAGCCCACTATCCTCCTTCCAATACAATTACTTTTATGTGGAATCAAAGAATAATGCTCACCCAGCTTGTGGTGAGAGCCCACTATTCTCCTTCCAATACAAATGCTTGTTCATGGCTTTACTTGGAATCAGATGATAATGCTCAGTCTTCTTGTGCTAAGTTCCCACTATCATCCTTCCAATACAATTGCTTGCGTGTCATCTTTTGTTTTGCTTTCTTTATAATTGCCTTACTTTTCATCTTTTACTTGCTTTTACCATACATGTACATATACAGAAGCTTGATCATGCATATACGGTGTTTATATACAATGGTGAGTGAACATGATAGGCAATTGGAAACACTTGATCGTATAGCACATGCTTTTCTACTCTATTTAATCTAAATCACATAATTACTTACACATGGCACATGATTGAATTCATCATATAATCATTTCATTTAGTTGGTGTTGACCATAGAATCATCATATCATGACTAGTAGGATTTCCTATAGTTTTTATCAAAGCACATAGGTTTTCTTCTTGGTTTTCCATAAAACTTAGTCTTTTAATCATGCTTTTCTCAGTTGAATCATCACATAATTACTAAGTACTAGGAATCCATGTTTTTCATGCTTTGGGTTAAGGCATAGAGGCATCAAAAGTTAACTCACATCACAAATAACGATTTTTTATCTTAATTTTACAATATGGGTTATGGCATAAAATCTAGTAGAGTGTATCTACCTTAAAAATGAAGTTTTTACACTTTTGTGGACTGAATCAAGCTTGGTGCTTTGGAAAATCTGGGTTTGAAAACCCCCTTCTTCAAGAACACGCATAGAATTTCTTTAGAGAAATTCCAAGCTTTGAAATCACCTTAGTGATAATTTGTGAGCTTGAGAACTCTAAAGGAAGGAAGCTTGACAAGGTTGGAACCTCACTGGAGCTTGGGGAAGAACAGTTGGAAAGGAACAAAGTTTCTCTTCTTCTTCTCGTTCAATCTCTCTCTCAATTACATTCAAGGATTTGGTAACCCTTATACACGAAATTCAAACCCTATTTATAGCCTAAAGGTTGCTAAAAATCCTAAAATATCTTAGCAAAATATCCCAAAATATCTCCCGAGGTTGGTGGAAGAGTTTTGGGCTGTTAGAGGGTCGTTTTTGGTATTTTTGGGGCTGACTCGTCGATGAGGGACGCTCACTCGTCGACTAGTGAAGCTCACTCATCAACTAGTGATACAGTAAAGGCCTGGGTTTTTCCTGCTTTGGTATTTCGACCATAACTTTTGACTCACTTATCTGATTTTGACAATTCAACTTGCGTTGGATTCTTCTTTCAAAGGGAAAAAACTTTCATGTTTGAAATTTTTTTAATTCTTCTTTATTCATAGACCAAATTACCCTTAAAGCTGACTGGTTCGAAAATGGATTTCAGCAGCCCAGATTTTTAGCAGACTCGTTTCCGGAAATCTGACGTTTGACCCAACCTCGACTCAAAATCTGAAAAAGTGATATACATGAACCTCAATAAGGGTTTCAATTCATTTCTAAAAATTCAAGAATGACTCGATTCCGATCAGCGGTGAGAATTCTAGAGCTCTTTAAAGTTGAGTGTATGTTTAGGCATCCTTTTCTTTGACACTTGGAGTATGTTATACTCTCATTTTTCATTTTTCCCTAACCCCTAAAAACACTTTTCATACATATTTTGATTCATTCAAAACCTCCTTTCATTATAAAACATGAACCCACAATTTTATTAAGGCTTTAGGTCTTGAAGGCACTATTCATAGCACTATTCACACACTATTCACATGAACAGTTAATCTAAATTCCGGGGCTCTACACATATAAATAGATATCATCTCATGATAAAATAAACAGCAGTTATCATCTTATGATAATTAAAACAATAATATACGAGATTAATCGTTATGGTCAATAAATTAAAATGCATGGATTCAAGAGAATGAGATAAGAATAAAGGCAGCTTACAAACTCCTTTGCGATCCCTTCCTTTATCATCTTATTGAGGTCACATCACAGCATCCTCCTTAACAGCATCTCCACCAATGCATTAAACAAAATTTAAATGGCATTAGGAAAACCAGTATTCCATTCGCCCTTTTCAGGGAAACCGAATGAATCTGCCCTTTACCGATTGCCAAAACCTACTACATATTAACCTCTAATATGAATGCATGACTGATAAAAAATTTATCATAAAAAAAATGACCCATAACTATAATCTCATATAAAATAGATGCTACATGGTGATGAAGTACTTTTTCTTATTTTAAAAGGATTTAAAATTTGATAACAATTATCAAATCACTCGATAAAATCTATATCTTATATAGATCAAACCTCGGAAAAAAATAAAACAATTATATTTTCTATAAACCAATTTTCATAAAATTATTTTTAAAATATAAGATAGAATTTTCTTAAAATCTCTACAAAACTTTATTTCTTTCCTGTATGCAAGATCCTTTCATATAGATTGGTTCTACTATTATCCGAGATTGGCTCTACTATTATCCAGGATTAAAATAAAAAATAAGAGAATCAAAAATGCTAAATATGATCACATCATAAATTAGGGTTTTATAATTTTTTGAAAAAAATCTATTTATGGGAAAAATCATTTATTAATTATTTTAAACAATTAATAAATATCTATTAAATGATCAAATCATTTAAAAGGAATTTCAAAATAAACTCTTTATTTCGAATTTAATTATATCACATATAATACTAGTTTTTAAAATTTATTTAATTATCAAATCTCATTCAATAATATAATAAATATTTATTTATTCATTTCATGAACAAATAAAATAATAAAAACTACGAGCAATATTAAATAGATCTAAATTAAATTCATCTCATGAATAAAATTATCCATTTAATTACCTTATCAAAATAAACAAAAAATACTCCTAACCATGAGCTCTGATACCACTTGAAGGGGAATTCGGATAAAAATTTATGCAGAAACTGGATCCCCTTAGATCTTAACACCATAGAAAACATCAAAATTATCTAAGAGTTTGTCATATCACATCGGTGAATGACGTTCACCGGTGAAGCTTAATCCACTCGAACCGTCAGAACTCTTTGTAGAGATTTCTCTGAAAAAAATACTTGAAGCTCGATCTTTGTTCTACGCTATCCCCACGAAGCTTTAGAATCTCCTTTGGAATTATAGAAGCAAGAGGAAGAAGATGGAGAAATGATGTAGACCTTCTATCACCAAAAGTACTAAGGTTCAAAACCCTAGAATAAACAAAATCCAACTTGCACCACAAATGAAGCTCATGAAAATCCCTAGGGGTATCCCCTAGGGCTCATGGTTTGGAGAGAGAGTGGAGAGGAGAGAAAAAATTCTGGAGAAAAAGTACTTAATGGTCTAGGGTGTTGGGGGTATTTTTAGACTAGGATCATATCCTAATCCTATCTCAACTACAACTTATCTAGTAGGAATTATTAATTAATAAGAACTCTTACTATTAATTAATTAAACTTCTACTTAATCTATAACTACTTTAGTTATACTAATCCTACTAATTAAAGAGTCCTTCTTGCAAGAGGATTCCTTAATTAAAAGGGATAAGTCAACATCCAACACAAGAGAAGAATCCTAGTCAAACTAGGAAACCTAAACCAAAGAGGGGGGGGGGGGGGGGTGAGCTTCAAGGGGGCGTGGAGTTTGAGGAGTTAAACACTCCAAGTTGTAATCCAATTACAACTTATCCTCATCCTTATTGCAATCCAACAATTGGATTTTAATTCCATAATTATAGGAATTGTTTTTAAACAAATATTCAATTAAAAAAATCCTAATCCAATTAGGATTCCTCAAGTGGGTGCCCCACCCTAGGGTTTAAATCCATGGGCTTTGGGCCATATTAAAGGTCCATTTTAATGGGTTTAAGGATATGGGTCAAACCCATTTCCCCTTTAATTATGTTAATCAAATAATTACTAAAATAATCCTTTAGTTTAAATTAATAATTAATTTAAACAATAGATTAACTTTTAATCTATTTAATTAATGATTAACTTTTAATCACTTAAATAATTGATTAACTTTTAATCAATTATTGAGCTTGTATTTCTTATGTGAGCACCTCCACAAATTGCTCTGGGACATTCTTACCCTACCATACTCAATGTTATCCCATTGACCCTAAACATGAAATACATCGGAATAGCAAGTGAAGTGAGATATCCATATTGCAATTGAATCGCAGTGTATGAACATTAAGCATTACGGATCCCGCCACATGAACTTTTAAATTCGATTTATCCTTCCAAATACATTATCCCTAATGGGCCTTCGAGATTGACATACTATCTAACCCATAGCCTATTGCAAATCATCTGGGTTTCCAAGACTTATGATTAAGCCATGAGAAACAATTTCTTATGAAAAAAATTTTGAGAAAATTATTTTATAAGTATAATACCTTTTAATAAAAGTATATTTTAAAACTTATCTTGTTTTCAAAATCACCTGCACAGGATTTGAACTTAATCAACTGTCTTACTTGGAACTTGGATAATCTCTCAAATTAATGAGCATGGATTTCTTGTTTGAAATTCATCACGACTCGAACAACTTTCTGACTATCCAACTGTCATTGTATTATATTTCCTAAGTTAGAAAATACGTTGGTAGAATCAAAACAGTCAGATCATTGCTCAGTCATAGATGAACTCATCAGATCTAAGGATCATCGAAACTGTTCAATGTGAATGAGAGACCAACTATCTTATAATATGTTTATGCAAGAGGTCTCTCATCGAATGCAATCAGTCAGTGTACATTTAAGCACCCATATGCTAATGTGTAGTCTCTACTATAATAGTTTAAGATAGAACTACATCTCAACTATTAAGAACATCTTAGCATTCTGGCAACCATATAAGTGAAGTGCCCAGCTTCACCCACAACTGTGACTATATAAGGTATAAGGAACCAGAAAGTTATATCTGCCTGTGATAATCCAATCACATAACTTTTCTACAATATATCCTATGGACCTTTATCGATATCTCATATTGTATAGATCATCTCATGATCATGGTCAATTACCCATAATGAATACGCAATAGATTAAGAAGAAGTCTTTATTAATCAAAGTAATATAAGTCTAACAATCTAAATGACTTTTCTAGGCATCATGTCTAACATTAGACTCATGGTTAGGCCTTGAAATTTTGCAGGGAGGCAGAGAGGGTCCAGGGCCTACCAATGGGCTGAAAGTATGCCTCTTTTTAATTTTAGAAACACAGTTCTTGGGGGCATACATCGAATCCCAAGATCTGACTAAGATTCTAATTGATTTTATTCAATAAAGGTAGGAATAACATTCACCTTTGCGACTTTGAAATTGTTAAGTCAAATCCACGTTAGAATAGTACTCGCAAAACTTCACAAGTGTCAAGTTGTCGATTCACACGAACCTTCTTTTTCCTTTAAAGCTTTCTCTAATGGAAGCTAATGGCCCTTCCAAATTTCCAGCTCTAGGAATCTTAAATAAAATATCTAATCTTTATTGATCAAGAACCTTTCTTGATGAACAAGATGAATTCTTTCTTTTCTTCAAGATCCAATCAAGAAGACAAAAGAAGAGAGAGATGGGTGTGACCGTACACCTCAAGGAGAGAGAGGGGAAGGCGTGAGGTTTGAGGAGAGGGGAGAAGTTTCCAAATCTGGAAAATTCTAGAAAATTTTCTTATATCCAAAGCCTTGGATGTCCACCCCTTTTATAGGCTTCATTGGTTGCTTGAAACCAAAGTTTCCTAATCCTTATCCAATAAGGATTCCTCAATTAGTTTCCTATTTGGTTTCTCCATAATTAATTATGAATAATCAAAATAGAAACTAATCTCATCCATTAGTGTCCAACTAATCTTATCCTTATCCTAATCCAATTAGGATTCCTTGATTAGCAAAAAACTAATAGAATCCTTGTCCAACAAGGAATCTTTAATTAGTAACTAACTCTAACTAACTAACTAACCTTATCCTATAAGGATATTAGTTATTAGAAACTAATTAAATAAATAATAACAATTATTATTTCCTCCATGAAGTGGGCGTCCCACCCTAGGTGGGTCCCACTCCACACGCTTAAAGGGTTTCCAAAACCCTCTTGGTCACTTGAATTATTCTTTTATAATAATTCCCAATGGGTCCTACCCATTTGGTTTTTCACATCTAATGTGATTCCACCTTTTAGAGCTTCACTATACCATATAGTGATTACTTAGAGAAATTAATTAATTTAATTATAAATTAAATTAAATACTTTAAAAAGGTCCTTGTGTGTGGGATCTAAAGAGATCTCCTATTTCCGGTTGTGGGACCAAGTACTTCACCTTTTTGGTTGAAGCATTGTTACTAGGAAACACCTTTCCTAAAACTCCATTAGGATTATAGAATTTTATCTATATCCTTGGACTTCCACTAATCACAATTAATGTCCATTAACACAATGTGATTAACCTCCAGAAATTAGAGAATTGCTTGTAAGTACCATCTCACAATATATTTACAAATAAATCCTTCCACATTCCGATATCACTTGTAAGCTTCCGGGATTTGAACAATTTCACTGTCTTAGTCCCTAGCTTATGAATAGAACTCTTTCTCATGATTACTTTTCAATGAACTGAACCTCCAAAACACTTTTGAAGAAACATTAGAAAAGAACTGACATATATATTTATATATACTTTTCCATATTAAAATATCAACTTTGATAAAGACCATTTTATCGAAAAGCACCAGTACTGGATTTAACAGTTCAGTTCAACAAGTATCACCTTGATATCATCATCTCCAATTAAGGAATTGTGGATTCCTTATTGAGTGTTTACACACTTCTCCAAACATTGTGTACATGACCTAATGTACCCGAAGTTAGTCCTGTGTATTGGACATTGCCGATTGGTACATCAAAGCCATATAGACAGATGTCTGAGATGATGTTAACCTCTCAGGTCTAAGGACAATTTGTCAAATGGATAACCCTAATACAATTTGACAGTGTATTCCATAGGGTATCCACTAGTGACCCCGTTCAGTATTATGTACTTGCTACATATACTCACATGTTAGTCAAGAGTCACCACTCTCTGTGAATGAGATTCATCACACTATCTCATAGAACTACACATATGCAAGCCATGATGAAGTACGACACCCAACCAGTACTTTAGAGGCTTCGAACAATATTAGGTTTACAAAGAACCGGAAAATCATATCTTCTCGCAACTTTTACATGATTTTCCTACAATGTTACCTATGGAACTTTATGTCTTCATCATATGAGACAGTAATTAATATAAATACCCTTTATAGTTGGTTGTGTGAATATGATGCTTATCTAATCAACATAGAAAAGTCTCTTATTGGCTTTCGAGGGCATATATGTCCAACAATCTCCCACTTGCACTCTAAACCAATTAGATGTAATACCCATCTTCTCAGTGATGTTTCTCAAACACCAATTGAGACATAACTTAATATGTATGGGTCTGTCATGTTTGCTTTACCACAACTATTGTAGTGATGCAATAACACTTGCAACTCTTGCAAATTTGTTATCAATAACCATAGTCTTAAAAGACTAAACAAAAATGATACTGTCCAACAGTCATTTTCAGAAGTTAACATGCTTGTGTTTTACCATTATGCAATGCTCCGGACTAATCTGACCAATATCTTATCACATTAACATGTGATGAATATCCGGTCTAGTTCAAGTATACTTTCTCAATATATCACATATCTAAGAGAAATTGATTCCATTCCATAAAGGTAGAAACTCTTTTCTCGGAATCTTACTTGCACAAAAACATGATTGTTATTGGGAGAATAACAATACCATTTTTCTTTTGTCTCTAAACCATTTAGGACCAAGAAAACATGTTGTCAAAGTTATTGTCCTTCATTGCATAATTGCTAGATCAAATCTAAGAGAAGAATAATATTCGTACTTTATTCATAATAAAAAGAATATTATCTCTGCATAGAGCCAGAAAAGTAATTATGCTCCCACTAACCAATTTGTACACAAATGATACTTTCATTCTTAGATGAAAATCAAACAGTTTGATTACTTCATCAGAATAAAAGTTAGTCCAACTATAGATTCTGGGACCTGTGGGTTCTAGTGTACTATTCAGGTATAGTGAGAGTAGAGAGTTGATCTTTATCAATTCTCATAATTATTGGTCTATTGGGCTTCCGCTTCTAGAACAATTCTAGATTCAGTTTCTCTACTAGGAAACTTGTATTCCTGTTTACAAATATCTTTTGTTATCCAGGAATAGAGATTAAGTATCTCTAATGCGAATCCCAAGCTCATCTTCTATCAAATCATATCCAATAAAATTCGATTTAACAACACCATCATGCTATGGTTTGCTCTGGGAATTATCTGAGACATGATGTAATGAGAGTAAATTATGAAATTTCTATTAAGAGGTACTCTTCTCAATCATGGAAGACTTACCTAGCTGTTTATTTATTTCAATGCGGAATTCCATGAACTTTTCAAAGAATGTGAAATAAAGTTAGCTACCTCTTAATGGAAGATTCATATGGTTACGATCATCAAATTTTTGTCCCATTCCCAAGTAGAAGTTTTATCCACTCAGATTTCTCCTTCTCCTTAACAAACATGCAACTATTGCACTTATGCAAGATCATACCAAGCATTAGGAGCTGGAGGTTCCAACAATTAAGTTGGACTTGATGAGTATACAATCTGGACAATCCTTCCAAAGGTTTGTCCTGTATCCAATGACCAATTGCTTCACCATGAAGCACAATCCTTATACTTTCCTTTCTTCTCAGAAGAGCCTTTGTCCATACTACTAGAATACATTTCCAATGGAAAATCTTGGATTTCTTTCCTTTGCATAAATGCTCGGGATTTTGAAAATCCAATTCTTTTGAACATCTTTGCAAGTAGCATTAAACTCTTCAAAGGTTCTTAGTCATATGCAACATGTGGGATTTTAGACAATCTGATTTCCTGCTTGTTCAACATAACCATATTAAAGGATTCTGGGAGTTTGTCGAGGATCATATCCTCTAATTCCATAAATTTATCTCAATTTATCTCAGCACCAAGAATTGGGATTTATGAATCCAATGATCTCTATCATATTCTTTGTGACTGGGTTTCCCTAGTCAACTTGGTGTCCACTTGTCCTTTTATATAGTAAGCTGTCTAGCATCCCTATTGTATTCTGTAAACATCTCATATGAGATTTAACATTAATAGTAATAACTTGGGCAATTCTTTAGATGGTAAGCACAAACTTGAGAGTCATTTTCCATTCTAAACACTTTGAATTGGTCAAGAGATTCTCATTAAAGTCTTGGTAAGGTGATTATAGAATAACATGACAATAAAACATACATCATAATATTTCACACATAATAATATCATTAGATCAGGGCTTTCGATCTTTGATGATATTGCTCATCATTCAGTCAAATTTCATAGACCCCTCAATCTATAAAATTAGGAAATATGTTACTTGATATATCTGATGAGCATTGGGTGCCTTATAATACACATGTAATCTTCCATGCTAGGATAGTACCACACATGTACTACAAGGTGGATAGTAACTATCCATCACTGAACATCTCATGCATAACTCCTTATGTTAACCAGTGATTCCCAATTTTCTTGTGACCTCCAAGGATAACATAACTGTCACCTGTCAGCCGTCATGGTCCTTGGTTAAGTGAAACCCATTATTCTCAGTTGTCATATGATCAAGTAGGAATATGCCCCCATGCTAGTTGACACTCCCTATCAGGCCATACACATTTCTATCTACTATAGAAATAAAACACTAGGAGTTTAATTTAGACTGAATTATGTCTGATTCTTGTTAGAGAGACAAGACTCAGGCTAATTAATTCCTAGTCTTATTGATAATGGAAGGTCATAGGGCAACATTATCCCGTAGGATAGATTAGCCCATTTAATTCACTTAATATTTTTCTTGAGGGAAAACAGAATATTATGAACAAATTATACATCTAATGCATATATCAAAAGCATTCACAATATTTATCATTGCATCACATGCATTAAATAATATACAAATATCATCACATGATAATAAATCGAATTTTGTTTTAATTAGATCAAACTAATTCCAATGAACTCCCACTAGCCCCAGAAATCTTAATGGATCTAATCCAAGGGTACAAAGGTTATTTTTTAACATCAGTGGGCTTTAGATGGTTCATTCATCCATATGATGGACCATTGGTCATACCAAGCACCATAGGCCCAGAATAACAATTATAAAGTGTCCATGTGCATCACTAAAGCTCATAAGTCAAAATGGACTATATTACCCTTTAATTCTCTACGAATTATTTTTAGCACATTAGGGTTCACCAACCCTAAGTTTAAAAGAAATTATGGGAGTCTTTAAACAATTCTTTAAGACCTCTACTAGGGTCTATAAGTGTTACTCAAGCACTTCCCATAATCGTGAATATTGTTAACTTACATCTATGCCAATTAAGGCACAATTATCTCATAATCATGTAAGTATCATATTCCACGTAAAAATTTCAACATGAACTAGATGCATCACGTCCAAAAGGGCTATAATAATGTGTTTTATTCAAACACAAACTTTTTATGTTTGAACAAAACACATATTGTGGGGTTTGATCCAATTATCCAAAATTTACACAAAAACGATAATCACATTATCACAAGGGTTATAGACTTTTCTAAGCAACTAAAAGCTATAACAAATCATCACATGAAATACATAATATAGCCGCACAATGGGTCCACATGATCATGCTATCTTAGAAATCCTACAACTACTCTTGTAGAACGTCTTCTAAGATTTATTCTCCATACGATCACCATTATCTTCGATCTTCAATATGATTTTTCCACAGAGAAAAACCAGTAACTCTTAATACTAAGATTACATCATATTCAAAATAAGAAACCTTGAGAAACCACCCAAAATAGGGTACTCAAGGGGGGTACAACTCATAAGAAGAAAGAGAAGAGAATAGAGAGAGAAGAAGAAGGCATGATCATGGAACCCATCCACCATTCAACAAGAATATATATTAACAATTCATCAACTATGAATAATAACATGGCATGACAAATTACTTAGAAAGTCCATAACCTCAACAAGGGTTTTGTTAACCTTAGGGAAACTCTTTCCCATATGGTTAAGGCCTCTATTAACATTTAATAGAAAAACCCTAGAGCAAAGAAAACAAGCATGACAAGAATGAATTCTTAGGGCTTTTAGATCATCATTAAAAGAAAACAATTTTCCTTTAATGCTTAGAAAATCATTTAGAGAAACAATTTCTCTAAAATTTAATCTAACCCTAAAATTCATCCTCACATTCCTCAATTGATAAACAAATAGAAAACACCATATTAAATTCGGCTAGGCCAGGGATCTAATCTCTTCCATATTATTTTGATCTAATAACTATTAAAAGACCAAAATAAAAATCAGCAAATTGCTAAATTTTTTTTTTAATATTACGTTATATTGATTCAAAATCAATAATAGGTGAATTCAAAATTTTCCATAAGTGTCAACTGCTTTAGGGATTATTTGATTTAACAATTAAATAAAATAATAGCCTAAACAATAGTATTAAATGTCCATAAAATAATTGATCTCTATCAATTAAAGTTCACTTGAGATAAAACCCTGTATCTCAACCAATGACATTTATGTAATTACTTGATTAACTATTAATCAAATAAAAACTTATAAATACTATGTAGGCAGTCATTATGAGCACATGTAATTGATCCAAATCAACTACAATAATTATGGTATTATTCCCATAAACTTTTTAGGGAACCATAAATGATATCATAATTAACATTTAATTAAATGATAGCCCGTGGACTCGAAGCAGATAATTAAATCTCAGCCCATGCTCTCGAATCAAATAATTAAACTATTTAATTAATTGATAGCCCAGTAAATGATTTAATAGCATCCCATGCTCTCAAATCAAATAATGGAATTTAGATCAAATTTGAAAGCCTCTTGAAAAATTAATTTAGAAAACTCCTTTTCCCGCTTTAGATTTTCAACTCAAGTTTTGACCCTCAAAACGATTGATTCTGGAAAAACTTTCTTTACAAAAGTTGTAGATCTTTTCGACGGTTTCGAAACGATATACTGACGGACCTAAATCGGACTTACGGTCACAAAGTTATGGCCGAAATATCGAAACTGTATCGATTCTTCTAATCCAATACGAATCCGAAAATCCATGAATCAATTTTAATCGAAATAAGCTTTAATCTCCAAGAACACTTAAGCAAGGGTGTCTAACATCATGAGATTTATTAATTAACATTTAATAAATAAAATCTCATCTATATTTGCTAGCCAAAATATCAATAGGTATCTAAGTGGTATATATCAAAGGGAAAACTTACCCGGGGCTCACAAGAATAAATTAAACAATTTAATTTAATATAAAAAGGATCTCTAAATCCTTAAAGGGCTTTAACCAAATTTATATCTCTATATACCTATCCCTAATAGAATTAAGATAGGTTTTGAAATCATCCAAAACTGAAATTAGATCACACTAATTTCTAAGGGCTTGATTACTTCCTCAATAACTAGAGGAGGATCCCTTAACCCGACCAATGATTATCTAATCATCAAGAATCTAGAAGATTGATTCATTAGGGTAACCAAAATTCATAGGGGAGGTAATCTTGATATAAATCTTGATTAAACTCAATAAAATCAAAGAGAAGCATATCCAAGGCTCTGATACGACTGAAAGTATGCCACTTTTTAATTTTAGAAACACAGTTCTTGGGGGGCATACATTGAATCCCAAGATCTGACTAAGATTCTAATTGATTTTATTCAATGAAGGTAGGAATAACATTCACCTTTGCGACTTTGAAATTGTTAAGTCAAATCCACGTTAGAATAGTACTCGCAAAACTTCACAAGTGTCAAGTCTCCTGTCGATACACACGAACCTTCTTTTTCCTTTAAAGCTTTCTCTAATGGAAGCTAATGGCCCTTCCAAATTTCCAGCTCTAGGAATCTTGAATAAAATATCTAATCTTTATTGATCAAGAACCTTTCTTGATGAACAAGATGAATTCTTTCTTTTCCTCAAGATCCAATCAAGACGACAAAAGAAGAGAGAGATGGGTGTGACCATACACCTCAAGGAGAGAGAGGGGAGGGCGTGAGGTTTGAGGAGAGGGGAGAAGTTTCCAAATCTGGAAAATTCTAGAAAATTTTCTTATATCCAAAGCCTTGGACGTCCACCCCTTTTATAGGCTTCATTGGTTGCTTGAAACCAAAGTTTCCTAATCCTTATCCAATAAGGATTCCTCAATTAGTTTCCTATTTGGTTTCTCCATAATTAATTAGGAATAATCAAAATAGAAACTAATCTCATCCATTAGTGTCCAACTAATCTTATCCTTATCCTAATCCAATTAGGATTCATTGATTAGCAAGAAACTAATAGAATCCTTGTCCAACAAGGAATCTTTAATTAGTAACTAACTTTAACTAACTAACTAATCTTATCCTATAAGGATATTAGTTATTAGAAACTAATTAACTAAATAATAACAATTATTATTTCCTCCATGAAGTGGGCGTCCCACCCTAGGTGGGTCCCACTCCACACACCTAAAGGGTTTCCAAAACCCTCTTGGTCACTTGAATTATTCTTTTATAATAATTCCCAATGGGTCCTATCCATTTGGTTTTTCACATCTAATGTGATTCCACCTTTTAGAGCTTCACTATACCATATAGTGATTACTTAGAGAAATTAATTAATTTAATTATAAATTAAATTAAATACTTTAAGGAGGTCCTTGTGTGTGGGATCTAAAGGGATCTCCTATTTCCGGTTGTGGGACCAAGTACTTCACCTTTTTGGTTGAAGCATTGTTACTAGGAAACACTTTTCCTAAAACTCCCTTAAGATTATAGAATTTTATCTATATCCTTGGACTTCCACCAATCACAATTAATGTCCATTAACACAATGTGGTTAACCTCCAGAAATTAGAGAATTGCTTGTAAGTACCATCTCACAATATATTTACAAATAAATCCTTCCACATTCCGATATCACTTGTAAGCTTCCGGGATTTGAACAATTCCACTGTCTTAGTCCCTAGCTTATGAATAGAACTCTTTCTCATGATTACTTTTCAATGAACTGAACCTCCAAAACACTTTTGAAGAAACATTAGAAAAGAACTGACATATATATTTATATATACTTTTCCATATTAAAATATCAACTTCGATAAAGACCATTTTATCGAAAAGCACCAGTACTAGATTTAACAGTTCAGTTCAACAAGTATCACCTTGATATCATTATCTCCAATTAAGGAATTGTGGATTCCTTATTGAGTGTTTACACACTTCTCCAAACATTGTGTACATGACCCAATGTACCTGGAGTTAGTCCTGTGTATTGGACATTGCCGATTGGCACATCAAAGCCATATAGACAGATGTCTGAGAAGATGTTAACCTCTCAGGTCTAAGGAAAATTTGTCAAATGGATAACCCTAATACAATCTGACAGTGTATTCCATAGGGTATCCACTAGTGACCCCATTCAGTATTATGTACTTGCTACATATACTCACATGTTAGTCAAGAGTCACCACTCTCTGTGAATGAGATTCATCACACTATCTCATAGAACTACACATGTGCAAGCCATGATGAAGTACGGCGCCCAACCAGTACTCTAGAGGCTTCGAACAATATTAGGTTTACAAGGAACCGGAAAATCATATCTCCTCGCAACCTTTGCATGATTTTCCTACAATATTACCTATGGAACTTTATGTCTTCATCATATGAGACAGTAATTAATATAAATACCCTTTATAGTTGGTTGTTTGATTATGATGCTTATCTAATCAATATAGAAAAGTCTCTTATTTGCTTTTGAGGGCATATATGTCCAGCATGGGCCTGGTGTGGGCCCATAGGATGAGGTATGTGGGCCCCACAGGGGCCCAAAATCACTATAAAAAATGACCAAATCTGTCGATAAAGAGATCACCGACAGAAAGATAGTCTGGGTTTGGAGACCCACTAACCATGGTTAGAGGTCGAGTTAAGGTATGGGATTTTGTGGAGGGGTAGCTGAGGTCTAGAACAACCTAACCATGGCCCTGGAATTTACCAGGGCCTTAACTAACCTGGGTTAAACCATGAGTTACAGTCGGGTAGATAGTGTCGGCAGAGATATTGCCGACACTCTGCTGTTTTTCCAAAAACGCATTTTCCCCACTGGGGGGCTGTACCAGTATAAGTTTAAGGGTACCCTCATGGGCTGAGGGACTCCCAAACCTAAAGGGGAGTGGCCACGCAAGTGGTAGGGGGTGTTGCACCCGTATTTCACCTCGAGGGTACTCCACACACCTATAGAAGATGGGGGGACCTTGTCCTCGGTTTGGGGAGCTATAACAAAGATGGAAGCAATAAAGTAGGACCCCCTGGAGTAGGACCAGGGGGTCTTAGAATGATTCTTGCAAAAGGAAACGAGGTAGGGGTGGCCCTACCCTTCAACAATAGCTGCAGGCGGTGGTGGAAGCTGCTGTGGAGTGGTGCACGGCTGCAGGCGGTGCTAGAAGGGTGGTGGACTTGGGGCAGGCCTAGTGAGGCTACGAGGGAGCCTAAGATGCTCTGAGGGGGTTTGCCTAAGGCTGAAGTAGTGGGGGGGTGATGTTTGGAGGTTGACAACGTTTTGAGGTGGTAAAAATTGTGTGGTTGAACCTTGGGGGGTGATGGGGATTTTATAGGGGAGATGGGAGAAGGCCAGGGGCACTATGGGCATCCTTACCAGCATGGGGGACAATGGTAGAAGACCCAAGTGGCTGCAGAGGGTGGCAGTACGCGTTTTGCATGGGATTACAGGGTGCGGTAATTAGATTACCGCCACTCTCCAGACTTTGGTTTTTTAGGGTGTTGGTAATCCAAATGCCAGCACCCTGGGATTTTTGTTGTTTTGGGCTGGACCCATACACACTTGGGCCGAAAGGGGGATAAGCTTGCCTCTTTGGGGAGTTTCTTGCCTGATATTTGAATCAAGGGGTATTGGGCCACACCCTAGTGGACCCCTACGGTTGATGGGCCCTTGCCCAATAAGGCCTTGCTCTAAGGCTTTGAGTGGTTTGTACTGTTTAGATGGGCTTCGAGCCCGTGAGGCTCATACCTAGGTTTCGGCTAGGGCTTAGGGGAGGGTTAGGTCTAGGGCTTAGTCTAGGGCATACCTAGGGTTAGTCTAGGGTTTAGCTAGGGCTCACCTAAGGTTTGAACTAGGGTTTGAGGGTTCTAGGGGTAATGGGCCTAGAGCCCAAACGATTTGAGTCCTAGGGTTAGAGGGTTTTGGGGCCTACCTAGGGTTTAGCTTAGGGTTTGACTGAGGGTTTAGGGTTTACCTAGGGTTTGTCTAGGGTTCTACAGGGGACTCCACTGGGGGGAATGCTGAGGTTATGCAGGTTAACCAGGGTGTAAAAATTGGGTGCTTACACCTATATTAGAGAAATATTATGTTAGGGAAATAATGATGTAATATATATAACATACACAGGATCTCATAGATAATCTTAGATTTGTATCTTTAGTATATTAGGATTATCTTTAATATTGTCTTTCCAAGTTAAGAGTTTTGATTCATCTATTTAAACCCTCTATGGGTCATTGTAATCCACTTAAGAATTCTCAATAAATCAGAATTTCTACAATGTCTTAGCTTATCGATTGATCATTGACGTTCCTGAGCCACCTTTGAGCTATCGATCGCGAACCTATCGCCCGGTTCAACCAACCGACATCACTAGATTGTCAAATATTGGGTCACTATGGTGCACACATGTAGGGGAGATTCAAATCGAGGAGAGTATACAGTAGGTAGTCCCTCAACCACAAATGTTTTTGCTAGAATGGGACTATAAAATTCTA
Organism: Tetracentron sinense; assembly: GCA_015143295.1. NCBI lineage: Eukaryota > Viridiplantae > Streptophyta > Magnoliopsida > Trochodendrales > Trochodendraceae > Tetracentron > Tetracentron sinense. The sequence goes on from CM026554.1 coordinate 16,411,436, forward strand.
AGGCATGCATATATTTATCAATCCAAAGCATTCTATAATATGTTTGTGCATAGATAGTTCAAGATCATTGCTTTATTGTCTTACATGGGGGTAGAGAAGACACTATTCTCTTTATTTATAAAATACCTAGCAGAATTTGCATATTACAATTCCCGTCATCCGTTCTCCTGACATTTTCATCTGCATATCACAAAGAGCATATCACAAAGAGCTTGTCCTTCATGTTGCTGAGGAATTGAAAATAGGCATACCTCCAAGACTTCTTTAGCAATAAAGTGCCACACACTACCCAAAACCCCACAACAAATCCCGGTCCCATACTGACATAGAACCATAACATTTCAAACTCATCTTCATCATCTTTGCCTTCTACATCTCCATCGTTAATATGAGGTATTTTATTGTCACCCCGGCACTTGTTTATGAGCGGAAGCCCACAGAGTGCGGCATTACCCTCATAAATGGATGGATCAATAAATGTTTGGAATTGGTTGGTTGATGGAATTTTCCCTGATAGATAGTTATGTGACAGGTTGAGGTGATTCAAGAAAGTTAAAGAAGACATGCTTGGAGGAATTGTGCCAGAGAGTTGGTTCATTGAGAGGTCGAGAGTTTCTAACAATTGTAGGTTTCCAATCTTCTCTGGGATCCTTCCTGTCAAATGGTTCATGGATAAATTCAATGTGCCCAATCTAAAGAGGTTTGTTAGCTCCTTAGGAACCTCTCCCGATAGATCATTGTTCGAGAAGTCTATGCTGTTCACCAGGTACAGAGTGTTCGTATATTCAAATTCTCTTCCTTTTGTTGCCACCATCAATTGCCCCTGATACACAATATCTATTGGATTTATGTAGATTATACCACTCAAATTCCCCAAACAAGAAGGAATAAATCCCGACAGATTATTATGTGCGAGGTCCAAGATATGAAGATAAGAAAGACTACATAGCTGTGAAGGAATGATTCCACTAAACAAGTTTGATCGCAGGCGTAGAATCAACAAAGTCGGCATTCTTTCTGCTATCCATGTTGGCAGGTTTCCAGAGAGTCTATTATCACCGAGATCGAGGCTATACAAGCCTGTCCAATTTTGCATGGAGGAAGGGAGTTCTCCAGAAAGATTGTTATTGTTCAATCTCAAGAATATGAGTGAACTTAGAAAGCCCATTGAACTTGGAATCCTACCCAATAGATTGTTGTTGTGCATCTCTATAAGATACAAGTTTTGTAGATTGTTCCAAAACTGAGGAATTTCCCCAAATAAGTGATTGTGCGCTAGAACGAGAGTTGTCAAGTCCTTCATTTTTCCAATGGACAATGGAATGCTACCATTCAGAATGTTCTTAGAGATATCTAAATCCGTCAACCATGGCATCGTTTCTCCGATATCTCGAGGAATAGGTCCAGAAAATAAATTATCCCTAAGATATAGTGCACTGACATTAGAAGACCAAAGTGGAAGAGGACCCTCAAAGCGGTTGGAACTCAAATCAACAGTGGACAAATAACTAAATTTTAATGAATTTGGCACTCTACCGCTTATTTGATTATAAGCGATGTCCAATTCATTGATTTGAGGCAAAGATAACTTCCAAAACCAATCTGGTATGGTGTCTGAAATCTCAACATTGTTGAGTACTATGGTGGCAAGTTCATTTTGATTTCTAAGCCATGTAGGAAATTTGGGGCCCAATTTACAATTTTTCATAAAGATGTTTTTGAGACTAAAAGGAGGCATCCAATCATATCTCATGTCCAAAACCAAGGAATTCTGTGAAGAAGCTGTTAATGAGATCAATAACTCCTTTAATCTTAGCAGATTCAAGAAATGAGCTTCTGTGAGGACACCCTTCCATGAATTCTCAGACAAATCCAACCTAACCAACTCTGATAGTCGTCCAATACTTTCTGGAATTGTCCCATCCATCTGATTATTAGATAAATACAACTCTTTCAAGGATGATAGGCTCCCGACAGATGCTGGAATCGAACCCAAGAATGAGTTCTGCCATAGTTCAAGATATCTTAAGTTCTTAAGGAGTCCTATTGAATTAGGCAAATTTCCACCCAGTTTATTGAAACCCAACTGTAAAGACTCTAAGTTACTGTTGGAGCATCCAGACAAACCATTCACCACTTCAGAAATTGTACCACTAATGTTGTTAAGCGATAGATCTAATGTCCTCAAGGTGCAGATATTACCGAGTGTTACTGGTATCTGACCTTCAATGTAAGTATTTCTAGAAAAATCAAGGCCTTGGAGAGATGTCATGTTTCCAAATGCATCAGGAATGGCACCTTGGAGGTAATTGAAGCTGAGATTGAGATTCACAAGACTAGTGATATTAAACAACCAGAGAGGTATTGAGGAATTGAAACCATTGTTGGAGAGATTGATGACCGAAATCGCCGAAAAATTAACAAAGGGAAGAGAGAGAGGAAGGTTGTAAAGTGAACAACTAGGCAAGTGTAAATCCAACAGAGAAGGAAGCATGTTAACAGCTTGTACCCAATTCGATGTTGCCATGCTAAGGTCTACACCTCCCAAATTGAGGTGTTCCAAAGAAGAGAGACCAAAGAGCCACTCTAGACCATTCATGCTCAGTTCATTCGACTCCGTATGGAGGTCAAGATAAAGCATCCTTGATAGGTTTCCGAGATGAGGAGGAATTGTTCCAGCAAAGGATGCACTAGAGAGATTGAGATAGCTCAACTTCTCTAATGATCCAATGAAATCTGGGATACGAATTCCTCCAAAATTGTTCATACTCAAGTCCAAGTAATTCAAATGTTTCAATTCAAGCAAAGAAGGATTGATCTCACCACCCAAGTCGTAAGCTGCTAAGTCGAGCTTGACCACACGTCTGGTCCTATTGCTGCAACTTATGCCTCTCCATCGGCAGCAATCTCTGCCAATCCAAGTAGATAGCCGAACCGACGGATCTAAGAGACCGTCTTTGAACTCGAGAAGTGCTTTCCTCTCCATCTCTAAACAGCCCACATTAAGATCGCCATTGCAAGAACCGAGTTTAATGGTTTCAAGGTAAAGAAACCCCAACAGGAAGAGAAACAAAATTTGAATGGATGTACTGCTGCTAGCCATGTTCGGTCATGCACTACAATATAACCAACCAAGGGATATATATATATATATTTATTTATTGAGTCTTTCCTGCATTGCCTCTGCGTCAATATGAAACCATGCCTCTTATTTTTTTTCTCTGTTTAAGACTAAGATATGAGTCAATAGCCGTACCAAAAAACAATAAAAGATCAAATTAACATCACCTCCATAGCCCATGCTGAGGGAGATTAAAGGGATAGGTGATGCTAGGGAACTCGCATATATTTAAAATTGCGCTGAAAATAAACACGTGTACTGGCTTTTATTTGATTACCATTACTATTACTTAAGACTCGTTTGTTATAGAGGCGATTTGAAATGCACGCGTGAGCACTCGGACAAGGGATAGCGTGGCGTACGCGACACCAAGTGTGGTAGCAAGTTTGGAAGTTTGACATATTTGACTCCAACACTTCCTTGGCAGCCCAAAGTAGGGTCCGCCTACATTAATGCCACCTCGAAGGATTCAAGTTCCAACCACTCCTCCAGGAGAGGGAGATTAAAGGGATAGGTGATGCTAGGGAACTCGCATATATTTAAAATTGCGCTGAAAATAAACACGTGTACTTGCTTTTATTTGATTACCATTACTATTACTTAAAACTCGTTTGTTATAGAGGCGATTTGAAATGCACGCGTGAGCACTCGGACAAGGGATAGCGTGGCGTACGCGACACCAAGTGTGGAAGCAAGTTTGGAAGTTTGACTTATTTGACTCCAAGACTTCCTTGGCAGACCAAAGTGGGGTCCGCCTACATTAATGCCACCTCGAAGGATTCAAGTTCCAACCACTCCTCCATGACTTGTGTCAATCTAGAATCTCACGGGCTGTGGAGTGCAGCCAAAAACACAAAAAAAAAAAAAAACTGTGGAATACTGGGCTACTAGCTCAAGAGGGGTTGCTACCCGTTGAACACGTTAAGAAAAATAATTTTTTAACTACTGCCACACCGCCTCTGTTTTTCAGCAGTGTGTGGTTACAGTCATAGGTTGAGATGAGTTTGGGTGTGTGTGATTACGGTTAGGGGCGGAGCTACATGGGGCTAGGAGAGGGCTAAAGCCCTCCCCTGAAATTTTGGAAAAAAAATAATTCCTATATGTATTACTAGTAAACATCCCATGCGATCAGGTTGATGAAATAATTGTAAATTTTAAAATAACTTTAAAAGTATTATAAATTATACTTTATCACATTATAATTCAAATATGAAAAATATAAAAAGAATAGATATATGCAACCGATTTAATAAACACTAACCCAGAGAGCTTGTCTAGTACCACCAGTACCAGAAATGCATCTCCTTCGTTAAGACAAACTATAGAGAGCTGAAAAAAAAATCAATTATTATAGAATTTGAGAACCTAAAAATTTAAGTTAATTCGGAGAAGATATAGAATCTCAGTTTCAATTCTCACCAAAAGTCTCAAATATTTCTCACCACTTGATCTCTCCCTCTTTTTATTGTCACATGTCGGATAATGTGTGGAGCCCGAGACCATTTTTCTGGCATCCACCGGAGACAATCCGATGCCCCTTAGATATATTTTAAAATTCCAGCACTCTCAATAACTATATCATCTCCTAATAAGATAATTGAAACCTTAGGAAGTGTTGCTCCATTTCTTAATCGGCTGGACTAACTACTAACTCAAGTAGCCACAAGTCAACCAAGCAAATCAATAAAGCAAAATTCTAGAAGGATATTTTATATATATATATATATATAGTAATTACTAACTCAAGTAGCCATTGCGATGCGCTGGTAATTGAAAAATGTATGATAATAACAGTTTCAATAAACAGAGAAGCACTTCCATACCCTTAGTGTACCGAAGGGTTAAGTACCTAAGAATCGTGGCCGTTCATCTGGCCACGATTTCTCCTTGTGACTGGCAGTAGCCGGTCTCAACTCTCACCCCAGAGAGTTGGCGGGAGAGAAGCACTTCACTTCCATAGCTGAACTCAACCCCCCTGCTCTCTCTCTCTCTGTTCTCTCTTCTCTGTATCTTCATATTTTCTCTCTGTTCTCATCTTCATCTTCCTTCCTTCGTCCTAATCTGCATCCGCCATAAAGAGTTCTTCAGACGCCCAAGCACTGATCCCTCTCGACAGTTTCAACGAATTAAATTTTAATTTCTTCAAATCAGAGACCCCCATTTGGTATGTTTGCAAATTTCATCTCAATCATTGTTTCTAAGTATTGTGAAAAGATATAAATTTTTTCCTTAGCTCAATCAATTCTTATGCTGAGTTTCTGTAATTTTTTTGGCAAAAGATCTATTATTTGAATGTTTTAATGAGTTGAGAATCTGCAACAACCATTATGTCCCATGAACTGATCCTTCTCCACGATTTCAACGTCTTTCATACCAATTTCTTGTGATAAACCATTTGGACCCTTAATGTCATTTGTGGTAGCTCCGTTCTTATTTGTTTCTACTGCAATAAAATTTCATCTCTAGGTATTGTGGAAAAGAAATGATTTTTTTCCTTAGCTCAATCCTTGTTTCTTGTTTGGTATTTCATTGTTAGAGTAACACTTCCATACCCTTATTATGCTTATATTTTTGTAATTTTGGGTCATAAGATCTATTTTGTCAAATGTTTTTTTGACATATCTTGGATCTATTAGGGTTTTATTATGAAATTCTACGTGGGTATGTTGCTTTTCTCCCCTCTCAGGCCTTTCACTGCTCCTCTAAGATGGGGTAAGTCATAAGCTAGCCAACTCTATTCTTGCAAACTGAACCAGTTGCTATTCTCAGATTTCCTATTAGGTAGGGCTCACACTAAACTCATTAATTTGGCATTACAAATAATTTGGGTGTTTTTCTTGAAGAAACATTAGATACCCTAAGTGTATTGATAAATAAATCGTAGGTGTTTTCTTGAGTTGAAAAAAATCCTAGCAGTAGCCATCCGGGCTGGTGTTCAATTGGCAATATCCCACCATTGGCCACAGCCACAGGTGGTAGTGGAATCTCACTCTAAAGCAATCATATACTTCTTGAATGCGGAGATCGATGATAGTGAATGTTGAATTTCATCATATTGTTGTGGATATCAACTTTCTGCGGCAAAGCAGTATCACTGTAATCTTTAAGTTTATCCCTAGATCAGCTAATTGAAGTGCTCATGACCTTGACCAAAAGACACTGAACATCAGTATCCGTCGACATTTATCTCCAAGGGATCTTCCCCAAGTGCGAACAGGGCCGAGTTATTCATTTGTACATAACTTGTAATTGTCAAAGAAGTTATCTACTTACAAAATAAATAAATAAAAATGAAGGAATGCTAACCTCAATCCATGTTTTCATACTTTCAACTTCTTGGGTTATATAAATAAAAGGGTGAGTATGTAAATGCAATCGGGGATAGCATTCCTCTTGTAACTATTATATAAATCCTAGTCTAGCATTATTGAGATTTTGACGAACACAAGTGTCCCCTTAGATTGTACTAATGTTTGTTAAGAGTTTTACTTGAAAATAACTCAATTGCCTTTGTTCACATGATATATTGAAATAATGATTGATATTACCTTCAATCTATGCATGATAAAATGAGAGAGCTGACCCTTCAACTTCAATCAGTTGCTCCATAGAACTAAAACGAAGGCAAAGTTTCGCTTTGTCGCTCCATTGGGAGAGGGTGTAAGTGTTGTCATCTCAGTAAGCTCAAGAATTTTCAGAGTAGATACAATTAGAGTGTGGCTGTGACTGACCCTTTATTCTTCTTACGAGATTATGAAAGGGTAGCGTAATGATACCAAAGTATCCTTTGAAGCTAACACATTATACGAACTAGAAACAAAATAGGTGCAACACAATTGAGCTCACTTGAAAGATAATAAAAATAGGAAAGCATTACTTGCCCCATGGGTACTATCTGCTAGGCACCACCCCATTGATCAGGGTTGCGGGCTAACTGCGTATCTATGACAAAAATAAAAAGTTTTCTCTCTTGTTGAGTATTCCTCAATAATTTCTCGTGGAACCCATGGGAATTAGCGACATACCCACTTTAATGCTTACTCCTTCCATCTGTGTTGTAACAAGCTTGTTTGTAGCAATATATGTTCATATGAAATTATTGAGCTACTTGTTTGTAGCAACTTGTTTGTAGAAAAATAAAAAGTTTTCTCTCTTGTTCATATGAAATCCTTCCATCTGTGTTGTAACAAGATCTACTCCTTCCAGAAACAAAATTGATATTTTAGGTATTCTCTCATTTTACCTAAGACTGTCATGCGAGAAGTAGATCTTGCACCTGTTTATTTTGGAATAATTGAAGATAAACATATCATTTTATAGCTCTTGTGCACATTATTTATTTTAAATGCACTCTTATCTTTATATGCTCTCTGATTTGTTACTCATAATGGTGGAAGGTTAGCTAAAATGCTATACAGGTGTTCACCGTCTGCATTTTACAACGTCGCGAAAGAATTTTCTATTGAACAAAAAGATGCTATTTCCAGCATTGGCTTAGGTTCTTTGTTGCATATACATGGGAAGATACATTTGCGATGCCATATTATCGACTTCGTTGTGGAGCACTACTCTCCGAATAGTGGTGCAGTCATGGTGGACAATACTACAGTACCCATATCTCTTACAGACATGGTATTGTGTTTTGGGTTGCCGGTGGTTGGATCTCGAATCGTTTTGGAGGGAAACGATGATTCAATCAGAGAGCTACGTGACCTTTACGAAGTTAAAGGTGGATATATTTACAAGGGGACATTGGAAAAGATGCTGAAAGCAGGGGATAGCGGTGAGACCTTTCAAAGGACCTTCATCCTCTTTGCACTATGCACGTTGTTTGTCCCTCATGCCAAACAATATGTGTCAGAGAAGTATTTGTATGGCTTGGTTGAAATGAAAACCGTAAAAAAGATTGCATGGGGCGAATTTGCATACTCGACACTTGTAGAGGCTATCTGTAGAGTGAAGCATGGAAAAGTGGCAAATGTTGGGGGGTTTGTTGTGTTTTTACAGGTACGCTTTGTTCCAATTTTTAAACATTGTAATATTGATTCATAAGCATTAAGTCCTGATATCCTTTTCTATTAAGTAGTATTGGTACATGGAGCATGTGGGGCCAATACAAGAGGGTGAGAAGAAGTTGTTAAGACAACAAATCCCGCGGTTCTTAAGTTGGACAGAAGAAATGTTCAATTTAAGGGAAAAGTACCTCATGGAACCTAAAGAGCTGGTGTTATACCTTCATCCTACTGTTAAAGAAAAACAATTGAGGGAAGTGAAGCGATTATTGAAAAGACTTCCTAAGGATGGGGCTGAGAATTCGGTTAAGGAGGTGATTCTCGTCACATTAGTATTGCTGTTATCATCATGAATTGTATGTGTGATTTGAATTTGAAATGTTATTGCAGATCGTCCCTTGTCATGTGTCTACAAATGTGGACAAAAAAACCCTTGGGGATGAGCACCCATTGTTGGTGTCTCCTGAAGGGTTGCCTAATTTAGCTTCCGGAGTTAGAGATGAGCATTTGCATATGTGCACCTCACCTCCATTTTAGTTGATGCACCTTACTAAAGTTCAAGAATCTTAATTGATGTCTTATGGAACTATAACTAATTTGATAATTTTCCACTTCTGATTAGCATAATGACATGACAGAACTCTTATCAAAAGCGTTGGAGCAAATCTCAGACTTGCAACGCATTGTTGGTGAGCAAGCAGCTTGGCGTGTTGAAGTAGAGAAAGAACTTACACGGAGGGAGCTGCACGATACCCAAATGTCATTTGTTATTGAGGATCTTCGCCAGAAGATTGCTACACAGGACACTATTATTGACACCCTCCGAGAGCAGCTAGCTAAGAAAGAAAACTCAACTCAATATGAGTTCAACAAAAGATCTCTACAGGACTCGAAATATGTTTCTGAAAGTCCTGTGAAACGAAGTATGTAAATGTATAGTTTATTTTATTTTTATATTCATGTGCTAAAATCCAATTTTGAGTACTAAGATTTGTTGCGTGTTCCTGTTAGGTGCCGTCCATCCTTTGATATCTGACTCAAAGGAGATGAACAAGTTAGGTAGCACAGTGGGAAAACGAGTTGCAATTAATAGTCGGGTTAAGAGTAGACCCCATAAAACAGAGTGTTATAAATCATATGCGGAGGACTTACCGACCCATCAGAGGATGAAGCCGCGAAAGGTGATTTCTACCCTTGCTCGAGACCCACATGTACGGCCTTCCCTTTTTCCGAGCTTGACTGCTTCTCAAAAAGCTGCAGTTGATGATGCTCAACGTTGTGATGGTATTCGTAGTATGAGGTAAGCTACTAATTTGATTATTGTCTTAAACCATTATACACGTATGGATATAATCTATTGATTATTGTCTTAAAAAATGCAGTGATATCTTGGTATGCATAGACGAGGCATTTGTCTACAGAGCTGCTTTTAAGACATTAGAGCCCGATGGCCTGTTGGATGATATGGTGAGTCTATCAACAATGCATGTTAAATAATTATAACTCTGGTCGTAACATAAGACGAAAATTATAACCCATTATCTTTATTTTGAAGGTTATTGATGCATATATGCGCATACTTGACAACCAACAGCATGAATGAGGACCTCCACATCAGAAGAGAACCTATTATGGGTCCTCCCATCTACACCAATTCATGAGAAAATGTGTGATGGAGCGGAAATTTTCTTATGGGGTCCCTGTTCACACAAACTCCGCGGGCTTTGACATTTATGAGAGTGATAGGGTACACCTTATTTTTCTTCGCATGTTTAACAAATTTACAACTTATTTTACATTAAAAATGGAATCAATTGTAATATTTCTGCATTCGTATTTTATAGGTCTTTATACCCGTAAATCGGAGTGGGGTCCATTGGTATTTGGTAGAGGTTGACCTCCTTCGTAGGAAGGTTACAATACTTGATTCAATGAGACCACGCCGGACTGAAAAAATTGCACTAGAAATACGCACACTTGTAAGTAAAAAAAATAAACATATAATTTTATTCAGTGATGTTATATAACCTTCATCATTCATTGATTTTTCAGTTGGCGGGATTAGAATATGTATTTCAAGGGAAACAATTGGAAGGTGGCCATTCTTATAATTTTAGAGATTGAGATTGTGAATACGAGAAGAGCGTACCACAACAACAAAACTCGTGATAAATCCCCTCAATGAGTCTTTTTATATCTAAGTATTTGTTTAAATCATTTTGGGGTCATCGTTATAATGTTGGCATTTTACAGTACGGATTGCGGGATATTTATGATCGGCTACATCGAGTACTGGAATGGAGAGCCTAACAGTATCTCATTCAGTCAAGTATGACTTCATGTTTAACGGGTGTTACATACACGCTGATTTTTCTGTTATTAATTAATGATAAATTTGTATTTGCAAGCAGGGAGATATTGAAGCCTACAGGGATAAGATAGTTGTGTCTCTATTGCTATCTCCACTAAATCGAGTAAGAATGTTGTTATTTATTGAGGATCATCTATGAGATTTATTTGCTATATCCACCAAACATGTTTTGTGTTTTTGTAGGAATGTCCGCGATAGGGGTACCATTGTTGTTGGTGATATTTTTTCCTTTCATTCACCTCACTTCAACTTCAAGGTGAGAGCAGCCGTTGAATATTGTTGGTTGGAAATAGGAGTGTCCTAGTTTTGTATATACCAAGCATGAGGAGTGAGCCATTATTGCATGCATGTAGATTAGAGGAATTGTCTTTGACATTAAGGTGATGACGGATGAGAATTGTTTGTTGGATTGTGATACTATTCGAAATTGTAGATTTGTCATCCTTGGGTTATCCTACTAATTCAAATAATAGATTTTTCATCTTTGGGTTGTGATACTATTTTAAATTGCTTGTTGCATCACTTATTTGCAAACAATATCAAAATGCTTATTCATATTGGTGTGTTTGAATTGTGTCTCAGAAAGAAGAAGACTCGTCATCCAGGTGTTTTGCTTGGAATGATGGTTCGGGAGCAAAGGTGCAATGGAGGAAAACATAAGCAGCATGGAGAGAGAATGGGCATTGTAATGGTAGATAGGGGGTGACATGTTGTATAAAATTTTTGGGGAAAGGCTTTGTAACGGTGTTAGCCCTTGTACAATTTGAATTGTTCAAGGATTCAATAGAGTTGTCTTGTATATGATTTTTATAGTTGACATTTATATGAAATTTTCTATTTTGCAAGTGCCAGTCCCAACCAAATGTTCATAATTATATAATTATATCATGCAATCTTGTCAAAGTCACAAAGAATGACATTGTAAGCATGCGCCAATGTTCCTTGGGGGGTATCCTGAAAGGAATAACATATCACTAGCTGAATCTGGGAAAATTAGTAATTCTGGTAATTCTGTGTATTCTCGCTCGTGCAGTATAAATCACGCTCGAACAGATGGGATATAACTTCGCAACTGGTATTTGAGTCACAACAAAACCATGCTCGCTCGAGCGACCATAAATCTTGCTGGAGAGAAAAATGACACAAAAATGCGACATGATGTATGAGTACAAACCGATTTAAACTCGCTCGATTGAGTATCAAGAAAAATTGGATTTTGGACTCCTAGGTGTAACTTCGGTGTATTTTGGAAGGCCGAATAGGCTAGTTGTAGTTACACCTCAGTCGCACCGTCTTCAACAGAGTTGCACCCAAGGTGTTTTTTCACTCATTTGATGCATTTAAGCCTTTCATCAAAAAAAATGGGGTCATCTTCAAGGAAAATCCGAGTTAGGACCCTTAATGTCAACTTGGGTGTGTTTACGAGGCCTTAGGGCTAGTTCGAGTTGCACCTCTGTTGCACCCTCCTCGATGGAGTTGCACCCAAGGTTTTTTTCGCTCATTTGGATGCATTTAACCCTTTCATAAAAAAAATGGGGTCATCTTTAAGGAAAATCCGAGTTTGGACCCTTAATGTCAAATTGGGTGTGTTTACGAGGCCTTACGGCTAGTTCGAGTTGCACCTCTGTTGCACCCTCCTCGATGGAGTTGTACCCAAGGTTTTTTTTGCTCATTTGGATGCATTTAACCCTTTCATAAAAAAAAATGGGGTCATCTTTAAGGAAAATCCAAGTTTGGACCCTTAATGTCAACTTGGGTGTGTTTACGAGGCCTTAGGGCTAGTTCGAGTTGCACCTCTGTTGCACCCTCCTCGATGGAGTTGCACCCAAGGTTTTTTTTGCTCATTTGAATGCATTTAACCCTTTCATAAAAAACAATGGGGTCATCTTTAAGGAAAATCCGAGTTTGGACCCTTAATGTCAACTTGGGTGTGTTTACGAGGCCTTAGAGCTACTTCGAGTTGCACCTCTGTTGCACCCTCCTCGATGGAGTTGCACCCAAGGTTTTTTTCGCTCATTTGGATGCATTTAACCATTTCATAAAAAAAAATGGGGTCATCTTTAAGGAAAATCCGAGTTTGGACCCTTAATGTCAACTTTGGTGTGTTTACGAGGCCTTAGGGCTACTTCGAGTTGCACCTCTGTTGCACCCTCCTCGATGGAGTTTCACCCAAGGTTTTTTTCGCTCATTTGGATGCATTTAACCCTTTCATCAAAAAGAATGGGGTCATCTTTAAGGAAAATCCGAGTTTGGACCCTTAATGTCAACTTGGGTGTGTTTACGAGGCCTTAGGACTACTTCGAGTTGCACCTCTGTTGCACCCTCCTCGATGGAGTTGCACCCAAGGTTTTTTTCGCTCATTTGGATGCATTTAATCCTTTCATAAAAAAAAATGGGGTCATCTTTAAGGAAAATCCGAGTTTGGACCCTTAATGTCAACTTGGGTGTGTTTACGAGACCTTAGGGCTACTTCGAGTTGCACCTCTATTGCACCCTCCTCGATGGAGTTGCACCCAAGGTTTTTTTCGCTCATTTGGATGCATTTAACCCTTTCATAAAAAAAAATGGGGTCATCTTTAAGGAAAATCTGAGTTTTGACCCTTAATGTCAACTTGGGTGTGTTTACGAGGCCTTAGGGCTAGTTCGAGTTGCACCTCTGTTGCACCCTCCTCGATGGAGTTGCACCCAAGGTGATTTTCGCTCATTTGGATGCATTTAACCCTTTCATCAAAAATAATGGGGTCATCTTTAAGGAAAATCCGAGTTTGGACCCTTAACGTCAACTTGGGTGTGTTTACGAGGCCTTAGGGCTACTTCGAGTTGCACCTCTGTTGCACCCTCCTCGATGGAGTTGCACCCAAGGTTTTTTTCGCTCATTTGGATGCATTTAATCCTTTCATAAAAAAAAATGGGGTCATCTTTAAGGAAAATCCGAGTTTGGACCCTTAATGTCAACTTGGGTGTGTTTACGAGGCCTTAGGGCTACTTCGAGTTGCACCTCTGTTGCACCCTCATCGATGGAGTTGCACCCAAGGTTTTTTTCGCTCATTTGGATGCATTTAAGCCTTTCATCAAAAATAAATGGGGTCATCTTTAAGTAAAATCCGAGTTTGGACCCTTAATGTCAACTTGGGTGTGTTTACGAGGCCTTAGGGCTAGTTCGAGTTGCACCTCTATTGCACCCTCCTCGATGGAGTTGCACCCAAGGTTTTTTTCGCTTATTTGGATGCATTTAACCCTTTCATAAAAAAAAATGGGGTCATCTTTAAGGAAAATCCGAGTTTGGACCCTTAATGTCAACTTGGGTGTGTTTACGAGGCCTTAGGGCTAGTTCGAGTTGCACCTCTGTTGCACCCTCCTCGATGGAGTTGCACCCAAGGTGATTTTCGCTCATTTGGATGCATTTGGCCAAATTCGAGTCCCACCCTCCAGTTTTAATATTCAAAAAAATAAATAAATTTCGGGGTTACGATAGATCGTAGCACACCGACGAACGATCGTAAAATCACAGTAATGAGGCAAACTCTCTGTTCATTTTACGATCGATCGTAGAACACCTACGAACGATCGTAAAATCACAGGCAAACTCTCTGTTCCGTTTACGATCGATCGTAGGATATCTAGGAACGATCGTAGAATCACAGTAAATAGGCAAACTTTCTGTTTATATTACGATCGATCGTATAACACCTACGAATGATCGTTGAACACATACGAACGATCGTAGAATAACTACGAACGATTGGGGAGTCGCTTTCAATTTGGCCAATTACATGGTTCCATTTACGATCGATCGTACGGTAATGTACGATCGATCGTAAAAGTCGGGTCGATTTTTTGGATGGGTTCCAAGTATCCCACCCCCCAATTTTCATATTCCAAAAATAAATAATAATCGGGGTTACGATCGATCGTAACACACCTACGAACGATCGTAAAATCACAGAAAAGAGGTAAACTCTCTGTTCCGTTTACGATCGATCGTAGAATATCTACGATCGATCGTAGATTCACAGTAAAGAGGCAAACTTTCTGTTTATATTACGATCGATCGTATAACACCTACGAACGATCGTAGAATAAATACGAACGATCGTAGAGTCCCTTTCATTTGGCCAAATACATGGTTCCATTTACGATCGTTCGTACGGTAATCTACGATCGGTCGTAGACTCACGATTCTGATTCTTTTACAGTTCGGATTTCCCCCATGGGGTCATCCTCTACCTCTCCACTGTCCACTCTTCACCTGCCTTCTCCTCTTCTCTTCTCTCCCTCCAATATCTATCGGAGGCCGTTTTCCCCCTTGGATCATCCGTTGCAACCCCCCATCGTCCTTGTAAGTTTCCTCTCTTTCTTGTTTACGGTTCTCGGCTGATCTCCCGACCCCCTCGCACCATTTTGTCTTCTTGGATTTGGGTGGGGTTGTCCCCCTTTATCAGTGTAGATTCTCACCTGCCCTCCACGTTGGACGATTTATTTGCGCCACTTTTGCGTGTTCGTGCACACACCCTGTTTGTTTGCTGTTTTGCCTCCCCCACTTTTTGTTTACAAATGGGTCCCAAACGTGCACGTCGAGGCCGAATCATGCCCCCAGCCTCCTCACCATCTCCTCAATCTTCCCCCCAACCCCCATCACCGCAGGCCCCACCGCCTAAATCTCCAGTCTGGCATGCCATCCCAGAGCCCTACCTCTTCGATTATCAAGTTGGGCGGATGGCTGTGTTTGATCTCCAGTTTTTCCAAGAGGTTCCGGAGGCCTCCTTTGGCCTAACTGAACTCGCTTCTAGGGGCCTTCAGTTCTTCATCACCCCCACTGGGTCCACTTACCCCAGGCTCGTCCGCCTTTTCTATCAGAACATGTCCGTTAAGGATGGTGATCCTCCCACCCTTGAGTCTACTATCGATGGGCATCCCATTTCTGTCACTCATGCATCCATTGGTCATGCTCTTGATTATCCGGCCGCCCATCCCTCCAGCGCCCGACACATGGACCCCAACATCACCCTCGAGTTGATGGTGAACGACATGTGTGGAGGCAGGTTTCATAACTCCACATGTACTAGGCGCTCCTACCTTCCGGCTAAATGTTGGTTTTTGGATACGGTTTTTGCCCGCAACTTGTATCCCATCAATCATAAGACTGAGCGCCAAGGTCCCCTTTTGGAGGCGGTTTATCATGTTTACAAGGGCGCTTGGCTTGATGTGGTTGAGCCGATCTTCGACACCATTCGGCGTGTCTATGTAGAGCAGATCCAGTTCAAGAATAAGAAGGCCGAGAAACGAGAACTCCATTTTGGTAATTTGATTACCAAACTTATTCTTCAGTGTGGTTTTGAGATTTCGGAGGACGAAGAGGAATGGAATGAGCTTCCCAAATACCATAACCGAGATTGGACCCGGAGTATGACAGCTCTAACCAAGGCCCCCGGCTCCTCCTCTTCTTCTCCACCGACTCGGCAGGCCCCTTCGGGACCATGTACGGTTGGTGCTGCCTCCTCTGCTCCGGCCCCTGCTGATGCAGTCTCTGTTGACCGTCGGGTTGCCGATCTTTGCGATCGATTTGATCGATTTCAGGCCACCTACACAGCCGATAGCCGCCAGTTGACTGCGTTCCTCGATGCTTATGGGGCGGATGAAGAAGCTCGATTGGAGGATCGCCGTCTACTTCGCACTATGGTGGAAGCTTATTTTGAGCCGGAGCCGGACTCGCCACCTTTGCCCCCCACCTAGGCCTTCCCATTTTAGTCATTGCCTTGTTTTTTGTTTTTTAATTTCTGGGTTATGGATTTTGTGGGAAATGTAGACTATGTGGACTCGGTGTACTTTTTTTTTGTATGGGGAGTGGACCCCTAGTTTGGTTGTCTTTATGCTACTATTGCCTATGTATGCCTTGATGTTTGCTTGTATATCCCAAGGTGATATTACTTTTATTTTCTTGGCCCATGTTATTCACTGTTGCCCCTTCTCTTGCGAGTTGACTGGACGCGCTTTGCGCTCGCTTTGATAGTTTTCAGGGACCATGCCACAGGTGTTTTGATTGGCTTTGGTAGCCTTATGCTACGCCTTAGCGAGACATGTCCCCTTAGTGAGACATGTCCCTATTTAAAATGATGAATGAATGCCAATTATTTCCTAAATTCGTTGAGTCTTTCAATTTCTTTAAGGAGCAAAGGTTCAAATATACTTATTATTATTATTTTTATATGTTTTAACTACATTCAGCGAGAAGGAAAAATCCTTGTTGGATTTTTTTTCAATACACTTGGGGTATCTATTGTTACAATACCCATATATCCCAACCATCCAATCTAAAGATGGATGGTTGGGATTTGTTTACAAGTTGGTTAATTAGTTAAGTATTTTTGCATGTTTTTTTATGCAAACAGGTTGCATAATAGGTAACCGGTGAGGATCCTGCGTGAAAGAGGAAACCAGTTGGAGGGAACATGAAAACCGAGCTCGAGCTCGAGCTCTCTCTTTGCTCTCTCTCTCTTCTGAAGTCCATTTGGTTTCTTGTCACAGAGCTCTCTCTCTCTCTTTGCTCTCTGAAAACCGAGCTCTCTCTCTCAAGTCCATTTGGTATTGAAGGTGGAGAGGAGAAAGTTTCTTTTTACAGAGCTATCTCTCTCTTTGCTCTCTCTCTCTTGTTACAATATTGGTGTTATTCCTTTGAATAACATTTCTCCCTCAACCCCATTTGTTATCCAAGGTGGTGGGACAATGTAGATGATGGTGAGCACTAAACCTCCTTATTCTTCTTCCTATTCTTACACCTTTAGAAGGACAAACTTGTTTTTTGAGAGGAAATTAGGTGTGAGCATTTAACTTATTATTTGTATTCTGAATAAAAACATTTATTTTTACTCCTTAGTCTAATTACAAACTCATTTACAGGAGACATATTTGAAATTTTAGGAGAAATTAGGTGTTAATAATGATCAGTTGTTTTGCATTGTTATGGACATAGTTGTACAATCATTTATCAATACGTGGTTTGAGATTAATGAAATAGAAATGCTACATTTAAGTCTCAATGTTCCATATATGCAAGGTGGTGGTTAATTATGTTAAAATATCAAAATCTCCACGTGTTGCACCCATTCTGGTGTCTCTAGAAAATCTGAAGTTATTGCAATTAGGCTAAAAGACTTATCTTAATGAAAAAATTGAATTTGGGCTACTTGGAGTTCCACCTCAGTTACACCCTCCTCAATAGAGTTGCACCCAAGATATTTTTCACTTCTTGAGATATATTAAAGCCTTTCATCAAAGAAAATAGGGTCATCCTTAAGGAAAATTAGAATTTTGACTCTTAATGTCAACTTCGGTGTGTTCACGAGGCCTTAGGTCTAGTTCGAGTTGCACCTTAGTTGCACCCTCCTCAATAGAATTGCACCCAAGCCTTTTTCAACTTCTTGTGATATATTGAAGCCTTTCATTAAAGAAAATGGGGTCATCTTTAAGGAAAAACTGAATTTGGACTCTTAATGTCAACTTTGGTATGTTTACGAGGCCTTATGGCTAATTCGAGTTGCACCTTAGTTGCATCATCCTCAATAGAGTTGTACCCAAGGTTTTTTTCACTCATTGGAATACATTTAAGACTTTCATCAGAAAAAATGGGATCATCTCTTAGTAAAATTGGATTTTGAACATTTAGAGCCAACTTGAGTCTGTTTCGGAGGCCTCGGGGATAGTTGGACTTGCACCTCACAACACCCTCCTGAACAGAATTGCACCCAATGTTTTTTCACTTCTTAGGATATATTTAAGACTTTAATTAGAAAAAATGAGGTCAATTTTGAGGAAAATTGGATTTTGGACTCTTAGGGGAAACTTTTGTCTGTTTCGGAGGCCTTGTGGCTAGTTGGAGTTGAACCTTAGGTCTACCCTTCTCAAATGAGTTGCACCAAATGGATATAATGGAACGTGGCCTTGTTTACTTTATTTGCACTATTTTGAATACTTTCTTTCAAGTTGTGTCAGATTGCACCCTTATTGCACCCTTGTTGCACCCTTGTATAATCAAGGGCATTATCTAGTGTTATTCTTATAGTTAATGGTGCCATAATCAAATTGTCTATATTCTGAATAAGCTTTTGGTAGTTGCACCCTCATGACACACATTGCACCTATGATTTTATTTACTATATGAACTTTATATGATAAATAACATTTTGCAATGATAAATTACATTTTGTACCTGTGGATATTTTAACATGCTTTATGAGGTGTTGATGACTTATTGATGTGTTTTATATTTTCTATGTGTTGTTGTAGATCTCAGTTGTAGAAGTTGTTAAACATGGTTGGGCCATCTACTCACTATGACATTGATGAAGATGAAGTGTTGATCTACATGATGAGCATGTCTCGATGATTTTGTCAATGGTATTAAGTATGAAGCTGTTTGGAACTTGATGTTCGCATCAGAAGCGGAGAAAGTCGTGAGTTCTACAACTTATATGCTAGGAGCATGGCGTTTAGCATGCGAAAGGACAATGTGGTATGCCTTAGAGGTTGTTAGCCTCAAGGTTACATTATCTGGGCATCAGAGGTGATGTTATTACCTTATGTCGGTTTGTTTGTTCGCCCCCACCCAGAGCAACAGAGGGGCACAGATTAAAAAAAAACACCGACCACCTAGATGCAGAAGTGTACCCAACCCCCCTAAGCCGAGACCCCTGTCTGATGCTGGTGATGCTGATGTTGCTGCTAGGACTTAGTTAGTCGCAGGATTTTATCCTTTTTTTGGTGTATAGACTTTTTGGGCCCAGTTTTTGTTGGCTCATTTTGATACAAAGTAGCACAGAAATGAAATATTTTTGACGTCGAGGCCCTGTGTGTGTAATTTCTAACGTGGGTGAAAATGAAAAGTACAGAATGCCCTCCTTTTCTTTTATGTAGTTTGAATTGCGAAGTTCCTATCCGATGCATTACAGCATGAGAATCTCAGCCTACCATTGGCTTCACAAATTGTTTAGGATTAAGGATTTCTAACTTTTGATGTTCATCACTGAGTTCAGGCACCCAAGCATTTCATTATCCTGGAAACAGATAAATATTTATTATACTTTACATATTATGAATGCACATGTCCTTTACTACGTCGAGATGGGAGACACTTGAGGGATTATCTGAAGCTTCAAGAATTGGTAACAAAACTAGCCCTAAGGTATTCGGAGTTTCTAA